>CM059321.1:14072177-14487177 GCA_030340685.1 Protosalanx chinensis
GTGGGCCTCCTTCCTGTCTGCTGTGGGCCTCCTTCCTGTCTGCTGTGGGCCTCCTTCCTGTCTGCTGTGAGCCTCCTTCCTGTCTGCTGTGGGCCTCCTTCCTGTCTGCTGTGGGCCTCCTTCCTGTCTGCTGTGGGCCTCCTTCCTGTCTGCTGTCTGCCACAGAGATTCTCACTTTGTTTGGTTTGCCAATAAACAGGGACACTAACTGTCGAATCTATTCTCTCTCTTTGTCTGTATGGCTCTCTGTCTCTTTGTCTCTCACTTGCGTTCTGTGTTTTTATTTATTTTATTTATTTTTCTATCATTCACTTTTTTCCTCTCTAACTCCCTCTCCCTCCGTTCTCTCTGGATCCCTCCCTCTCTCCCTACGTCTCTCTCACTCCCTATCTCCTTCTCTGCCTCCTTCCCTCTGTGCATCGATAGTGTTCTGAGGACTAATGGTTATGTCACAGGCTGAAGGGGAGAAAGAGGAAGGAGGGAGACGGGAGAGAGACTGAAGGAGAGAGAAGAGAGAGAGAGAGAAAGAGAGATTGAAGAAGTGGAGGAGAACGAGGAAGAGGAACAGAGCATATGAAAAGAGAAGAAGAGAAAGTGAGGAGAACATTCACTTTGATAAAAAGAAGGAACACCTTTAGTAAAACAGGGATTACAGTTACCCTGGTTCTATAATGTAGATGGAACATGGGACTAATAATGTTGAAGCAGTTCCTCAGTATAAATACCTCCACCCACACCATCATATTGTCTTTTCTTTGGCTGGCTCAAGTGCTTCTGAAAGCTGGTCAGTTCTGCATTAAACCCCAGACAGGGGGAGGTGGATGAAGGAGGGACAAAACCAATGAGTGACAACTCTATTTGTTTCTCTCCCTCCCTATCTCTGTCTCTCTGAAGGACCCTCCCCATTAGCAGGGGTCCCAGGCTCTCCAGAGGGCCCCTGGCTACAGAACACAGAACACGGTGTGTAGAACAACACCTGGAGAGCTTATTAATCATGTAAAGGCCAGGTGTGTCAAAGGCAGCAGCACCCATTCCAGAGCCACCTCCAGACCACCCCCCCTCCACCTCCACTGATATCAGGCAGGGCAGCCCCCCTCCATACCCCTCCAACTCTCCCCCTCCACTGATATCAGGCAGGGCAGTCCCCCTCCAGACATCTCCCCCCCTCCCCCTCTGTCTGATGAGGTCATAAGAGGGAGACAACACTGAAGGATAATTCAAGATGGCAGCTCTTCTAACGGGCGGGAAACACTGATTTATCTTTATTTAATAGGATGTGAATATTGCATGGAGCCATAGAGGGCTAAACTTGATTCTTGACAGGCGATGGGAGTCTCTGTGCGTGTGTGTGTGTGTGTGCATGTGTGTGTGTGCACGGCTGTGCGCACGTGTCTGCTTGCGTGCAAAGCTGTGTGTGTGTGTGTCAGAATAATAAAGCTTTCTTTTTGCAGCTCAGCAGTGGGTAGCAGCTACATCTTCCACCATCAGAGGGTCTGTACTGGGGAGAGGGTCTACCCTCCTGATCCTCTCTGTTCCACCATCAGAGGGTCTGTACTGGGGAGAGGGTCCACCCTCCTGCCCCTCTCTGTTCCACTATCAGAGGGTCTGTACTGGGGAGAGGGTCCACCCTCCTGCCCCTCTCTGTTCCACCATCAGAGGGTCTGTACTGGGGAGAGGGTCTACCCTCCTGATCCTCTCTGTTCCACCATCAGAGGGTCTGTACTGGGGAGAGGGTCCACCCTCCTAATCCTCTCTGTTCCACCATCAGAGGGTCTGTACTGGGGAGAGGGTCCACCCTCCTAATCCTCTCTGTTCCACCATCAGAGGGTCTGTACTGGGGAGAGGGTCCACCCTCCTAATCCTCTCTGTTCCACCATCAGAGGGTCTGTACTGGGGAGAGGGTCCACCCTCCTAATCCTCTCTGTTCCACCATCAGAGGGTCTGTACTGGGGAGAGGGTCTACCCTCCTGCCCCTCTACACTGTTCCACCATCCTCATCATACCTAATCACAATGGCATTCTCTCTTTCTCTCAAACTCCTTCTCTCTCTCCCTTCTCTCTCTCTCTCGCTCCCTCTTCTTATGTGACTTAATTAGATTCCCCCCTTTCTAAAAGCTTCTCCACATCGTTAAATCTTTCAGCAGTTTGAGAACACAGATGATCTGGAGGATGTGGACTTACTGTAAACAGCTTTCCTCCAACTTTCCTCCAACTTTAACAACTCAGTGTGCCCTTCATCCTGAGGGGTCTGATAGACCTGCACCAGGATGGATGGATGGATGAATGGGAGGATGGATGGATGGATGGTGGGGGATTGAACAGTGGAGATGAAGGAAGGTCATCAGTGGGTCACATTCCTTAAAAGAAAGAGAAACAGCTGTAGCAGCGACCCAGGTGTTCATCTCAAACAGCCAGCTGCTCTACGCATGAGGGGCTTTTATGAACCCCTCCCCCCCACCAGGGAGACAGTAGGACCCTACTGAAGGAACCACCAATAAGAATGCAGCACAGCAGGAGGATTCAGACCATAATATGCTGTCTGTCACTAAAGTTTGTCACATCTTCACTTCCCAGGTAGAATATAGGGCAGGCGTGATGTGTAGCCACGGTAGCAGCGAACAGTGCTTAGATCGCACGCACACACGCACACACACCTTGTTTTCAGACTGGCTTTGAGTTCCTGTCAGATTCTAACTTCCCCAGCAACCCAGAGAGGCTTGAGCGACGGCACCAAGCCGCTCTCAGAGCAGCTGTGGTGGGGTGAGACTGCAGGAAGGAGGGCCCTGGCTCTCCTAGGGGGGAGCGCAGGTGTGACACCTGAAGAAAGAGAACCACATAGAATGGGTTCATCTGCTATTCTGGCTGATCCTGAAGAGGAGGGATGAAGGTGAGGGGAACTGGTGTGCGGGGGAGGGGGGGACGAAGAGAAAGAGAGAGAGGACAGAGGCAGCTAGCAATACAGAAAGAGTGCGTGGAAACGAGAGCAGGAGAGAGAGAGAGAGCGAGAGGATGGAGGCAGACAGAAAAAGAAAAAGTGGTCTACACTTTCATACAGGCTACATATATTTGCAACCCTGTTCTTAACATTGCTTATTTGACAGTCTTGCCTTTTCTGACTACCCTTAAATGAACCCATCCATCAATAACCACGTAATCAAGACACACACACACTTGCCAGGAAGTTTGTGATGATTGATATTTGTCGCCTCTGGTGACAAAGCAGCAAGCCAGCGACAATGTCTGATCATGTGACCATTTTACCATTTCGTCTTCTCTTCTTCTGTTCACCCGTTAGCCCGAACACTTGGTTTTAAGAACCAAGATGAAGGGGTGAGACAGAGAAATGACACTGGCCCTTAATGTCCTTTTCTCCCTCTACAAACCTAGACCCTCTATTGTGGGTGTACTGCCCACTGGTGGATATAGGAGGTGTTACACTGTGTTTATGTGAAGGCTTGAGCACTATCTGACAACAGACAGACAACAGCATCTGAAAACAGCCCAGTGTTAAGGGCCATAAAGTGGATTAATGAAGCAGTGTAATGTGAGAGCTAATTCTGTTTATTCTGTGAAGTACTGTGTGGGTCATTGAGACAGACATTACAGCTAAATGGACTGAGGCAGGCTGGGCAGCCAATGGTAAATGATCTGCTGGGTGTTCAGGCCAATGAAGCGTTACCACCATAATGAGAAGGCCAATCGGAGTTCAGAGTCAGACTAATGTCATGACAGCTGTGACAGCCTCTCAAGTATTTCCTGTGATGACATAAAACGCTTCCTGAAGTGATCACATCCATCTGATGCTCTGTAGGTTGAAGATGAGACAGGATGCAGACAAAACCCAAAAGAAAGACAGACAGCTCAAACTCTTCTTTCAACTGTGTTTCTCCTCTCTTCTCCCCCGCTCTCCTCTCTTCCCTCTTTTTACTTCCCTCCTTCTCCTCTTCTCTTCCACCCTCTCCTCCCTTCTCCTTTCCTCTCCTCTGCCTCTCCTCTCCTCTTCCACCCTCTCCTCCCTTCTTCTTTCCTTTCCTCTCCATCTCTTCTCCTCTTCCACCCTCTCCTCTCCTCCCTTCTCCTTTCCTCTCCCTCTCCTCTCCTCTTCATCCCTCTCCTCTTCCAGCCTCTCCTCTCCTCCCTTCTTCTCTACTTTTCCTCTCCACTCCCTCATTTCTTCATTTTTTCCTCCATCTCCTCTCGTTCTCCTCTTCTCTTCCTCCCTCTCCTCTTCCTCTCCTCTCTTCTTCCTCTCCTCCCCTCACATCCTGTCGGTTTTCCTCTCCATCTCCTCTCTTCTATAGACAACCTGTTTGATTGGATGACCTTCAAACACTCAGGCAGCTCCAGAATCCCTGGCCTGCAGGGATGAACAGTGCTGCTCTAACTTACTACACATCAGCCAGTCTGTAGACATGAGCGCAGTGACATCAGCTCACACACACACACACTCAGACACATACAGATCAATGCACACACACTCACTCTATAACACACAGATGCATGCTAAAGCACATACACAGACACACACACACAGTCACACTAATTGCGTTGAATCAATTTAAGTGTGCGGTCATTCATCACAATAATGTATCTGTAAATAATCCAAACCTATTCTAAAACCCATTTCACAGTCAGGGCCAGCTATTGCGTTCTAAATATAGAACACTTAGTCGTCATATATGACAACATTTGAGCCGGAATAAAACAGGACTAATGCTTTTGCACCAACAATTTTATACTTTTAAATACACACAAAAAGTTCAAGATAAATGGTGCGTTATGAAAATATAATATAAGGGAAGATTTCTGTTTGAAATGTTGATTTCTCTGTAAATGCATTGTGACAAAGTCAGTGGAAGTGGGTAGGAGTGGAGAGGTGATTTGAGTCAATTACATCAATGCACCTACGAGCACTTTCCATTGACACCATGGATGTATTATTGACACCAACAGGACGCCATCTTTAAAACAGCTTGGCTTCTTCATCTGTTTAATGTGTCTACCTCTTCATCTTCCTCTTCTAGCACCACAGACGCTCAAGTGGTGGACAGCTCAATGGCGCCCTCTTCTGACAAATCCTTCTCAATGACGTTGAATAACCTGTTGTTGTAGAATTTATAGGACTTGTTGGCCAAGAGTAGTGACAACGCACAAGTTCTTTTCACAAACCACACACACACACACAGACGTGCACA
Source organism: Protosalanx chinensis (assembly GCA_030340685.1). NCBI lineage: Eukaryota > Metazoa > Chordata > Actinopteri > Osmeriformes > Salangidae > Protosalanx > Protosalanx chinensis. The sequence goes on from CM059321.1 coordinate 14,077,373, forward strand.
CACACATTTTATTGTGTGTTTTATTTTTAAGTGTCCAGTCATTACAGTCACTTTATGCAACACTATGTGTTGATTCTTTTTAACTGGCCCACATACACACACATATTTACATGATCACAGAATAGCAATAAGGAAAAGTTAGAAATGTCCCATGATGTCATGAATAACATTGACTCAATTTACCAGGGGGTCTTGGATATGCTTCCTACAAACCAATATCCACATATAAAAAGTATGCAGTGCCTTAGAGAAAGTGTGTTTAATTAAACATAGAATCCTCAAAACGTACTTTTCATTGGACAGTTTTTAATAGAAACGATTACAATAATAGTAGTGTATGACTGTGTGAGTGAATGGTTGTCTCTATGTTGTCTGTCAAAGTGTGATAGCCCTGCGACTAGCTGGCCCCTGTCCAGGGTGTACCCTGCCTATGGCCCGGAAGTAACTGGGATAGGCTCCAGTCATCCGTGACCCCTAACGGGAATAAGCGGAAGAAAATGAATGAGGTATTACAATAATTCTTGAAAAAGGAATTATTAGTGTGAATGTTGTGTATTCTATTAAATAAAAAGCAGGTATTTCTCTCTCTCAATCTATCCAATTTCTTAGTTTAATGAGAGAGTGGAGAGTTTAAAAATGAAATACATATAAAACATATACAAATTATGATACTTTTATGGTTTAAAGAAAGAGAGAGAAAGGGCCTTGTGACTGTGCAAAGTGAATCCTAACCTGAAGGGCTCACTACCCAGCATGATAGAGGGACTAGTCCTACTGTTTTAAGGTTCATGGTTAGGCCACCTTCTGAAACCTGATGGGTTTCATGACTGAGGTCAGGGTTACAAATACAGATAGATTTTTAAATGTCATAAAAGGATCTTCTGTAAATAACTCAGTTAGTCGTAGTGACAAACCAAACCACGCCCCTTCAAAAAACACCGCCCCTTATTTTACAAACCACTCCCCTTTGTTTTACAAACCCCGCCCCTTTCAATGTCTCGGTATTTCCGGAAATGAGGAAACTCGTGATTTGAGGAGTCTTCTGTGCTGAGCAGCTATGGGGATGATGACCAAGTTTCCTTCTAAAGCAGATCAGAGAACTTTATAATCGACAGATATGGAAGCAGCCATCATGGAGTACTGAGCCTGGAGGAGGAGGTGAACAGGAGGAGTTGAGCAGGAGGAGGAGGGCTGCAGCGGTCCAGCTCCTCTCCCCAGTCCCGGGTCAGATTCGCCCCCTCGATAGTCTAACGGGAGCCATGTTTCCTTAGCTGGAGCACCGATCTTATTTGCCGATCCTCAGTTTCCTTTATCCCGCAGTCTGCGGAGCTGAGCAGACATGACGAGACTCGTGCTGGAGCAGGTGACCGACTTCAGAGACTTCAGCAGGGGAGCGGATCTAGGAGAGATCCTGAAACAGAGCCAGTCTAATGGCTGCTGGACCAACGGCCTGTCAGATGTGCGGATCAGCCCAGACGGACGGCACATTCACATCATGCTGCGGAAACCTAAAGTGGGTCTCATGACTTATGACAAGTATCAGAGACCTCAGCTGATCCTCAGCCCAAAGCATTTAGATTTGGGCCTCTCACAGACGTCACCCATTGTGGATGTTGTGTATCTGGACTACAGTAGAAAGAGAGAGGAGGGGGCAGCTGTTCTAGCAGTGGTCTTTGAGAATGGAAAAGCTGAATTCTGGACATTCCTGGAGTGTAAAGGGGGCTGGCATCTCCTGCAGACATCCGACCTGTGCAACAGCCCCCGGGCTAAAGTGGTGTCCGTGTCCTCCTGCTCTAACTTCATCCTCTGGTGTGAGGAGAGGCCTCCTTCGGAAAGCTCCGCTAACAACAACGTGACGAGGAGCAACTTCAGGTACTGCATCTGTAAGCGTTCTTACGAGGTGGATGAAGGTGCTGTCAATTTGGGGGGGGTGAAAATAGCTCTTCATAACAACCCGTGTTATCAGCTGATCAGCACCAGAGACACAGTCTACCTGCTTCCAGACTGTGCTGATAACTGTGTGGCTCCCAGCATCACCAAGTTCTTCCTGTGCTGGTTCCCACAACATGACACGTTCAGGGTTAGCACCACATGTTCAGGAAGCCTGCTGAGAAAAGACTGTCCTTTACCTAAAGAATCTGACTTCAAGAGATTGATAATAGACTGTGTGGGGTATCTATCATCCCTCAACCCCCCTGACATCCATGGCTTCTCTCCTAGCGGTTGTGGGGGCCTGTTGCTGTTGCTTAGCACTGGCCGGGTCTGCCTGCTCCAGAGAGACGGGGTTATGAGGGAAGTCTACAGACTAGCAGACAACTGCCTGGCTGGCAGTGAGAGCCACAGCAGTCTGCAGCTCTACCAGGACACCCTGGCTGTCACGCTGGGCAGGACCCTGTATTTGATTGACCCAAAGTGTGGCAGGGAGTTGGAGAAGATCATCCTGAGGAGGGAGGGGCAGCTGTACGTCAACCAGGGGGACCAGCAGGCCCCCCACCTCCTGTCAGACGCAGGGCTGTTCGTAGTCATGCTCCGGGAGTCTGACCCTCCCAGGGGTTCTGACGCCGAGCCTAGGCAGGGGTCCTCGTCCCTGGGCGCGGCCGAGAGCCTCCGACCCGGGGCCCTGCTGGTGGAGGCCGTGTTCGAGGAGGCCTGTCGATACTACCAGCAGAGGAGTCTGGGGAGCACCCAGCTGACCGTGGACAAGCTGAAGAAAGGAGGCATGTTCCAGGCACCCACCTCCCTGGCCTCCATCCTCAGGGAATACCTCCACGGAGGGGCTGGAGGTGGGGGCCACGAGGCAGCAGAGGCACCCTGGGGGACCGGAGGTGGAGGCGGGGGAGGGCAGGACAAGCTGCGTGTCTCTCTGGACGCTGAGCTCAAGGCTCTGGTTTCCCTGGAGGAAGTGAAGAAGAGTGTGGTGAGGGGCAGCAGGGAGGAGGTGGAGCTTCTGTTAGAGAGCCTGGTGCAGCAGGAGGTGGGCAGGCTGCTGTCCTCCCCAGAACTGGACAGAGACGCTCTTCTCTACCTGAACTCCATCTTCAGCCTGTTCCCTCGCCAGGCCTGGAAGGCAGCACAGTCCACCCTGCAGCTCCGCTGGACCGGAGAGGGCTGTCTGTCCTGCAGGGCACCTCCGGAGGTCTGGAAGACCTTGCTAACCCCCCTCCAGCACCCCAGCACACCTGCCAACCTGCCCTGTGCCAACGGCAAGCCCAAACACACGCCAGGCCTTAAACCAAGCCGCTCTAACCTCAAACCCAGCCCCAGCCCCAGTCCTCCGGCAGCCAGCCTCACCCTGGCTGTGTTTGAGCTTCTGTGCCGGTCGCTCTTCCTCTTCCAGCCCAGCTGGCTCCCCAGGTTCCTAGAGCTGGCCCAGCAGCAGCAGGGCTCTGCAGGCCTGGGCCTGACCCTCTCCTCCTCCTCCTCTTGGAGCTACTCTGGAGCTGGGAGAGGGGCAGAGAGTGGGGAGAGCGTGCCCCTCTACAAACGGGCTCTGTCTGTGCTTCCGGGCACTGAGAAGGACCAGGACCTTGAAGTGGAGCTGCTCCTGGTCAGTGGGCGTCCCAACGCTGTCCTCCAGGCCCTGAGGATCCTGATGGGCCGGCAGCAGTGGGAGAGAGTCACCCAGGTGGCCCAGAGCTTCTGCCGGCAGAGTCCGCTGCTCAACAAGGAGATCTTCAGCATCCTGCTGTGTGAGGTGGCCCAGCACCGAGACCTGGACCCCTACCTGGAGCTGCTGTGGGCCCTGTGTCCTGAAGACCTCACCGTCACCTCCATCCTCAACATGGTTCTCAGCAACATTCCTGCTTCCTCCTCCTCCGCCTCTACTCCTTTCTCCTCCTCCTCTACCAGCGCTCCCCCCCTCTCCTCCTCCCCATGTCCCTCCCAGAGCAGCCAGGTGACAGTGGGGCTCTTGAGGCCCCTGCTCTCCAGGGTTCTCCAGAGAGAGACCAAGCCTAGTCAGAAGTATGCAGATATCCTCCAGTCTCCCAGCTTCCCCCCGCCCACGCCCCCCCGCCAGGAGAAGGGGCCCCCCAGGGCCACCACCATGCCTGCTCTGCAGGACCAAGCCCAGCTTCAGGAGCCTCCTGATGACCTATACAGCAACATGTCTGACCGCCCCCCACACAGGACCATCACCACCTAACCCTGCCACACATCATGAGCACACAGAGACACACCTGTAGTATCAGAGTGATGCTGTGTTATGAATGCAGAGAGGGTCGTTCTTTGTGATCCTGGGCATTGCTTGCAGAAGGACTGGAACATACTGAGCTTGATGTGAAGTGCTAAAGCTATTAACAACCAAAGCACAAAGAATAATGTACATAATGTTCTTTATCGTCCGGAGTTGGGATTTGTACAAATTGTAATACCAGCTACAATAATATAATCTGAATTAATGCCTGCTTTTGAACATGCTTATTAATTAGTCTTGAATAAGCATGCCAATGTCAGTGAAACAGAGGACTCCTAATGACTAGAGAGGGACTGAGGCTTGTATCACTGCACAGTCGTGTTTCTGTTTGTGTGAGAGATAATATAAAGGATTGACTGACAGTGAGGATAATATCTGTAACCATTATTGTGCCTGGGCTGAATCTAGCTATCATCAGGTAGCAACATAGTAATGCTATACCGGTTCTTCATGTATGATGTGTTCTGCAGGCTGGTTCCTCTTGGGAGGTTCTTCTCTGCTATAAGAGGAAGTGTGTCTAAAGCCTTCTGTAGTAGCAGCACTGTGGCCTTTAGTGTGTCGAAGTAGTATTTAAGTGGTAGCCAGCTAACTGTGGGCTGCACTGCTTGGTAAAGAGCAGCTGTAACTATCTGTCTGCTACCAGGAAAACCTTTCTCTATCCTCACAGCCTTCAGGGAAGTTATCAGGCTAATGCTAACTCTCTGTTTTGAAGCCACTAGAGGCCTATTGGAACTGTTTGTTTGTTGAATGGGTTAAAGATTTACTCCTATTGAGGTCACTTCTGGTTTCCACATTCCTCTTAAAAAACAGTTGTCAAAATCAAATATTAACCCCCCTCCCCCCCACTGCCCTGGTCTCTATTGACCCAACCTGTGTTACATTTCCATGCAGAAAACTGTCATGTTTAGCAGCGTTTGGAGAAGAACTGCCGGGGTCATTTGTTTTTCAAATGCAAAAGAAATGTTCAGATGTGAAAGTAGCATGATTAGTGTTTGTGGCTGTGGAGGAATGTCTCAACAGTGGCCCTTTACATGTTCTTCTTCTCTACCTCCTTCTCTCCTATTCTCTCCATCCCTCCATCTCAAGCTCTCAGAGCTCTGTCTCTTTGCTGTTCTGAAATTCCTCCTTCCTTCTCCTTCTTTCTGCTTCTTACAGCCTGTCCTCCTTCTCTCCCCAGTCCCACCCAGGACATTCCAACCAAACTCCCTCGCTAAGGTGACTCTCAGTCCTTCTCCTAACTGAATTAAGGCCTAACTCTGTTAGATCCTTACAGGGAGGGGGGATGTAGGCAGACTAGCCTTAACCAATCCCTGATCTCTCTCTCTCTCGCACACAGACTCCTCCTCTCACACACACACACACACATCCAGCCGGGCATGTTGTAGTCCTTGTCTCCCTGCATGGTCCTGGTTCAGGTAATGTCATTAGGGATGGATCGTCTCCGTTCTCTCCTTGCCCCTGCTATTCATGTTCCACTCCCACAGGAAACCGGCAAGTCACATCAACTTCCACTTCCTGTCACGCTCAGAACGATGACCTTGAGCTCTGAGCTGTCTCTTATTTTACGTGGCCTTAGTCATTAAGGCTTGAGATTTTATTTGTGAGCGTTTTGCTGATGGTTTTATTTCTCAGTCCCTGTCTGTAGTGTACGCTGCAGTTTTGTTAATGCCTCAAATTTGTACCATAGAAAACTGTTCGTCTAATTTATTCCCTCTCTCGGATTAAGATGGTATTTTAGGAAGGTCTGTGTTAGGAAGCCTGGTTCTGTCACACAGAGGTCTCAAATGTCACACTTCTTATCACTCACAGACAGGCGTGACATTACTGAAATTGGCTGGCTGTGTTGAAAGACTGCTTGGGGTTTGTGTTTGTGGGGACGCAATGTTGACTCAGAAACAGCTTAATGACTAAAGTGTGATGTGTCCATGTCGTCTCTGTCCAGTATCCCAGTTCCTGCTCACTTGTCCTTAAATATGAACTCCTCGCTGTGGTGAATGTGTTGTTTTATGGAGGCTGAACATGTCTGTCTCTTTTCAGTCACATCTCTTTGAGGACCCTTGGCCTGGCTTCACAGTGTTGCTGCAGCATGAACACACTGTGTTTTGGGATATTTATGACTCATAGCATAAATGTAAATACAGCATATTATGTCTTAATTAAAAACTCAAAGTAAAAGCTTATTATGGTCCCAGAGTCTTTTTAACATGATTACTTTTCTACATGATTGATCTTCTAGGACACACATGTCCAACCCTGGTCCTCAGGGCCCGCTGTCCTGAAGGTTCTAGATGTTTCCCTGCTCCACCACACCTGATTCTAATGATGGGCTGTTATCAAGCTCCGTGGAAGCCTCATAACAACCCTTCGTTAGAATCAGATTTGCTGGAGTAGGGAAACATCTAAAACCTTCAGGATGGTGGCCCCTGAGGACCAGGGTTGGAGACCCCTGTTGTGGGAACTGCAGTGGCTCAGTGAGTTATTTCCTTCCCAAGGAGGGTTTAGTCCATGTCAGAGATTTCACAAGCAGGGAGAAGTACATGATTTCATCCCTGGTTAAGCATGTGACTGTCCCTCTTACACAGAGCTATGCGGAGTGACTTACAGCAAGTACAGGGACATTCCCCCCGAGGCAAGTAGGGTGAAGTGCCTTGCCCAAGGATACATTGTCATGTGGGCATGGCCAGGATTCGAACCGGGAACCTTCTGTTTACATTTCAACATTACCAGCCTGATTCCCTAACCGCTCAGCCTACCTCTGACTCTGTTACTCATGTCTGCATGGTGTGTGCATCAGCAACACAGTAAAATACTTTTAGTTTAGTTTTTAGCAGAGATCATATTAGTCTAGTCTAAATCTAGTTTAACACACACACACACAGTGAGACATTTAGATTGTATGAGCTTGAGTGAACTCAAACACAACTAAATCTTTCTGATTCACGTGTAGCATGACTGCACATTTCAGTGCCCAACAGGGTGAACATGTAACGAGGAGTCAGATGGCTCAACGGTTAAGGCGTTGGCCTCATGATAGGAAGGTTGTGAGATCAAGTCTCGTCTGTGGCTATGTGATGTTGTGTCCTTGGGCAAGGCACTTCAACCTACTTGCCTCAGGGAGAATGTCCCTGTACTTACTGTAAGTCGCTTTGGATAAAAGCGTCTGCTAAATGAATACATGTAAATGTAATGAACCTGCTTTATTTCAGGCTTTAAGGTGACAGAAGGCAGAATATGAAGACAGCAGGAGGGTCTGTGACTGAGCTCCAGCTTTGCTGACAGAATGGTCTCAGAAACAGCTGGAACATCTCACACAGACACATATGATCCACTGTCCTGGAGCCACACAGCCTGAATCATACATGAACCCAACCATGGGTTAATCCACTTAGAGCTACTCACAAAACTGGGTGTGTGTTTGACAGAAGAGAGTACCACTGAAAGGATTAGTGTGTGTATGAATGCACTGACAGTACAGAGCCTGTTGTGCAGCATGTGTGTGTGTGCGTGTGTGTGGTGTGTGTGGTGTGTGTGCGTGTGTGTGTGTCAGAGAACTATGAAAAGAATGTTCAGGTCCTACCCAGGCCACAGAGTAGAGGCAGCATGCTACCCTGATGGCTTCTGGGATATCAGTGTCACAGGACCTGGGGTGGGGCCTGGCAGGGGGCTGTGTGTGCGTGCGTGTGTGTGTGTGTCTGCTTCACGATGAAGCGATGGGTTCCTCAGAGTGGTGTTACAGGAACACAGCTGTAACAAATGATGAAGGCACAATGGATAATCCGAGGGAGGGAGGGAGGGAGGGAGGGAGGGAGGGAGGGAGGGAGGGAGGGAGGGAGGGAGGGAGGGAGGGAGGGAGGGAGGGAGGGAGGGAGGGAGGGAGGGAGGGAGGGAGGGAGGGAGGGAGGGAGGGAGGGAGGGAGGGAGGGAGGGAGGGAGGGAGGGAGGGAGGGAGGGAGGGAGGGAGGGAGGGAGGGAAAGGGCAAGACAAAGTAAATGTGCAGTGGTGCGCTGTGGTCAGTGTCAGATTCCATGCTGATAGCCATCCTCTTCCTCTCCTCTCTCTGCCCTCCCCCATACCGTCTTCTCTGCATCTCTTCTTCTGTTGCATTTCAGTGTCTTCGACTGTGCTGGGCACAAGTGTGACTGCCTGCATGAAACCTCATCCACAATCCATCCCCTCTCTCTCTCTCTCTGTATCTCTGTCTCTCTCTCGCTTTCTGTCTCTCTATGTCTCTCTCTCTCTCTGTAGTGGAGTGTGTAGACTCTCCTATTTCAGTTGTCTGGGATGCAGGTGTTCCGTCCAGCATCTATCGACTGCCTCCATTTTTAGACTGCAGGTCCTGTAAACAATAATCCATCTCCATGAGTCACCCTGAGCTTTGACCCGGCAGACTGGCCCTTTAGGAAGCTGTGTCCTTGGGACATGAAGGGGAACTCCAGGCAAGCAGGACTGAAATCCAATAGTCCCACCCTGACACTGCAGAAGGGATGAGACAGTTCTATGTGATCCAGTAGTTTCATGTGTTTGTTGTTGTTATTGAAGTCAGTGACACAGTGTCATCATGATAACCTTCAAAAGAAGGCTTAAAACTCACTTATTTAGAGAATTTAATGGCACTTAGGAATAGTATGGCACTTCACATAATCTAATGTGCTTTAGAACCATTTGTTGGTCCCCATATGGTGACTTGCCAGTGTTGTTTGTTGTATCTCTTGCTTTATGTTCACAATCGATGTGTTATGCATTTATAGTTCTTCTCTTTGCACTTATTGGTTCTCATGATGTATGCTTCACAATCTAAAAAACCCACTGTGTTCGGGGTCTATCACGTTGCTATGCTCAATGACTGATGCTCTTTGTAAAAGCTCTCTCTTGTAAATCGCTTTGGATAAAAGCGTCTGCTAAATGAATAAATGTAAATGATAACAGAACAGACCAGGCAGGACTCACAAGGCTTCAGTCGTACATTTTAATCACAGTAGTTTGACTACCAGCCAACAGCTTTCATAAACGTTTCATCATGAACTGCAGTCCACATAAAGACCCAATAAAGTGCTTTGGAAGACATATACAAACATATGCTATGGTTTATTCATTGTCAAGTAAAAAATGTAATCATCTTTAAATCAGTCTTTGAATATCATTAAATATCATTACTTACAAAAATATTGGTTTAAAAAAAATGAATCTTTCAAAAAGAGTATTCAATTGTATTCAAATACAGCTGGAAGGGATAGTCCAGTGAGACACACACACACGTGTGTTAGGATTTAGGAGCTCAAGTCAACACACACATCCTGACAGTACATGAACTGGAAAACAACACAGCAGGTCTGGAACATCAAACCGAGAGGAAATGAACGTTGATCAATAGTTCAGTAAAACAAATGAGTGCTGTGACTAGACAACACAATCCCTGCTCACCCCTACCCTGTGTCACATATAGGAATTCCAATAATTCCAAGTTAATAGTGCTTGTGTGTGTGTGTGTTTGTGTGTGTGTGTGTGTGTAGTTAGTTAGTTTGCTGATCAGTCAGTGGAGCTACCACTGTGTCCTTGCTGGACTCTACCATGTCAGGGAGGGGGGTTTCTAGTGTTCTCTGAGAGCAGGGACAGCACTGCTCCGTCCTCACCCCCCTGTCAGTATGGTTTGACCTGGGCTCGGGGGATGTGGTTCATGGCTATGTGGTTCCTGGGAGGACATACAACACACATGCTCATCAGAGAAAAACACAACCATCAATAAAAACTGTGTGTGAGACAAGTGTGTGTGTGTGTGTATATGAGTGTGCATGTGTGTGTGTGAGACTCACTCTAACACCTCACTGCTGTCCATCTTCCTGTAGTAGTACTGTGTATGTGTGTGTGTCAGCGTGTGTGTGTGTGTGTTTGTGTGTGTGTGTGTGACTCACTCTAACACATCACTGCTGTCCATCTTCCTGTAGTACTTGGCCAGTTTGATGGAGAAAATGATGCTGGGAATGAAGAACATCATGCACCAGCCCAGGCTGAACCAGAAGGCATTCTACACACACACACACACACACACACAAACACACAGGAGACACACACACACACACACAGGAGACACACACACACACAGGAGACAGACACACACACACACACACACACAGGAGACAGACACACACATACACAGGTGACAGAGACACACACACACACCAAGACGACAAGTTAAATACATATAGATACTGGGGGCCACACCTCCATCGCACTGAATAGACCATCTGACTATTGTGGAGGAGGGGGTAGGAGGAGAAGGAGAGGAGGAGAAGGAGGGGCAGGAGATGGAGGGGGAAGAGGTGGAGGAGATGAGGAGGGGGAAGAAGAGGAGGGGGGAGGGGAGAGGAGTAAGAGGAGGGGAGGAAGAAGATGGAGAGGAGAAGGCAGAGAAAGGAGGAGGAGAGGAGTTGAAAGCGGGAGGAGATGGAGGAGGAGGGAGAGGAAGATGAGGGGGAGAGCAGGAGGAGGAGAGGAGGAGGAAGGTGTTAAGCAGATGGGGGAGGAGGAGGAGTGTGAGCAGGTCTTACCAGAGACTCCACCATGTAAGAGCAGATAACCACCTCTGCTGTATCCACAGCTTGTGAGACAGGCCCACAGCGTCCCAACTGCTGAGTGATCTACACAAAACACACACACACTCAATACTAAAGGACTTTAAACTACAGTACACATGCAACAAGCAAACTCCAACAGCAAAAAGTTGGTCTACAAGCAGACAAGGACTCACCGTTATGTTGGCCCAGTCTGCATAGGCGCTAAAGTATCCCATCTGACAGTCCACAAACTTTCTACTCTCCTGGAGGCGAAAGAAGAAGGGAGAGTGTGGGAGAAAAGAGAGAGAGAGAGAAAGGATTAAAGATACAGGGAGGGAGGGCAGGGGTGAGGGGAAGTCATAACAAGAGGGACACGGTTCATTCCTCACATTCTTTAGTGACTCAAACTGAAAAATCGTGAGAGTCACAGCAAACCAGCCCCCATCATATTGCCCTCTAGCCTTCTGGGTAATGTAGTATCTGGAGAACACACGCCACACGTGCAGACACACATTCAGACACACACACACAAACATGCGTACAAGCACAGATACACACACAAACACAGCTATACCCTGTATGACTGTAGCTAGGTCCAAATAGGGCTAGTAGACCTAAAATGTAGACCTTCCCCAACATGTCAGGTCATTTCAATGTGACCTCTGAAAGCAGCAGTGGTTTCTCTGTGTATACAGCTGTTACTGCGAACTCACAGTCTTAATGATGAGCGAGGTGTTAGCGTTCAGGAAGTCCTGAGCTGTGCCTACGCTCCTCAACACGTTCTCCACTGTGCCCTGCAGGAGACACCCAGAGAGAGAGACACAGAGAGAGGGGGGTGGAAGGAGAGAGAGAAGGACAGAAACAGAGAGAGATGGAGCACGAGACAGTGAGAGAGATGGAGAGAAACAGAGAGAGAGGGAGAGTTGATGAGTGGAGGAGAATTCCATGTTGCAGAGAGTTCCATGTTTCAGAGTGTGTGTGTGTGTCACCTACATTCACTTGTGTTGCTATTGCATGGAGAGCCTGAATCGAAGAGTTCAGATTCACCTGGAAGAGAAGAAGTGATCAGGGTTCAGAGTTCAGAGTTCAGGGTTCAGGGTTCACACAGGCCAGAGAGAGTGACACACATCAGTTAAGGTAGTCTTAGCAAGGCCATGCTAATATGTGTTTGTCTAGGCTAGGCTAGGCTAGCCTGGTCTGGGATAGACTAAACTGGAATAGGATACAATTTATTAAGGTTTAAAATAGGATAGACTAGGAATATAATGGATATGCTATGTATGAATAGGATTAGACCAGCTAGGCTAGACTTGGAAAGGTTAGGCTAAACCAAAATAGGCTAATCTGAGAAAAATAAGATTGGCTAAGAGCTAATAAGACATACCAATTGTGGGATGATGTTTGTATCTATATCCTTCTGGATCTTCCTCAGATCTGCAGCCTCTGCCCTCAGCTCCTCCTGGATGGAAAGGTCAGGCTACAAGACACAGGAGGAACACACCACATTAGCCTCCTGACTCATAGACACGACAATGCAGATTTATGTCCATAATATTCCAGGAGAATATTGCTAATGAGAATATTCCGGTAAGTTACTAATTCCAATCAGAATCAGCTTGACTCTACATCAGTCCAGTACCTGCCCTGTGGCCAGAAAGTCCAGCTTGTCAGCTGTGGTGTTGATGTTGATCCTGGACATGTTGTTGATCTGAAAGATATGTAAACGTGTTAAACATTTTCCATCAACATGTTATGATGATATAAACACACACATATAACAACATATATGGTATATACTGTAAATACACACACACACACACCTGCTGGGTAACGACAGTAATGTCTATGTCCTTGGCCATGGATGAGAAGCTGCTGAGCTCAGAACGCGTCTCTGGACTCAGCAGAGTGATGCTGGGCAGGTTGATGTCAGTACTGTCAAAGTTCTGCTGGATTTGTTCTGTGTACTGTAGGGAGGGTGGGGAGGGGAGGAAAGGAGAGGGGAGAGGAGGGGAGGGAGAGGAAAGGAAAGCAGAGGGGATGTGAGGTGAGGGGAGGGCATGGGAGGGGAGGTGAGGGCATGGGAGGGGAAGGGAGGGGAGGTGAGGGAGAGGAAAGGAGAGGAGAGGGGAGGAAAGAAGTGGAGAGGAAAGGAGAGGTGAGAAGAGGGGAGGGGAAAGGAGGAGAGGGGAGGAAAGGGGAGGGGAGGTGAGGGAAGGGGAGTGGACGGGATGGAAGTGGAGGGGAGGAGAAGAGGAAAGGGGAGGAGAAGTGAGGGGAGAGAATAGGAAAAGAGAAGAGATGGTAGGTTATGTTATCTGTGAGGGGTTCCATTCTAGACTGCGTGTCTCACCTCTGTAGTATAACGTTTCTGGTGTTAGTGGAATGTCTTGTCTTACTTTGGATACGTTCAGCAAATCATTGAGGTTAATGAGCTCATACAAGTGAAGGGTCGACCAAAGGGGCATGTCCTGCTCACAGTCCCTACACACACACACAAACACACACACACAGAGGAGGGGATGTTAGGCTACATGTCCATGTCTTTTCTATCAGATGTATATCTGTATGTGTGTGGGGGGGGGGGGGGGGCGTGTGCGTGTGTGTGTGCGTGTGTGTGTGTTTCTACCTACTTGTAAACCTCCGTGAGAGTGAGGTTCGATGTGAGACCCAGTGTCTGTGACAGATTAAACCCAGGGATCAACCCTGGAGTGTCAATCAGCTGAGGGGGAAACACACAGGTTACTAAAGCATTCATATCCATGTGTGTGTGTCTGTGTGTGTGTCTTTGTGCGTGTGAGGTGCATGTGTGTACATGTATAATCAACTAATGTGCTTTCACAGTGTTTTCAGTTGGGGGGTTTTTAGTGTTAAAAGAAAGTGTTCATAAGGGTGCGGTTCAGTTTTATTTCCATGTCGTCAATCTCTTATTGGGAAACATTTCTCTGGAATGAGTTAACCTTTCTCTGGATATTGTCCATGTTTAGCCGTTGGTATACTAACAACACCTGTGTACTATGTTACAATATGTGAATGTGTGCATGCTTGAGGTGTGTGTGCTTGTGCGGGTGTGTGTGTGTTACCGGCAGCAGTTTCCCCTCCTCCCAGGGTTGACAGACCAGGGTGTAGGTGTTCCCCCCCAGTAGGAAGAGCACCAACACCAGGAGCATGAAGAGCCAGGAGAACAGGAAGCTCAAGCCTGCGCCTCTGTGACCCCGCAGGACAGGAAACCAGCTCAGTCACATGACTAAAACAGGCCTCAACACCACACTGGTGGATGGTTCTTTCATCTGAAGCTTTTCATAAAACTAGCTAAGAAAATAGCCTGTTTCATTCTATCATCCCGTATTACATTCCATGCTCAATCATAGAATATAAATTATGTAAATCATATTAGAATATATTATATTACTATCAGTTTTACTCTACTCAACTGGGTCCTGTTCTATATTAAATTAAAGAGTGTGATTCAGTACTCACATCATGAAGAAGGAGCCTCCACATTCTGAAGTTCCGGAACGTTCTGTGGGGTCAGCTTTGGGACTCAGACCCACTGGGCCCAGAATAAGCCCACCTAGGTTACACACTACCACCAGTAACACCAGACAACACAAGGCCAGACACACACTCCACCTGGAGGGCACACACACCCATACACAGACACACAAACAAGCACAAACACACACACACACAGTAAAAAACTATAAAGAAACTAAGCATTTCTTTGCATAAAAGGTTTCAGTCATCTAGACGCTGTTTTCAAAATCAAGACGCTTCAACTCCCATCCAGAAGTCACTTGCAGTCAGAGAGAATGATCTGAGAACATGACTGCTGGGTGGTGGAGAAGCGTCTACGGTGGAACACTCCTGGATGAATGAGGGTCTACTAAACTAACTAAGCATCTCTAAACAGAATATCAGGAAATGTGAGTGTTGAGCAGTTTTGCTGAGTCATTATTATTATTATTCCCTTGTTGTTGTTTAGCTTGATGGTCCTTGTTGATGTTTACCTGATGTGTTCAGCTTGCTCAGTCTCAGGTCTGTACTGGCTCACGTACACCTTCACCTCTGCCAGTTCTTCAGCCAGGTCGCTCAGGGTGGACACAGGGATGTCAGTGGTCACCTTGGAGATCTGGCTTTTAATCTCCTCCAGTTGGGTTTTTACACCTGGCACACACACATGCATCAGTTTGCCTTGCACACAACAGCAACATTTTACAGGGACTTACTAAGACTTACTTTTGACAGCATCCTTGGTGTCGTTGGTCACTCTCTGGGGAATGTTCTGGAAGAAGGTTTCTCCCTGTAACAGCAGGACAGTCAGCACTGGTCTGTATTGAAGGTCTGCAGAAAGCTAACCCCCTAGAAAACTAACCTCCTAGACAGCTAACCCTCAATGCTAACCCTCCAGACAGCTAACCCCCCAGACAGCTAACCCCCCAGAAAGCTAACCCTCCAGACAGCTAACCCCCCAGACAGCTAACCTCTTAGACAGCTAACCCTCCAGACAGCTAACCCTCCAGACAGTTAACCCTCCAGACAGCTAACCCCCCAGACAGCTAACCTCCTAGACAGCTAACCCCCCCAGACAGCTAACCCTCCAGACAGCTAACCCCCAGACAGCTAACCCTCCAGACAGCTAACCCCCAGACAGCTAACCCTCCAGACAGCTAACCCCCAGACAGCTAACCCTCCAGACAGCTAACTCTCCAGACAGCTAACTCTCCAGACAGCTAACCCTCCAGACAGCTAACCCTCCAGACAGCTAACCCCCCCAGACAACTAACCCCCCAAACAGCTAACCCTCCAGACAGCTAACCCCGCAGACAGCTAACCTCTTAGACAGCTAACCCTCCAGACAGCTAACCCCCCAGACAGCTAACCCCCCAGACAGCTAACCTCTTAGACAGCTAACTCTCCAGACAGCTAACCCCCCAGTCAGCTAACCTCCTAGACAGCTAACCCCCCCAGACAGCTAACCCTCCAGACAGCTAACCCCCCCAGACAGCTAACCCCCCCAGACAGCTAACCCTCCAGACAGCTTACCTCCCAGACAGTGTGTGCATTGTGTGTGCGTGGGTGGGTGTGTGTGTGGGTGAGCATGGATGTGTGTTGTTATCAAACTCACTTACCTCATTCACTTTAGAGTTGAGATCAGCTTGAATGACCTTATCCACAGCAGACTGCAGATCCCCTAGATTAGGGGTCTAGAGGCCATTCACACACACACACACACACACGCACACACACAAAAGTTATTGCTCACTTTCCATCCTGCATGTAATGTCTTTAAACTAGCAAAAGGGGGCAGCAAAATCAACCTCCGCCCCTCGGTGTAGATTAAACAGTCTGTCATCCTAGTTACTGAGATGAATGCACTGTTAATAATCCCCCTCAGAATGTCCTGTTTTTATTGTTAGTAGTTAATGGTTCCCTGTCAGTGATCTGTCAGGCCTATCAGATGTCTGGTGCTGCTTTGTTGGGTAGCTGTCCAACCCGTTTGACCATGACCCAACATTTGAGCCGTTGTTAAAGATAAGAGGCTGTTTAGAGCAGTTTGTTGTGCTGTGTGCATGTGCGAGTGTTTAAACGTCCGCTTGTGTATTGTTCATAGCTGTGGTTTTGCTGAAACAAAATCCTACCACAGTGCATATTGGTAGGGTTTAATTTGAGTAGGACCTCTAAGTAGTCATACTTTACTTAATAGTATAAGGAGAGGATAGGTGTTTCTTCCTTCTCATAAACTTGTTCAACATGATCTGAAATACTTGATTGATGTTTAATATGACAGCCACTTCCTGCAATAAAAACGCTCATATAAACTCATACATGAAATGACCCATGTACTATAAACAGTTAGTATGGCTTGGTAATCTCTAAAACAGTGTGTGTTACAGTACAGTGTGTTACAGTATAGTACAGTACAGTGTGTTACAGTACATTATAGTACAGTGTGTTACAGTATCGTATAGTATAGTACAGTATAGTATAGCACAGTCTAGGACAGTATAGGTTAGTATAGTACAGTGTGTTACAGTGTGGTACAGTGTGGTACAGCATATCACAGTATAATACAGTGTGTTATAGTACAGTATAGCACATTATAGTACAGTGTGTTATAGTACAGTTTAATACAGTTTAGTACAGTGTGGTACAGGTCAGTGTTACTCACGGTCAGGCTTGTGTCCAGGCTGAGGCTCTGCAGCTCAGGCTGGGCTTCAGAACATCCAGCACACTCTGGTTTGCTCAAGGTTCTGTTTAAACGCTCCTTCACCTCACTGGCGTTAGCCTGGACCAGCATCACCCTGCTCTCTACTGCAGACAGCGACGAGTTCAACTGACCCAGGAGGACGTTGGTGCTGTCAACCACTGCACACACACACACACACATGAACACATGCGAACACAAACACACACTCAGAGACGATATTTAGGAGTGAATTTTACAGAGGATTAAAAAATATTGTTGACCAAAACTAAACCCTGTATTTATGTGCACCCCCTACTCCTCACACACACACACACACACACACACACAGTGGTGTACCTTGGGCCACTTGTCTGACAGACTGCAGGGCTGCAGTCAGTGGATCCTGAAGTGCCTTCTGGATCTCTGTACCCAGCAGTGGACCAATGGCTGCACAGAAGAGAGCGTGTCAATCCAGTCCAGTTTATTATAGTATGGTAAAGTGTAGTATAGATTATTATAGTATGGTAAAGTGTAGTATAGATTATTATAGGATGGTAAAGTTTAGTATAGTTTATTATAGTATAGTAAAGTGTAGTATAGATTATTATAGTATGGTAAAGTGTAGTATAGTTTATTATAGTATGGTAAAGTGTAGTATAGTTTATTATAGTATGGTAAAGTGTAGTATAGATTATTATAGTATGGTAAAGTGTAGTATAAATAATTCTAGTATAGTTTACTGGAGCATAGTGTATGTAGTTAAGTTCATTATAGTAGTGTGTGGAGACAAACAGACAGTTGGACAGACAGACAGACAGACGGTTAAACAGACAGACAGACGGTTGGACAGACAGACAGTTGGACAGACAGACAGACGGTTGGACAGACAGACGGTTTGACAGACAGACAGACAGACGGTTGAACAGACAGACAGTTTACCATTCAGACTATTAGACACCTCATCAACCGTCTTGTAGCTCTCATTGAGAACGTGGTCAACTTCCTGTGGAGAAAACCAGGATGATATATATGCACTTATTCTGGAAGGTCAAACTCTACTGAGCTTACTGACATGAATGATTCACTCACCTTTCTAATCAATCACCATAAAGCTCACAGAAAATTAAAACTCTTCCTACCTCTCCAACCCTCCCTCCCTCCCCAACCCCCTCCCTCTCCTTCTCCCTCTCTCCCTCACTCTCTCCTTCATCCTCTCCCTCTCTCTTTCTCTTCCCCTCTCCCTCTCCACCTCCCTCCCTCCCTCCCTCCCTGCCTCAGTGTGAGTGTGTTGACACAGGGTGGTTCAGTGAGCAGCCTTTATATGGGAGCTGGTGGAGCGCTGGGCTGAGTTAGGAGGGCTGGGCTGACTTAGGACTCAACTATTACAAAGGCTGAAGTGAATGAAATGTGTCACACTATGTGTGTGTTCTGTGTGTGTATGTGAAGGAGTGCATGAATGGATTGTTGTGTCTTTGTGTGAGTGTGTGTGTGTGTGTGATTGTCTCTGGATATGTATCTGTGTGTGTATTTGTATGAGTATGTGAATGTGTTGTTGTGTGTGTTTGTGTGTGTGTGTGTGTGATTGTCTCTGGATGTGTATCTGTGTGTGTATTTGTATGAGTATGTGAATGTGTTGCTGTTGTGTGTGTGTGTGTGTATTTGTGTGTGTGTGTGTGTGTGTGTGTGTGTGAATGTGTGAATGTGCCTGTACCTCACCTTGGGTATACTGATGAGGTAGGTATGGAGGTTGTCCAGTGTGTTATTCATCTCCACAGTAATTTGATCCACACTGAATTTGAAGGTCTCGTTGCTCCTGAACATGCAAATATTCCCAGCACTGCACACACACAAAAATACACACACATTTGCAAAAGAAAATAGGTTAATGAGCATCTAACAATGCATTATAAATATCCCACTCTCTCGTTCTTTCCCACACACACCCTCTTCTCTCTCTCTCTCTCTTTCAAACTCTATTTCACTCTGTTGCTCTCTCTCACTCTCTCCCACTCTTTATCCTACTCTCACTCTCTTGCTCACTCTCTCTCTCTGTGTGTCTCTCTCTCTCACTCTCTCCCACTCCCAATCAATGGCTCTCGCTTTCTCATTCTCTCTTCCTCGGACACACTCTGTCCTTCTCACTCTCTTTCACACTCAGTCAGTGTCTCTCTCCCCCCCTCACAGTATGATCAGTGTAGTGATGAGCGTGCAGCAGTAGAGGCCTCTTCTCTGACAGTGGGTGCTGGGCGTCTGCTGTTGATACATGCGGCCACCACAGTTGCCACAGCAACGGCAGCATGCCATGATGAATCCAACCAGAGGCATGAAGATGATGTAGATGATGCCGATAGCAGCACACACCAGGAAGCCCACCTCATAGATCAGGATCTGGACAAACACACGCACACAAATATTCAAAGACACACAAATACGCACAATTAGACACAAAAATGACCAGCCATCACAATGAGTCGTCTAGTCAAACATAACACAAAGGACAACCTCAACAATGTTGGTAATTTTATCTTGTGAAATACAAGAACAAAAGTGATTATTCTTCAAGTCTATTCTAGAGCCAAGTCATGAGTTGTCACCATAGATACACCTCTCAGACTCACTCCTGGAAGTTAAACAATAGAGATGAGATAGACCCCTGTAGGTCACCATAAACAATGACACACACACATATAGATGATGTGGCACACCACCCACACACACCCAAACACACACCAGACAAAAAAAAAAACACATTCCCACAGAACAAGGAAACACAGCATTTTCTAAAGTTACTTCCGTGACCTTCATACACTCCCTCACACACGTACACACACTGAAACACAGGTACACACACTGAAACACAGGTACACACACTGAAACACAGGTACACACACTGAAACACAGGTACACACACTGAAACAGAAGTACACACACTGAACAACACACACATACCTCTTTGATGGTTTCCCTGTCAGATAAACTGCCTGAATCCTGAACAGATTTCAACACCAAATCTGGTAGAGATGGGGAACAGAGGAGTGCTTTGAGATAACCTCTTCTCTTCTTATCAACAAATGAATAAATGATTAGCTGATATGGTAAAGTACACACACACACACACACATACACGTCTTTAAAAGGCACACACATCTTTAAAAAGGCCAGCATCAGACTCTGAAGATCAGTCACATTTGTCATCTTCCCTCTGAATGCCAAGTCTTTCCCTCCACCTCCCTCCTTTCTCCCCAGTTACTCTTCTTTCCACTCTTCTTTTCCTCATCTTTCTCTTTCTCTCTTCTTTCACACCCTCCCTTCCCTTTCTCTACCTCAGATCCTCTCTGCAATCTCGATCTCATTCTCTCCCTCTGCTTATCATCCATTATTCCAGCAGTCAGCCCTCCATCCCTCTCCATTGTCCCACTAAGGTAGAGGGCTAGTCCAGGTTATTGTTGTCACCACCCAGGTGGTTCCTGGAACTGCGTAGGGGGAAGCAACTGGTTGCTACCTTGCCAGGTGTTAGAGCAGAGGAAGCACAATAAAAGGCTTCTGTATCGTATTTCCCTCCATTATGCAATTTGTTTGTCTTCCAGTTCTCCATCTCTCTTCCAGTTCTCTAATGGAAGGTTCTGTGATCACTAAAAGCATTAGAGGTGTGGCTGTACTGTTCTGTGTTTACCATTATAAACTCACAGGCCACTCCTGCACTGCACTCATGTATGCACAAGAGGGGGTGGTGGGGAGAGCTTGTGTTGGGCTCTGGCGCTCTTGAGGGGGGGACCACTAGACAGTTCTCAGAGGAGGACTGTAGTTGGCAGGCAGGGGTGTAAGGCCGGAGGAGAGTGTTAATATAATTTGGGGCCGTAAATTGTGGTGCTCGGAAGGTCAGCACCAGGGTCTTGAATCTGATACGGGCCATGATGGGAAGCCAGCGGAGGGAGATGAGAAGCTGGGTGACGTGACAGCGTCTGTCGCTCTGAACCACATCAGCCCCATCAGACACCGCTGGGCGTCATGGCAATGACTGCTGCTATTTAATCACTTACCAACCTAAACAAAGCAGCTTGTTTAAAAGTACAAAGTGTACAGGATACTTCCCAAACACCATAGATGGGAGTCAGCTGGCAGAGGGGTTAGGGCTGATAATCAGAAGGTTGAGAGATGACATTCTGTCCTTGGGCAAGGCACTTCACCCTACTCCACCCTGAGGGGGAATGTCCCTGTACTTGCTGTAAGTCGCTCTGGATAAGAGCGTCCGCTAAATGACTGAATGTCAGAGTGAGTCAGTGAGAGAGAACAGAGAGGAGGTGCAGGCGGACAGGCTGGCATGACGCAGCTGGTAGTCTGGTTAAGGAGGATCCTAACTCACTTCTGAACTCTTAGCAGGGCAGGATGCCAGAAAGGGGGGTGAGGAAGAGGAGGGTGAGAGGGGAGAAGACAGAAAGCTTATGGTAGATTTAAAATGAAGGCGTCTTAAGTAGATCAGCTTGTACACCAACACCGAATAGAAAGTTTAAACAACGGTTGATAATACCTCATTTAGCAGACGCTTTTATCCAAAGCGACTCACAGTAAGTACAGGGACATTCTCCCTGAGGCAAGTAGGGTGAAGTGCCTTGCCCAAGGACACAACATCACATAGACACAGCCGGATTCAAACTCACAACCTTCTGATCATGAGGCCAACGCCTTAACCCATTGAGCCATCTGACTCCCTGTTGATAAGCTGCCATCAACCATTAACCTGAGGACTACGCCGTTAAAATACACAACAAAACTGCGCTGATCATTCTGAGGGGCCAGAGTTCAACCCAGGAGTGTGTAAATAAAGCTGTGTGTGTGTGTGTGTGTGTGTTTGTGCCTACAGGTCCTTCTATCCTGTTTGGTCGCTTAGATCAATACCAACCAGTAAGACTCAGGATAATGAGAAAAATCCTTTGTGTATCTAAGACTTAAGGAACAACAAGTACTCTTCCACTGATCACAAGTCCATGGAGCGTTTGGGTGTTGGATACGGTCACTAAGTCACACACTCATTCAGCACCCTCAAAGGGTGCCTTCCAAGTTAACCATTGACAAAGTATTTCTCTGTACACACAGTCTGGGCCGAGTCTTTCATTTGGTTTCTGTCTGCAGAAAAGAACCATTTTTAGGTGAACTAACAGTTGACTTTTGACCCAAGCGATTGCTAACAAAAGCTTGGTATTTGTCAGTGACCTGCTTAATGATCATGAGTTATCCAGAGGGGACAATGTGGATCTTCAGGACCTCCTCTGTCCTCACAGTCAACCATCTGCCATTTAGAAATGGTCTCAACATGTCTTAATCAATGACTCGTCATCTACAAGTAGACTCCTCAGCTGAAGGAAATAGGAGCTTATAATGCCCATTGTAACATTAGAACTATCTCTGGTTACTACTGAATTATTGCCCTGTGATTATACTGTGACGGAACTTTATCAATACAAGAATGTGTTTTCTTCTGCAAAAGCTTTGGATTGTTCTCAGAAACCAGCCGCACACAAGGAGGAGTATGTCACTGACCTTTGGGGAAGGGGTTGGGCTGGACGGTGTGAAGGAAGGCCTGGACCACCCCCGACATGAAGCTCATGTCTGCATCCAGCTTCGGGACGTCCTGGTGCCTGTCATGGCTGAGCCCCATGGGGCTGGATCTGCTTGGACATGATGCTGGGCTAGGGGCAGTTTGGGCAACGCTGAGCCCCAGGAGGAGCACTCCTAGCCAGGCCTGAAACATCCTGGCGTTGGCCTCTGGCCTCCAGGACCTCCATTGTTCTCTTTGCAGTCCCATGGCCGCCTCTGTGCCTGGGCTGATGTGACAGACTGGGGAAATGTGAGCAGGGTGGAAGAGATCCAGAGATCAGCTCATGGCCCCACCTGTTCCTGGCTGGGCCTGTAGACAAACACACACACACACAGGAGCAGTGAATGGTGGGTGGTTATTCCGTAAATAACTTGTTGAAGAGAGCAGTTAACAGGTAAAGCTTGGTAATGAGGATTAAAAAAACATGTAGTGATTTTTGTTGTTGTTGAAACATATGCCATAATCGACTTCAGAGTCAATTATATTGAATTGAACTGAATATAGCTGCAAAACCTGCACAAACTATACTGGATCCTGAAGAGTTCTGTGGTCAAGCCTGTGCTCTGGATGTGTGGGAGAAAACACCCTCTACAGGCAGAGATATGGCTGCAAGCTTTTAGTCGCATAGTTCCCACTTCACAGGATACCTGAGTAAGGACACGATCAATTCACTGTAAGTCTGTAGAGTCAGGTGGCTCAGCGGTTAAGGTGTTGGGCTCATGATTGGAAGATTGTGAATTTAATTCCTGGCTGTGGCTATCTGATGTTGCGTCCATGGGCAAGGCACCCTACTTGGGGGAATGTCCCTGTACTTGCTGTAAGTCGCTAAATGATTCATTTTAAGTCAAACATTGTACGTGGGTGTGTGTGTGTGTGTGTGTGTGTGTGTGTATACACACCACAGGTACCAGCATCTACTTTGTGTTAAGCCCGTTATTTAGAGAGAGCTGAAACCAGAAGCTGTTGTGTTTACTAAAGACACCATGTCACTGAGAATCCTCCACTCCCTGCATGATGAAGTCTTTCTTTTCCACTGTTATCACCACAAACAGTCTCCCACCATCTGGGAGTTTGATTACTCAGGAAATTACAGTTCTTTATAATCCATCCATTCATATTCAAATACCGTAAAGTGGCAATTTAAAGAGAGAGTGAGAGAGAAAGAGAGAAGAGAGAAGGGGGGACTGAGAGAGAGAGAGGAACCGAGAGAGAGAGGAACAGAGAGAGAAACAGGGAGAGAGAGTAAAAGATAAACCATGAGCTTTTCAACCTACCCAGACGCTGTCACGTCACCCCGCTCCTCATCGCCCTCCACTGGCTTCCCGTCATGGCCCGCATCAGATTCAAAACCCTGGTACTGACCTTCCGGGCGGTAAACGGGACTGCCCCGACCTATATCAACTCTCTCCTCCAGCCCTATACCCCCACCCGCCACCTACGGTCATCTGCTGACAACCGTCTAGTGGTACCCCCCCTCAAGAGCGCCAGAGCGCAACACAAACTCTTCCACTGCCTGGCTCCCCAATGGTGGAATCAACTCCCGACCTCCATCAGAAGCACGGACTGCCTTCTAACCTTCAAAAGAAGGCTTAAAACTCACCTATTTAGAGAATTTAATGGCACTTAACAATAGTATGTCATTTTACCTGATCTAATGTATTATGTGTTGTATCTCTTGCTTTATATTCATAATCGTTGTGTTATGCATTTATAGTTCTTCCTTTGGCACTTATTGGTTCTCATGATGTATGATTCACGATCTAAAAATCCGACTGTGTTCGGGGTCTATCACGTTGCTTTGCTCAATGACTGATGCTCTTTGTAAAAGCTCTCTCTTGTAAGTCGCTTTGGATAAAAGCGTCTGCTAAATGAATAAATGTAAATGTAAATGTAAGCTGAAAACAACAACTCTGTGCTTCATACAGGACAGACAGACACTCAGGGAGAGACTGAGGCAGAGGCAGGCAGAGTCAGAGACAGAAGCAGAGGCAGAGGCAGAGACAGGTGCAGTGATAGAGGCAGATTCACAGAGAGAACAGGATGGCGTGCTCCATGTATACTGGTCTACTGTAGTCTCTGTCTTCAGGAAAACAAACCCTCAGACACTCGCTAGTTATAGGCTCACACATGGAGCCTCTACCCTGGGGGTGTTTACCTAGGCAGCCTGCCCCACCACCACCACCACCACCTCCCCCACCGCCCCTTTCCACTCAGTGTCCCTGAGAGCTTCCAGCGGAGGAGGAGACTTAGGAGAGGACAGGAACAGGGTGAGACAGGAGAGAGCAGAGCACACATGTGGGAACAACAAGGTAACGACTCAAAACAAGGTAGGGCAGGAAGAGGGAGAGGAGCGGAGAAGTTAGAGAAGAGGGAGAGACAGGAAGGAGACGTGTACCTGTTCTTCCTGGGCTGCATCTGATGAAGGTGAGGCTCTGGAGGTGGACCTGTGGACCACAGCTGGGTGGGATGGGGCTCAGTGGTCTGGTTTGGTGTGTGGGTGTGAGTGTGTCTGGTCCAGGAGAGACCCTGCAGGCAGGCAGACAGGCTGGCAGGCAGGCAGGCAGACAGGCAGGCAGGCTGTGCTCTCTCTAGGAAGCTGAAGGGGACTGGATCTGAGTGTGGGGAAACACAGCCACTATGACAAAGAGGGAGGGAACAAGAGCTCAGGAGAGGGAAGTGGGAGGGTCTGAATGGAACAGGGAGGGAGAGAGGGAGGGAGGGAGGGAGGGAGGGAGCTAAACAAATAAGTTGGTGTGGGGATTTGGATAGTACAGCAACGTACAATGACAGCTGTCTTTCACCTGATCTGTTCCCTTGAATCAGTCCAGTCAGAGAGGAGAGGCCGACACTGTCGTACCAAAGAAGCTTGTTAGAACTTTCTCTGTAGTCAAAGTGTTGTATTCAACCGCATATTTAATCACCAGGGAAGTTCCATATTTTGAAACAAATGTTGCAAGATTGACATCTCCTGCTCACAGTCACTGAAAAGCTCTCCTCCAGTAGGACATGAGTGGGATGGTTGTCGAGTTATCGTGTCTTCATCAGATACATTCCTTCCAGCCTGTCACAGCCTTCCTCTCAACTATGCCAATGAGTTCTGACATGAAAACACAGCAAGCTAGCAGCACTAACAGTTTTCCAGTCTCAGACATCACTGGAAGAGGGGGAAGAAACCTTGGATGGGTGGATGATGTCGACTGATTCCAACATCAACAACCATTCTGTCCATTAGAGCGCTTGTCTGGACAACAATAATAATAATATATTCACTTGGTGGACATTTTTATCAGAAGAAACACACATGGGTGTGTGTGGGGGGGAGGGAGGGAACTAAGAGACATGTAAAGACATGTTCTACCACTGAGCCACACCCATGAACCCTCAGGACTGAAATAACATGAGATGAGATCGTGGAACACATCGATCTCCCCAGTATCTTTAACGTCTGTGTACAGATCCAACTGAAAGTCAACAGGCTAGAGCAGCTCCCAAAGAAACACAGAGAGACCACTGCCCCCAGCTGGGGAACCACAGAGAGACCACTGCCCCCAGCTGGGGAACCACAGAGAGACCACTGCCCCCAGCTGGGGAAACACAGATAGACCACTGCCCCCAGCTGGGGAAACACAGAGAGACCACTGCCCCCAGCTGGGGAACCACAGAGAGACCACTACCCCCAGCTGGGGAAACACAGAGAGACCACTGCCCCCAGCTGAGGAAACAAGGAGAGACCACTGCCCCCAGATGGGGAACCACAGAGAGACCGCTGCCCCCAGCTGGGGAACCACAGAGAGACCGCTGCCCCCAGCTGGGGAACCACAGAGACCGCTGCCCCCAGCTGGGGAACCACAGAGACCACTGCCCCCAGCTGTGGAACCACAGAAAGCTCCTTTTTTTAAATGTTGATGAGGACGACTTTGAGTCAGGAACTGACAGAGTTGACAGCAGCAGCTGTTCCTCACTCTAAATTGTCCTTCTTGACATAAAACAGAAAGAATGGGATTCAGCGGAAACTCTGTTCTTCCAGAGCTGTGTGTCTGGACATCTTTCCAATCCCATTAGAGTGTCCAGGCGCTGGGCTGGGAGGAAGCAGGCAGACCAGTCTTTGCTGCTGCGTGTCAACCTCTAGATCAGCAGCAGATTAACCCACAGCTCAGCTTCTCTGCTCAGGTCTGGTCAGCCAATTCACCTGCTGGCACAGGGTCCAAAACCTGCTGGCACAGGGCCCAAGACCTGCTGGCACAGGGCCCAAGACCTGCTGGCACAGGGCACAAGACCTGCTGGCACAGGGCCCAAGACCTGCTGGCACAGGGCCCAAGACCTGCTGGCACAGGGTCCAAGACCTGCTGGCACAGGGCCCAAGACCTGCTGGCACAGGGCCCAAGATCTTCTGGCACAGGGTCCAAGAACTGCTGGCACAGGGCCCAAGACCTGCTGGCACAGGGCCCAAGAATTGCTGGCACAGGGCCCAAGACCTGTTGGCACAGGGTCCAAGACCTGCTGGCACAGGGTCCAAGACCTGCTGGCACAGGGCCCAAGACCTGTTGGCACAGGTCATTAGATATTACCTAATGACGTGATACGAAACACGTTCTTTGATCACCCTGGAATGGTTTAAGTTGAAAACTAATCTAGCGATATCATTGAGTTTTGATCTAAATACTTTGATAAACGGTGTATAGACCAGGACCATCATGTTACGGGAGAGCAGCTGATGTCAGCGTTAGGTGACAGTCAACGTCTGTCTGGCTTCTGTGGAAGCTGCTGCCTGAGGGACTGTGGAAACCGTGAGAAAACAGCCCAGCTCTCCATGGAGAGATCATTACAAGCAGCAGCACAGGCCTTGACAGGCAAACATCCTGTTATGGGGAGCAAGGCAATACAATTCTGCCTGGCAACTGAAGCTCCACATAACCTGGGCTACTTCTAATGCTCTGAATGATATCGTTGTTGATTCTCTCCGTTGATTCTCTCCGCTTAAGTTCATAGCCTGCATGTAACGGTGTGATGATAAAATACACAGTTGTGACCAGAGTTTGTCTGGCAAATATCCTGCTAAACCCTCAACAGGAGCCTTCAGACAGCATGGTTCTTAAATCCTGACACTCACACTGGAACAGTAGCTTAGTAAACAGCTGACATGTAGCAGAGCTGCTGTTTGCTCACCTTGATTTTCTGCTCTCTTCTCGTCGATGTCTTTCCTGTCTTCCTCTCCTCAGCTGTTGTCTTCTTCGCCTTTTCCTCCTCGTCTTCTGAAGGTTGCCAGTACTCAAACTATTTCAGCCCTGGTTTACCTCACCAGCCCAGTTACACCAATTAAATGCTTAACCTTTAATCTGCCCTGAAACCAACTCAACAGCAATTCTAATGATCACTGACCACTTCCCCTCCCTCCCTCTATCCTTCTCCACCTCCCTCCCTCTCTGCCTCCCTCCCTCTCTGGCTCCCTCCCTCTCTCTCTCTCCCTCCCTCCATCCCTCATGTCTCTATGAAGGAACTCTGGTTTCCATCTGTCAATCATGATAGTGTAAATACTGCCTGTGAGAGCAGCAAATTCCCAGTATTGAGGTGATCCTGATGGTGGAGTGCGTGGGAAACCTGGATCTACACTGAGCTCTACGGGCTGTTTCACACGTCAGCAAAACTCCAGCTGACATTAAAAATGACTGTTGCCATTTGTCCAAACTAGAAGATGAATCCCAGCTTTGGTAAAGCGCCCACCCTCCACCACCCAAGGTCCTATCATTTAAAGGGCTTATAGGCAACACAGTACCTCATATCGCATTTTATAAAACACAAGCAGAAAAACACAAACTTATTCAATCTTTATGTGAAAATGTGTCTTTATTGATACCTCACATGAATAACCAATAACAGAAAACTATCAGCAAAATAGATAAATCACTCCCTTTTTAGGTGAGACAGAGAAATGTGATACAGCCCCCCCCCCCCCCCACACACACACACACACAGACAAACAACACCCTCAAAAGGGGGTCCTGGTGGCCGTGATGGAGTCCTGTGCCTCTGTGCCTCGACCACAGAGGAAACACACACAGCGATGGTTCAAAACAACATACAGCAGAGTGTGTATGATACCGGCTGCTCTAGCTACAGATGAGTGCATGACTGTGAGGGGAGGGGCTGCTCAGTGGTCTGTGCGGCGGAAGGGCGACACCCAGTGGCGAGGCTGTGTAACTGCAGAGCCTGAATAACTGCTCTGTCTAACGCCTTCAAACCAAACAGAACTATGTCTTTAACTAAAACACTGGGGCCAAAATTATTGAGGGGTATATGATGCAGATTTTTGGATGCCTACACGTTCTTAATATCCAGGGATTCTGACCATGGTGATAGTGACCATGGTGATAATGTTGGAGGGATTGTGTGTGAACACAGCACTTGTCCTTGTGTGTCGGCTCCCGAACACGGACCACCCCAGCAGACCCTCTCATTATGACAGAGACATGGAGGAGACACCGTACACAGGGAACAGGGGAAGACTATAGAAAAATAAATACATCGTATATTTAACCAAAGAGGAGCTTCTCTCTCCCAACCTGTGTATGTATCCTTAAAAACATCATATGAGCCAAATCTAAAGAAATGCTCATTTTCTCTTTATACATGAGACAGGAGTGTTATTATGTCTGGCAGCAAAAACAAGACTATAGAACAGGGCAGTCGTACAGGATCTACAACCTCAAATATACAAGCACAGACAGACATGGGGAAGGGGGGGTAGATGATTCTGGATAGGAAACTAAGACAACCTGTATCTGTTGCACATCAAGCTTCTTGGTCTGTAGCTCATCAAACTGGGATTTAAAAACCTTATCCTTGGAAACTTAAGTTAATAAAAACTTTTTTTTATTTTTTTTATCTCTATTCATATCTTACAACAATGCTGTCAAAATTGTTTTTTTTTCCAAAACTTTCAGGAGTAGCAAATTAGAAAGAGGGAGAGTGAGAGAAAGAGAGAGCAGGAGAGGGGCTGGGGTCAAAACTGTTCAGTCACCCAGGGAGGGGGAACTGAGAGGAGCACAGAGCTGCTGCAGGCTGGGAGGATGTTCAAGATCACCTGAACACCAGGGAGGATGTTCAAGATCACCTGATCACCAGGTGGACGTTCAAGATCACCTGAACACCAGGGTGGACGTTCAAGATCACCTGAACACCAGGGAGGACGTTCAAGATCACCTGAACACCAGGTGGACGTTCAAGATCACCTGAACACCAGGGAGGATGTTCAAGATCACCTGAACACCTCTCGAACCTTCACACTTCAAGAACACTACTTTCCCCATTTCAGTCAGTAAAATTCAGAAACGTCATAATTGACGACTGAAAAATATCCAACATTTCTCCATGTTTTCACCAGAAAGCTATTTCCTGTCAACGTGAGCTTCCTGTGTGCTGTCTGACTGCTCATTGGATCTGGTTTGAACAGCCTCGTCTATACCCCCCCGCCCCCCCCCCCCCCCCCCCCGCTCCCCCAATCTTCTGACACATGATGACCTATCAACCACACATGGAAGCTGGAAGCATCAGAACAATAATCATATTCATCATCATCATCAATGTACAAATGATCTTAACAGTAATATGTAAACAACATATATATTTATATATAATACCGTAGACTCTCATCTCCAATTACATGTTCCAGGTGTTTCGATATTTCATTCTTGTTTCAGCGATAATTAAAAAAGCAACATACATTGTCAATTAATAGAAAGATAGAATGGAGATAAGAGTGTAAAACAATGTAAGGAACATCAGGGGGGGGAAGGGAGGGGGGGTTATCATCTGGTTTCGATTGTTTGCTTGTTTGTCTGTTTATTCCTTAAGAAATTGTTATAAAAAAATTAAAACATTGAAAATCAAATGAAGAACATAGAAAGTGATGAACCCACTTCAGTAGCATCTGATGCAGAAGTCCAGACGTGCCGAGAACACCCAATCCAGTCTAGCATAACGCTCTGGGGGGGTGTGTGTGTGTGTGTGTGTGTGTGTGTGTGTGTGTGTGTGTAGGTAAGGGTTTCTGTTTCCAAGTGTTGTGTGCAGGTGTAAGCATGTGTGACTGGATGCGTGTGTGTAGGTTTTTAATGTTTAGCGTTGTGGTTCTCAACTCCGGTCCTCAAGCTCCGGCACTGTACAGGTTTTTGTTCCAACCAGGTCCTACAAAACAAATAATTTAGTTTTTAAAAACTTGAGCGTTGAATTTCTGCTGTGGTGCACACAATACTGGAATTGTTGTTGTAGAGGTTTTAGTATCTAGTGACTGAGAGTTGACTAGACCTAAAGAAGCCTTTCTGTTCCCTCAGAGACAGACCAGCACAACACAGACAGCAGGTGCGTTGTCAAGGAAACGCACACAGAGACCCGAGGTTGGAACAAGAACCGCCAACATGGCCGCCAAGGCTCGCACTGGGATCACTGTCTGTCACACACACACACACACACACACACACACACTTGGGGAGTGTCAGGAGCCGTGAGACGAGAGCCGGGGCTGAGCACCACTGAGCATGAGCGAGAGTGAGAGAGAAAGCTGCTCATTATGAGTTTATGTTGCCGGGAAACAAACCAAAACTATCATGGCCCCTCTCGTCTGCCCCCTGTCATCTGCCCCCTCTCATCTGCCCCTCCCTCCCCTCCAGTCAGTCTTGGGTAGGTGGAAGTCCAGTCCAGCACAACCACCATTAGAAGGAGGAGCCAGCATAGTTCTGTGCTCAGGGCTGGGAGGGGCTGGGGGGCTGGGGAGGGGGGCAGAGGGCCTACTGCGAGGCCTGGGACCCAGGGTTATCGTTCTTGCTCTCCTGGCTGTTGGGGTTCTTGTTGTTCCAGGGGGAGTGTCCTCCACCCAGGGCGGGCGAGCTGGTGAAACTGTCCTCGTCCTCCAGCCCGTTGGCCGTGTCAAACTGCGTGTTCTCCAGACGCGTGATCAGACGCTCGTCTTCGTCACCAAACTCCCCTCCCATCAGAGTGGGCTCTCCCACCATCATCACGTCCTAAAGGGGACGACAGCAAGCGCCGGCACACATTATCCCCAGGAAAGGGGGGGGGGGGGGGGGTCAGACGGCCAGAAGGCCAAAGGCCCTGGGGCAAGGCCTGTCTGTCTGTCTGTCATGGCGGACTGAGACAGGTGATTGGCTGAAACTACCAAGGATGCATGTTGGGATGTTGAGGGTACTGGACCTCATGGACTAGATGGGACCTAAATGTCAGTCAGAATCTGCCCTCCCAAAATCTTACAGATGGGAGGATGTCAGTTCCATCTTGGACGTCAAACACACCGTTTCAGCTAAAGTTCTGGTTCTTCTGCTTCATCCATGCTCAGCCCACTCAAGACAACACACAGCTCAGCTCCCAGGCCCCAGGCCCCCCAAGACCACCGCAACCCCAACTGACTCTACTCTTCCTACCCCAACCCCTCCTACCCCTACCCTTCCTACCGCAACTACCCCTACCCTTCCTACCCCAACCTCTCCTACCCCAACCCCAACTACCCCTACCCTTCCTACCCCTACCCTAAACTCCATATAACCCTACCCTTCCTACCCCAACCCCAACTACCCCTCCTACCCCAACCCCAACTACCCATACCCTAACTACCCCTACCCTTCCTACCCCAACCTCTCCTACCCCAACCCCAACTACCACAACCCAACTGACCCTACCCTTCCTACCCCAACCTCTCCTACCCCAACTACCCCTACCCTTCCTACCCCAACCTCTCCTACCCCAACCCCTCCTACCCCAACCCCAACTAACCCTACCCTTCCTACCCCAACCCAAACAGACCTTCCAGTATCACAATCTCAACCTGAGTAAAACCCAGTCCACCCAAAACAACCCCCACTAAAGCCACAACCCCCCTCACTACCCCCCCCCCCCCGACCATTAAAAAAGTGTACATTTCGGTAGCCAATCACAACCTCTGCTTCAAGGTTAAGGGGTGTCTTGCCCATTCCTTGGATTGTAACCGCAATAGGGTTGTGTCCCCATCTCTCAGCTTTGAGTCCCTGATCCTCAAGTGCTGCATCATGGGGTTTTCATTCCACCTCGGGTCTCATTCGCTCGCTCACTCAACCAACCAATGGCTGCTGTTCTGCATGTGAATCGTGTGCTCTGATAGGCTCAGCGCTTACTGGCTGGAGGTTCTAACACAACGGAGGAAGGCAGGCTAGCATGTTCTGGACAGCATTCCAGGAACACGTTTCCCAAACCCATCCTATCATGGGCAAGGTTACTCAACACAGTCCAATCCTAAAACTGGTGGCTACACCCATCCACCAATTCCTGACCTTAACATGAAGATGAAAACGTAATCTTCATCAAGAAAGGATTGATCCTTCCTTTCTTCCCTCCCTCCTTCCCTCCTGATATCCATGATTTGACATGACTGAGTTAATAATAGAAAGGCAACACTGTTCAACTATCCAGCCATGTTGTAGGAGGAGGAAAGGAAGGAAGGATAGAAAAGAGGAGTGGATGAAGGAGGGAAGGATGGGCTGGTGTTAAGAGTTCTTCCCTCAAGCTGTCCTGAGAGAGTTGATGGACCTGAGAGGACGGCCCACACTGCTCACATCACAGCTGTACAGATCAGGTGTGTTTATCTCTGTCAATCTCTAGTTCGTTTTCTCCAGATCCGGTTAAAGATATAGTTAAAGATCATGTTAATGAACCAGTTAAAGATCCAGTTAAAGACGGCCTCCCCTCTTTACAGGTATTGAGATCTGGTACGTCTTACTTAATATGCAGATGTGGTCCGACTGTATCGATCTAGATCTGGAATGTCTATTTTGTGTAGCTATCTAGATGTGCCTTGACAAAGCAACCAGGGTCTAGGTGTGCATTAGGATGTGTGTTGGGATGCGTGTTGGGATGTGTGTTAGGATGTGTGTTGGGATGTGTGTTCAGCTGTGTGTTAAGGTGGTGAAGATGGTCTGCTTACAGGTACCTGGGTGGAGAGAGCGAAGCTGTTAGCTGGGCTCTTCTTCTTGTTGTTGCCCCCTGCGCCGCTCATGGTGCTGCCCCCAGACACCTTCCTCTTCCTCCGCTTATTAGGAGCCTGGCGGGCCGGCTCAGCTGGAGCACCGGGGGAAACAAAGAGGGCAGGCGTAACTGTGTGTGGGTGAGTGGACTGCCACTCAAAAGGATGCTGGTTGAAAATGTCCCCCTGCCCAGTGTGTCTGCTGAATGCTGGTTGTACCTGGGGGGGCCACCATCCTCTGCCACTTCTGGAAGAGGCAGGTCTTCAGACAGTCCCGCGGGCTGAGACTGTAGGTCTTGTGTCTGGACATCAGCTCCTGCATGGGCTCAAGGATCACACACAGCTGGAGGGAGGGGGGGGGGGGGGGGGGGGGAGAGACAGAGAGGAAGAGGGAGACAGAGAGGAAGATGGAGAGAGGAAGAGGGAGATAAAGAGAGGGGGGGAAGCAGGAAAGAGAGAGGGGGGAGGAAGAGGGAGACAGAAGGAGAGAGGTAATCAGAGGGAAAAAAAGTTGAAAAAGAAAAGAAAAAGAAAGAGTTGGGTATGGAAAAAGAGGGAGATGGGAAGAATATGAAGGGGAAAAGAAAGCAGTGAACAGTTAGAGGCTCCACTCATGTCTCCCCTCCCAGCTGATCCACACTGTCAATACTGGAGCTCTGGGCTACTCAGCAGCCTCAGGACAGCCCAGGATGGCTGCTGTTTCCTGGCCTTACCCGGAGGTAGTTCAGGGTGGAGTTGGACAGACCACATCTGGTGATGTTCTTAGCCAGCTGGTCCAACATCTGAGGGTCCTGGAGGTGGGAGGATGAACAGCACTGCTGGGTCATAATGTGCTTGTGTGTGGCACACTGTGTGTGTGTGTGTGTGTGTGTGACTCACGTGCATGGCCAGAATGCTCCGAGGGAGAACCTCTCTGTGCTGTCTGATACTGAAGTGCCAGGTCTTGATCCTCATCATGTCATCAAACATGAACTCCAGGTACAGACGACCCTCCACACACACCTGGGGGAGCGAGAGGTCAGAGGTCATGTTCAACCACCAGGATTCCCTCAGCGTGGATATGAGGCTACAAATCACTGTGATAGCACATGACTGCATATACTAGAAGAGTAGATTTCTAGAGGATATTGTGAGTGTATATATTAGTATTTTGATATTAGTATATTAGTAACAGAGTGTGTATATCAGTAAGTGTGTGTATTAGGGTCCAGACTGTGTACCTGTGTGAACATGGGCTTGCCGTTCTGGGTAACCATGGTGCACTGGTCACAGTCCAGAGACACAAAGTTACTGTGGAAGGATTCCTTGGGGTGTTTCAGCACGTAGAACAGCTCAGTGGCTCCGCCTTCGAAGATACTCCGAAAGTAGCGAGGGATCAGCGTCCGGCCAATGGCTGCGCAGAACACAACACAGTCATCACACTAGAGCAACACAGGAAGCAGCTTGTTTCAGGTCTGTATATTTCAGGCTGTCATTTCTAGATTTTTCTGCTGCCCCCAAGGCATGAAGCCCCCCTGATCTAGGTGCAGTAGACAGCTGGATGACAACATGTGGTGTGTGCTTGCACTTAGCTGAGCAGCGTTCACCTACAACAGCTAAAGCAGATTGTGTTTGTATTATATATTTTTTTTTTAATAAAAATGTGTGTGTGTGTGTGTTCTTACTGTAGCGCTTGGGCCCGTCCTCCAGACAGAAGGTGATGGTGAGCATGGCATCATCCTCAAAGAACTCTGTAGTGAAGGCATCCCACCACAGGTTATCACAGTCCTGGAAGGAATCACACAACCAATTAACCAACAAACCAATTGAGCAATTAACCAATCAACTTGCTAATTATCCCATCAATCAACCTTTCAGTCACTAGCTTGCATAATTGGGAAAAAAAGCGTCCTTGCTCATTAGACTTAGCCAGTGGTTCTCAGGCAGGTCCTTAGGGACCCCATTTCCTGTATGTTCTAGATAGTTCCCTGCTCCAACACATCTGATTCTAATTACTGGGTCATTATCTAGCTCTGTGGAATCCTGCTAATGAACCAAGCATTAGAATCAGATGTGTTGGAGCAGGGAAACATCTAGAACATGCAGGACAGGAAGTCCCTGAGGACCAGCATAAGAACCACTGGCCTAACCTGTGTGAGTGTTCATAACCACAGAAACAGCTTTCTGTCAGATGGTCTTTGAATTGACCTGTACCAAAGTCTCACCTCCGTCCAATTCTGCAGTCGTTTGTTGAGCTCAAATATCCTGTAGTCAGTCTGGTTTCCATACGGAGTGTGTCTCCTGTAACAGACAACACCGTCCATCACCATGGCAACACCTAGTCCAACAAGTTACAATGAGGGTTCCTGAGCTGGACAGACATGCTGTGGAGGCCAGACAGACTCACCCCATTCCTGGCTCCATGTATGAGGGAGGGTACATGGGCGTTGGCCTGACAACAACAAAATATATACAGGGAAGAAAATTGTTTAATAGAATTGTCTTTAAACTGAGCTTAGATTTACATTACATTTTACATTCAGTCACATTCGGGGGGATTTATCAGACACTCTTATCCAGAGTGACTTACAGTAAGTACAGGGACATCCCCCCCCCCCCCCCCCCCCCCCCCCCCCCCCCGAGGGAAGTAGGGTGAAGTGCCTTGCCCAAGGACACAATGTAATGTAGCCACAGCCGGGAATCAAACTCACAACCTTCCCATCATGAGGCCAACACCTTAACCGCTGAGCCACCTCCCCACTCTGGCTCTAACCATCAGGACCCATGATGGCCTGGTCTGTCTCCTAATGACTGCTGCTCTGTGTGTGAGGGTTCTGTTTAAGAGTACTGTGTTCTACTGTACGCTACAACATTCCATCCTGTTCCATTAGATTCTACTCTGTTCTACTGTATTCTACTATAGGATCAGAAGGATCTCTTAACCCACATCTGTCTTGACATATTCTTCTCTATTATCCTGTATGTACTATGTCATGTTCTACTGTATTGTGTTCTATGATGTCCTACTGTACTGTGTTCTATGATGTCCTACTGTACTGTGTTCTATGATGTCCTACTGTACTGTGTTCTATGATGTCCTACTGTACTGTGTTCTATGATGTCCTACTGTCCTGTGTTCTATGATGGTCTACTGTACTGTGTTCTATGATGGTCTACTGTACTGTGTTCTATGATGGTCTACTGTACTGTGTTCTATGATGTCCTACTGTACTGTGTTCTATGATGTCCTACTGTACTGTGTTCTATGATGTCCTACTGTACTGTGTTCTATGATGGCCTACTGTACTGTGTGCTATGATGTCCTACTGTACTGTGTTCTATGATGTCCTACTGTATTGTGTTCTATGATGTCCTACTGTACTGTGTTCTATGATGTCCTACTGTACTGTGTTCTATGATGGCCTACTGTACTGTGTTCTATGATGTCCTACTGTACTGTGTTCTATGATGTCCTACTGTACTGTGTTCTATGATGTCCTACTGTACTGTGTTCTATGATGGTCTACTGTACTGTGTTCTATGATGGTCTACTGTACTGTGTTCTATGATGTCCTACTGTACTGTGTTCTATGATGTCCTACTGTACTGTGTTCTATGATGGCCTACTGTACTGTGTTCTATGATGTCCTACTGTACTGTGTTCTATGATGTCCTACTGTCCTGTGTTCTATGATGGTCTACTGTACTGTGTTCTATGATGGTCTACTGTACTGTGTTCTATGATGTCCTACTGTACTGTGTTCTATGATGTCCTACTGTACTGTGTTCTATGATGTCCTACTGTACTGTGTTCTATGATGGTCTACTGTACTGTGTTCTATGATGTCCTACTGTACTGTGTTCTATGATGGCCTACTGTACTGTGTGCTATGATGTCCTACTGTACTGTGTTCTATGATGTCCTACTGTACTGTGTTCTATGATGGCCTACTGTACTGTGTGCTATGATGTCCTACTGTACTGTGTTCTATGATGTCCTACTGTACTGTGTTCTATGATGTCCTACTGTACTGTGTTCTATGATGGTCTACTGTACTGTGTTCTATGATGGTCTACTGTACTGTGTTCTATGATGGTCTACTGTACTGTGTTCTATGATGGTCTACTGTACTGTGTTCTATGATGTCCTACTGTACTGTGTTCTATGATGTTCTACTGTACTGTGTTCTATGATGGCCTACTGTACTGTGTGCTATGATGGCCTACTGTACTGTGTTCTATGATGTCCTACTGTACTGTGTTCTATGATGTCCTACTGTACTGTGTTCTATGATGTCCTACTGTACTGTGTTCTATGATGGTCTACTGTACTGTGTTCTATGATGGTCTACTGTACTGTGTTCTATGATGGTCTACTGTACTGTGTTCTATGATGTCCTACTGTACTGTGTTCTAAGATGTCCTACTGTACTGTGTTCTATGATGTCCTACTGTACTGTGTTCTATGATGTCCTACTGTAGTGTGTTCTATGATGGTCTACTGTACTGTGTTCTATGATGTCCTACTGTACTGTGTTCTATGATGGCCTACTGTACTGTGTTCTATGATGGCCTACTGTACTGTGTGCTATGATGTCCTACTGTACTGTGTTCTATGATGTCCTACTGTACTGTGTTCTATGATGGACTACTGTACTGTGTGCTATGATGTCCTACTGTACTGTGTTCTATGATGTCCTACTGTACTGTGTTCTATGATGGCCTACTGTACTGTGTTCTATGATGTTCTACTGTACTGTGTTCTATGATGTCCTACTGTACTGTGTTCTATGATGTCCTACTGTACTGTGTTCTATGATGGCCTACTGTACTGTGTTCTATGATGTCCTACTGTACTGTGTTCTATGATGGCCTACTGTACTGTGTTCTATGATGTCCTACTGTACTGTGTTCTATGATGGCCTACTGTACTGTGTTCTATGATGTCCTACTGTACTGTGTTCTATGATGGCCTACTGTACTGTGTTCTATGATGGCCTACTGTACTGTGTTCTATGATGGCCTACTGTACTGTGTTCTATGATGTCCTACTGTACTGTGTTCTATGATGTCCTACTGTACTGTGTTCTATGATGTTCTACTGTACTGTGTTCTATGATGTCCTACTGTACTGTGTTCTATGATGTTCTACTGTACTGTGTTCTATGATGTCCTACTGTACTGTGTTCTATGATGGCCTACTATACTGTGTTCCATGATGTCCTACTGTACTGTGTTCTATGATGGCCTACTGTACTGTGTTCTATGATGTCCTACTGTACTGTGTTCTATGATGTTCTACTGTACTGTGTTCTATGATGTCCTACTGTACTGTGTTCTATGATGTCCTACTGTACTGTGTTCTATGATGTCATACTGTACTGTGTTCTATGATGTTCTACTGTACTGTGTTCTATGATGGCCTACTGTACTGTGTTCTATGATGTCCTACTGT
Organism: Protosalanx chinensis; assembly: GCA_030340685.1. NCBI lineage: Eukaryota > Metazoa > Chordata > Actinopteri > Osmeriformes > Salangidae > Protosalanx > Protosalanx chinensis. Next base: position 14,116,336 of record CM059321.1, read on the forward strand.
ACTGTGTTCTATGATGGCCTACTGTACTGTGTTCTATGATGTCCTCCTGTACTGTGTTCTATGATGTCCTACTGTACTGTGTTCCATGATGTCCTACTGTACTGTGTTATATGATGTCCTACTGTACTGTGTTCTATGATGTCCTACTGTACTGTGTTCTATGATGTCCTACTGTACTGTGTTCCATGATGTCCTACTGTACTGTGTTATATGATGTCCTACTGTCCTGTGTTCTATGATGCTGCCCTCAGTGCCATGCTGCTGTGCTGTGTTACCTACCCCACATCTCTGTCCAGCATGCTGCCTGGGTGGAAGGGGGGGAAGGCACTGCCGTTTGGAGGCTCCTTGGGGGAGTACAGCTTGAACGACTTTGACGTACAGCCTACACACACAACACACATTCACATCCATTATTTATGGTCAAATGAGTCATAGTCCATTATTCCATTTCAAAGTAGAGAGCTTTTAATGACGTTGTTATTGTTACCGGGGGGAAATATTTGATTCCACTCAAATTATTTACATGTTCTCCTTAGGGGCAGCTAGCAATTAAATGTCTGAAGCAAATACATATACAGTATATTAAATAATCGTATTATTCTGAGGGAAAACCCTCTGTTCTAATTAGAAGTAGGGACTGAGAGATTTACATTTATTCATTTAGCAGACACTTTTATCCAAAGCGACTTACAAGAGAGAGCTTTTACAAAGAGCATCAGTCATTGAGCATAGCAACGTGATAGACCCCGAACACAGTGGGTTTTTTAGATTGTGAATTATACATCATGAGAACCACTAAGTTCCAAGAGAAGAACTATAAATGCATAACACAACGATTGTGAACATAAAGCAAGAGATCCCTGGGTTTACTTTTTCTTCACTCCTTATTATAACTAACCTTTATTCTCTCTCCACCCCCCCCATCTTTCACTCTGTCTTTCATGTGATCGTGCAACACGACATCCTGTGTGTATGTTTCTCTCCCATTCTCTCTCTCTGTCTTTTATTCTGTGTGTATGTCTCTCTCCCATTCTCTCTCTGTCTTTCATTCTGTGTGTATGTCTCTCTCTCCCGTTCTCTCTGTTTTTCATCCTGTGTGTAAGTCTCTCTCCCATTCTCTCACTCTGTCTTTCATTCTGTGTGCAAGTCTCTCTCTCAGTGTCTTTCATTCTGTGTGTAAGTCTCTCTCCCATTCTCTCACTCTGTCTTTCATTCTGTGTGTAAGTCTCTCTCTCAGTGTCTTTCATTCTGTGTGTAAGTCTCTCTCTCTCCCGTTCTCTCACTCTGTCTTTCATACTGTGTGTATGTCTCTCTCCCTTTCTCTCACTCTGTCTTTCATTCTGTGTGTATGTCTCTCTTTCTCTCACCCCCTCTGCTCGCCTCCTCTGCCCATCCCCCTCTCCTCGCTGCTGTTAACCCCTGAGTGGCCGGCTGAGCCTGAAGGTTTCAGCTGCACAGTGTGCTGCTGCCCAACACCCCTCTGGCCCCCCTCTCAGAGGCAGGGGGACCAATCAGAGGGGGGAGGGGAGAGAGCGGGGAGAGATAAGCTTGGTGATGTGCACTGTGCTGTGGATCTGCCCTCCTTTCCACCCATCGACACAGAGCCAGGTCATCTCTGGCCATGCTGTGCCATGTCACATGACACGATACCAAGCCTGTTCACATGGTTACTAAAGACACCCACCCTGCAAATCACCTCAGGGTCCTCAACAGGAAGTCCCCCCCCCCCCCCCCCCCTCCACACAGCACCCACACTCTCATATTTAAACACTCACTCTGTTCTTAAAGACATTTCAACAGGCTATTGTACTCAGAGTTCAGCCTCATCCAAACATGCAGCCTCCCAGTCAGACCGAGTCCACTGAGGAGTCCCAGCCTCCCCCTGACCCCTTAATGAGGAGGTGACCCCACTCCTAGGGGACCCCCCACGTCTACATACATGACCTCTGACCCTTCACCCCTTCCCTCCCATACAACAGTCACCAACACCAGACAGCATTCACTGGGTCATAGTCCAGCCAGGGAGGGATGGGGCCAGTGTTGGGCCACATGCATGTCCTGAGGACAGACACACAGCCGGCCATCATGTCCCCACTACCCTGGCCAGTATCAGGGGCCTGGTTAAAGAGTGTGGATACACCTCACATATCATACACACTCCTGATTCTGAACCAATCAGACCGGCCCATCTGGTCTGGAAGGTTATTCTATCCTTCATTTAGAACCCACTTATTAACAAGATGTCTGCCCCATCCAACCCATTTATCCCTCCCTCTGATCAGGGGGATCTGGGCTCCGTGGGTCATGGTACTGTTAGAACTTAATACAGAGGGAATACTGGTTCAAAAATTTGCAGAAATAGATCCAAACTGGGCAACAATAAAGCCACAGTAGGAAGCTGCCTGCTCCGGAAACAACACTGTAGCTGCACTGGAAGTTAACATTATAAACCATTCTTAATTGTTGGATAGATTAAGCTTTAATATAAACCATCCAAATCTACTAAATGTGACTTGTAACAACAGCAGATAATGCGCAGGCCGCAGCGCTGGAGCTCAGCCATCATCAGCTGCCCCCCAAGCAGGCAGGATCCTTCATGGACATAAAGACAAGTTATCTACCGTCAGCAAGCGAACATTCACACCCCGAAGTGAACGTGTCCTGACGCATCCTGTACATCAATATCATCCGGATGCATCCAGCAAATCAATCCCTGTAAATCAGTCCCATACCTGCCGAGAAGTGTTCGCCGATGCGCGGCGGTCCAGCAGCCCCGATGCGCGGTGCTTCAAGCCCGCAGCTCCTTCAGTCCCAGCCCGCTGCCTGCTCTGCTGCCCGCCCTGCTCTGCAGCCCTCTGCACCGTCTGCACCTCACTTATCCTTTACTAACTCACCCAAAAGCATCGTTAAGTCAAGCAGATCGTTACTCCCCGGGTTTAACGATATTTTTTTCTGGATATAACTATTATTTTTCCCCAAAACCTACGTAGAGATGTAAAGTAAGGGAGCCAGAGCAGCGATGGAAGCACCCCGCCTTTGTTCCTCCCCCAGACTGGAACAATGATGGCCCCCTGCTCAGGATCCCCTCCCTATGATCCCCTCTGTCTGCCCTGCCTGTCTGCCTCCCTGCCTACCTGTCTGACTGCCTGTCGGTCTGCCTGTCTGCCTGTCTGTCTGCCTGTCTGCACACCCCCAACAAGGTTCAATCTCTCTGTAATCCGCAGGAACAGCAGCCAGCAGCCACCCTTCCCCCACCAGCAACACCACTAACAATAAGGAACAGCAGCCTAAAGAAATACTACATTAGAATAATAAACATTAATTCAGAGATGAGTGGCTGCATGTTGCTGACCTGGTAAATTAAGGGTAAAATTCAGTGTGTAGTATACAGAACTTCTCATATCCACATGTTCATTAAACATGTTTTAAAAAAATACACAAATGTGTTTGTGTTCCATCTAGTCGTTATCTGTGAAATTAAGAGATACAAATATACCACTTAATAGCAGAACAGCTTTACCCTGCAATAATGGTAGAAAATCCCCTTTTTGTAGCCAAACAAATAATTAAATAATAATATGAATGTCAAATTAAAAGAAAAGGGGATAAACGAAATAGAACATCAATGAAAAGCCCTCCAAAACATTTTACGTTTACAAAAATACTACGGGATAAAAAAAAAACAAGAGGGTATTTTTGATTGCTGTGACAGGGTCCACCACGGGCCTCAATTTAACTAATTCCAGGCCTGCGGTCGGTCATTGTGAGGGGCACGTGACGGGTCACGTTTGGGCTGATGGACGGAGAAATACACAGAACAGCAGCGACATCTGCTGGCCAAATATACAAACTACTTCTGGTGTCGCTTCATGCTCTCCTAAGTGGGTCAAGCCATTTATTGTTACACACATGTTCACTTACGACGAAAGTATAGCACATTTCGAAGGGGTTTCAATGCATACATGTTCTATATATGTTTTTACATGTATGTGATGATTAACTTTTCCTTGTGTACACTCATCATTTGCAGTCAGTGAATGTCACACTCAACACACACACACACAGATGCACACCCACACACACACTGCTTTCAGCAATAAGGCTGTTAGAGTGAGATAACACTGAGCTGACACTGTATGCTAGTCACGTTAACTGGGTTCATTCTCTGCCAACACAGCAAACTTGAGGAAGGTTTAAGAATCTTCTTTCCTCCCTATGATACTTTGTAAACACTAAAGTCCATCCCCAACCCAAGCTTTTCTCGAACCATCTTTAAAGAGGTCTAATCATCTCCAACTTGGTCTAACCCCATCTCTAACCAGGTCTAACCCCATCTCTAACCAGATCTAACCCCATCTCTAACTGGGTCTAACCCCATCTCTAACCAGGTCTAACCCCATCTCTTACCAGGTCTAACCCCATCTCTAACCAGGTCTAACCCCATCTCTAACCAGGTCTAACCCCATCTCTAACCAGGTCTAACCCCATCTCTAACTGAGTCTAACCCCATCTCTAACTCCATCGCTATCCAGGTAAATCTATCTGTAACCCAACTCGTGGTCTAACCTTGGTGCAACCTAAATTACACCATCCAACCTTTGGTCTAACCTTGGTTTAACCCTAACCTTATGTAACCCTGGCCCAACCTGTGGTCTAATCTTGGTTTAACCCTAACTAACCCCATGCAGCCTCTTCAGTGTTACCTCCCTGCCTGGATTGGCAGGTTTGTTTGTTCTTCTCTCGGCTTCCTTGTTGCCATCACGACCAACAGACTCTTTGTTGAGGAACCAACACTTACTGATCTGAACCTGTGCTCCAACACCACTAACTTTACTGAGCTGAGCCTGTGCTCCAACACCACTAACCTTACTGATCTGATCTGAACCTGTGCTCCAACACCACTAACTTTACTGAGCTGAGCCTGTGCTCCAACACCACTTACCTTACTGATCTGAACCTGTGCTCCAACATCACTAACCTTACTGAGCTGAGCCTGTGCTCCAACACCACTAACCTTACTGAGCTGAACGTGGTGCTCCAACACCACCAACACTTACTGAGCTGAGCCTGTGCTCCAACACCACTAACCTTACTGAGCTGAGCCTGTGCTCCAACACCACTAACCTTACTGAGCTGAGCCTGTGCTCCAACACCACTAACCTTACTGAGCTGAACCTGTGCTCCAACACCACTAACTTTACTGAGCTGAGCCTGTGCCTCAACACCACCAACACTTACTGAGCTGAGCCTGTGCTCCAACACCACTAACCTTACTGAGCTGAACCTGTGCTCCAACACCGCTAACACTTACTGAGCTGAGCCTGTGCTACACACAGACCAGAGGTTTGGTGTGTGTGTTAGTGTGTGTGTGTGTTTGTGTGTGTGTGTGTGCGCAGCCTTGGGTCTTCACACAGAGTCAATTGTCTTATCAGAGTGGGTCAGTTCAACATTTGTCAAGTTAACCTGAAGCTCTTCTCTGGTTGGTCAACCTCACGGGTCCTTGGGTCATGTTCACATGATAAATCTTGCATCATGCATAACTGTCATGATGCAGTTGACAGAAACCTCTTAATGAGATCTGCTCCTTACATACTGTATCTGTCAGAAAAGCTCAGATTCCTTGAATGTGTATTTGGCAACTGGCTTCATTGACTTTGTAGTTTCACATAAATACGGTAGACAAAAGACTTACTGAGGTGATATCACCAAGGTTATGATTCCAATACCTTATTTAGCCCCCCCCCTCCCTCCCTCTCTCATGTGTCCTTGTCTTCCACATCTCTCTCCTACAGGGTCTCTATAGTCACTCTTTCATTACAGAAAGCCATCTTAATCTGGCTTTGAGACACTAGCAGGAGAGGAATAGAGGAGAGAGGAGGGGAAGGATGATTAACAGAGGGAAGAGTTAGAGTCTCTCTTTCTTTAACTCTCTCTCTCTCTCCCTCTCTTTGTGTGTGTGTTATTGCGTAACAGCAGAGCAGCTAAGTTGTGCGGATGCCATCTTGGCTTTGCTGTGACTCTGATTCTGCTCCAATCAGCAGCCATGTGACTTTGTGCATGAGGCAGCCTCATCATCACTGCTGCCACTGCACACTGCACTAGGGGGAGGGGGGGGGGGGGCACGGGGGGAGGGCAGAGAGAAGGAGAGGGAGAATGGAAGTGGGGTATGCAGGAGCTGCAAGAGAAAGCTGTTAGATAGAGAATGTGTGTGTGAGATATACAGTATAAATATATATATATATATATATAGAGAGAGAGAGAGAGAGAGAGAGAGAGAGAGAGACAGAGAGAAAGGAGATAGAGAGATAGAGCGAGAAAGAGAGTGGCAGAAAGAGGGGGAGATAGAAGAGTGAGAAGCAAAGGGAGGGCTTCACTGAGTGTGTAAGAGAACGAGGAAAGGGGAGGGAGAGAATGAGGGGGAGGGATGGAGGGAGAGAGTGAGGGGGAGGAATAGAGGGACAGAGTACGGGGGAGGAATGGAGGGAGAGAGTGAGGGGGAGGAATGGAGGGACAGAGTGCGGGGGATGGAGGGAGAGAGTGAGGGGGAGGGATGGAGAGAGAGAGTTAGGGGAAGGGATTGAGAGTTAGGTGTTTGACTTTAACTTGGATGCAAACTTTAGTCTCCATAACTGATGAACTGTGAGGAGGATCTGTTTCAACACAAACCCCAGACAAACAGAGACATGCAGATGCACAAACACACGCACGCACAAGCACACACAAACAAATACACACACCCACACACACACAAATACACACATAAACACAGAAAGGGAAGGATTCCTCTGTCCCACATCGTACAGGAATGTAAACAAACCTGCCCCAGTTTCCTTCAGCTCAGTTTGTGTGTTTGTTCCTTTTGTCTTCATGACTCATCTCACTCTCATGATCTTCACTGTTTCCTTCTCTCTCTAAAGCAACGCTGTGGGAAATGTCCACGTCTGAACTAAAGCAGGCATCCTTGTAAACAGCAGGGTCTGATACAAACCAGGATCAAACTCATGATGGTGGGTGTGTTTGAAGCAGCCAGAGAGACACACACACGCTGCTACACACACACACACACTGCTACACGCACACACATCTACACACACACACTGCTACACACACATACTGCAACATACACACACACACACACACACACATCACTACACACAGCAATGTGCTCGGTGCTCATGAGAGATCCACCAGTTCAAACTTGTCCAAGCAAGTTATTCTCTGAATATATGTTTGAATACTTGATCGTATTCAAGCCCCTGTAGTGTGGCTGTGTGTGCTGCTGCAGAAGAGAAACTTGAGGACTATAGAAGTCTGCTAGAGGCCCAGTCAATCCAAGGAGGGAGAGAAAGATGAGGAAGATGAGGGGAAAAGTGAAGAGGAGCGAAGAGAAGGGAGGAATCCCTGCTGATGGTGGTCACACCCCCCTCTCTACAGACCATCCCCCTATCCAGCTACAAATACCTCTCTGGTGTCTGGATCTGTCACAGTGAGAGGTCCACCAGCCCCAGCAGCCCCAGCAGCCCCAGCAGCCCCACCAGCCCCAGCAGCCCCACCAGCCCCACTACACCAGCCCCACCACACCAGCCCCAGCCCCAGCCCCACCACACCAGGCCCAGCCCCTAAGAGCTATCCTGGGCCCGATCAGGGCAATGCTGGGGTCTAAATTGAATCATCTCTCTCTGGGGCTCACAGGACGGATGTTGTGATTAGATCTCTGTGTGACGCTGCTTCCCTCTGTGCTCTTCAGCAGAGAACGAGCGACATGACATCAACACTCATTTGGTATATTTTACTGTGGTTGTGTCTACATGTGATGCTCTGTACCATGAAGAATGACCCACAAACATGCATCTATCTCTCCATTACTCACACCTCTCTCCCCCTCTGCTGAAGCAGGATGAATGAGAGTGACTAGCTAACCAGCATTAAGACCAGTGAGGTATACCAGGAGAGAGAGACTAGCTAACCAGCAGTCAGACCAGTGAGGTATACCAGGAGAGAGAGACTAGCTAACCAGCAGAGTCAGACCAGTGAGGTATACCAGGAGAGAGAGACTAGCTAACCAGCATTAAGACCAGTGAGGTATACCAGGAGAGAGAGACTAGCTAACCAGCAGTCAGATCAGTGAGGTATACCAGGAGAGAGAGACTAGCTAACCAGCAGTCAGTCCAGTGAGGTATACCAGGAGAGAGAGACTAGCTAACCAGCAGTCAGACCAGTGAGGTATGCCAGGAGAGAGCAACTAGCTAACCAGCAGAGTCAGACCAGTGAGGTATACCAGGAGAGAGAGACTAGCTAACCAGCAGAGTCAGACCAGTGAGGTATACCAGGAGAGAGAGACTAGCTAACCAGCAGTCAGACCAGTGAGGTATACCAGGAGAGAGCAACTAGCTAACCAGCAGAGTCAGACCAGTGAGGTATACCAGGAGAGAGAGACTAGCTAACCAGCAGTCAGACCATTGAGGTATACCAGGAGAGAGAGACTAGCTAACCAGCAGTCAGACCAGTGAGGTATACCAGGAGAGAGAGATTAGCTAACCAGTAGAGTCAAACCAGTGAGGTATACCAGGAGAGAGACTAGTCAGTCAGTAGGATCTTTAGCCTGACGCTTGCAGCACTGGTATGTTCTGTTCCCTGGCAAACAACTCCATTCCTCTCTGTCTTTGTCATCTGTTTCAGTCTCTCTCTCTCTCTCGCTCTCTCTTTCTCTTTCTCTCTTTCGCTCTCTCTCTCGCACTCTCTCACTCTCACCCCTCTCTCTCTCACTCTCACCCCCCTTTCTCTCTCTCTCATCTCTCATTGGCAGATTCAAACAGGTCAGTCAGGCACAAAATACAAGCACACATGAATCCCCTTGAGCAATGCTGCACCCAGCCCCTGCAAACGCCTTCAAACAAGTCACCTTGTTGACAACTAAGAAAGTGAAAGAGTAAGAAGCTGTGAACAAGAGGAAGAGACAGAGAGAGAGAGAGAGGAAGAGGGGCTACTCACCAGGGCAAGCACAGCCTCCCACAGACATCTTCTCACATGTTGGGTCTGCTCCGTACGAAACAGCTGCCTTCCTTCCACACAGCACTCAGTGGAGCTTCAACCCAGCACTACCCACAGAGAGAGGGGGAGACAAGAGGGAGGAGAGTAAGAGGGAGGGGTGAACCAGGGAAGAGAAACGAGAGCCTAGTGCAACGAGAGCTCTCTCTCTCTCTCTGCCTCGCAGAAACAGGAAACAGGAACTGCTACTTCATTAACATGTAAATGGTGACACTGGTGGGAGGAGAGACGGAGAGAAGAGGAGGGAGGGGAGCGAGGGAGGTAGGAGGGGAGCGAGGGAGGAGGGAAGGAGGGGGGAGGGGAGCGAGGGAGGAGGGAGTGCAAGAGTTGGGGTAAAAGATGGGAGGCAGGAGACAATTAGAGCGAAGAGACAGACATGAAAGGAAAAAAGATAGAGGCAGTGACATGTGTGTGTGTGTGTTGCAGTGATGTGTGTGTTGCAGTGATGTGTGTGTGTTGCAGACATGTGTGTGTTGCAGTGATGTGTGTGTTGCAGTGATGTGTGTGTGTTGCAGACATGTTTGTTGCAGTGATGTGTGTGTTGTAGTGATGTGTGTGTGTGATGCAGAAACATATGTGTTTTGCAGTGACATGTGTGTGTGTTGCAGTGATGTGTGTGTGTTGCAGTGACGTGTGTGTGTGTTGCAGTGACGTGTGTGTGTTGCAGTGACGTGTGTGTGTGTTGCAGTGACGTGTGTGTGTGTGTGTTGCAGAGATGCAGCATCTATTTCTGCCTGCTGCTGAGGGAGATAAACACACTCAGTAGGAGTCCAGAGGCAGAGGGTCATTACTGCACATAAACACACACACACACACTTTGCTTCTTGCATGACTGATCTCTCCCCTCCTCCTGCCTTCCTCTCAGTCATCCATCTCTTTTTCTGCCTCTCTCTCTCCAGCTCCCTCCCTTCGATGCCAGAACAGAACACGGGTGTTAATCACTACAGACAGGATCGATTAAAAATGCAAAGACCACCTGGAGGGCGCAGGGACGCGAGAACACACATACTCTGTCTCTCACACACACACACACACACAGACACACACAGGATCACAGTAGAAGCAGCATGTAAACAGAACAACTTTACTGCAGCCTGTCAGTCAGCCCACCCTCATTAACTTTCTCACTAGATGGATTTATCTTGCTCTTTCTCTCTCTCTCTCTCCCTCCCTCTCCCTCTCTCCCACTCTCTCTCACTCTCTCTCCCTCTCTCTCTCTTTCTCTCTCTCTTGCCCTCTCCCTCTTTCTCTCCCTCCCTCTCCCCCCTCTCTAATTTCTCTCCCTCCCTCCCCCCTCACTCCCTGACTCAGTGTTCCATGTGAGTGTGTTGACACAGGGTGGTTCAGTGAGCAGCCTTTATATGGCTGGTGGAGGGCTGGGCTGAGTTAGGACTCTCTCTCCCTCTCCCCCTCTCTCTCTCCCCCTCTCTCTCCCTCTCTCTCTCCCCCTCTCTCCTTCTCTCCCTCTCCCTCTCTCTCCCTCTGGGCACGTCTATCCAGGTTTACTGATTGACTCTGGAACAGAGTCTCTCGATCTATCCACCCCCCCCCCCCCCCTCACCCAGTGGTTCTCAGTGTCAGGTCCGTGTTATCGCCTCAAAGGAAACCTCCCAATAAGGCTCAACAGGAGGCCCTTAGTGAGGTTTGACAGCTGCCATCCCAACACACAAGCTGAGGGACAGATGCTGTTCAGGCGAACCCATCACTGTGTCATCTCTCTCTCTCTCTCTCTCTCTCTCTCTCGCTCTCTGAGTTCTACATGCTACGCTGTGTATCTCTTTTCTCTCTATTTAACTTTTTTCTATGAGTACATCTCGAGTTGTTCTCTATGTCAGACTCTTTGGTGTTTTCTCCATCATGTTCTCTGTATCAATCTCTCTCTCTTCATTTTCTCTGTTCCTTAATCTTGACTCCTCCACACCTTGTGTTCTGATGCGTATCGGAGATCTCTGGCTTTTTAAAATGGCGAACTGTGAACAAAGGCAGACATGAGTAGAATGCCACAGCGTGTGTTGCACGTGTGTGTGTGTCTGTTTATAGGAGTGTGTGTGTGTGATTTAGGAAATGGCTTGCTTTTTCCAGTGCCAGATATCAGGCTTTGAAGATGTGAGCCTGAGGGAATGTGCCTCTCTACTGACTACACAATCAACCTCTCACTGCCCACAGTCTCTCAGTCTCTTTCTTTCTTATTCCCTCTGTCTCTCTCTCTCTCTCCCGCTCTCCTCAGCTTCTCTCTCTCTTAGCCTCTTTCTCTAACCCTCACTCGCTCTCCCTCTCTCTCTCTCTCTCTCTCCCTCTTTCCCTCCCACTCTGTCTCTCTCTCTGACTCTGTCTTTGTCATCTTCAATCTTTCCCTCCCTCCCTCCCTCCAGCAGACATCACACAGTCAGATCTTGTTGTCTGAATCAGACGCCTCTGTGAAACTGAAGATGGTCTCCTTCCGAGTCTCTCCTGGTCTGAGGGAGACATGTTGCAATAGTTCTGCCTGCACACACACACATACACACACACATGCGTTCGCACAAGCACATGCATGTACACAAACCAATCCTAACATAAGGCTGATAACGTTTCACCTTGATAACACAGAAGAATTACTGATAAATCAACTCCTATTCCCCAAACACAACCTGCTTTGACAAAGGTTACATATCACGTCTGAAAACACAGAAACACACAAAACACACACACCACTGCCTGGACCTTCTCCTGTCCAGACATACGTAAACAACAGCAGCATGGTCACCTCTGTGGTGTGTCTGAAACACACACAACCACTCTGCCTACCTGGCTCACACAACATACACACTCACACACACACACATGCACCAAAAACAGACACATAAACAAACAAACGCACAGAAACTGGGGACACAGAGGTGCACGCATGCACAAAAACACACGCGTTCGTTCACGCACAGACATCGCTAAAAGTGCTTCAAATCCTTGTGGACTTACCTGCTCCTTTCTGCTTCTGTCCACACGGCCTCGCAGGATCACCCACAGACACACTGGACACCTGGAGAGAGAGGTGGAGAGAGAGGTGGAGAGAGGTGGTGTGCAGTAGAAGAAACACAGGAAGAGGTGGGGGTGGGGGGGCTGCTCTTCTAGAACGAGGGGTATAAGTATGACGCAGAGGCAGCAGTCTGAACTACTACTCTCCTCCTCTCTCCCTCTCCTCCTCTCTCCCTCTGTACCCAGAGAAGGGGCACTGTATCCATGGTAACGCCAGAACAGCAGTAGGTAGCTGTTAGAGAGCTTGCTGGGGCACAGAAGCATCTCTCCTCGTTCACACACACACACACACACACACTCTCTCTGCCAATCAGTCTCTAGCTCCCACGGACATGCCTCAGGCTGCTGTTGCCAAGAGAACATAGCAACAAGGCATTTAACAGCACTGCAGCAAAGACAGACCAAAATAAGCAGATAGACGGTGGGTCTTTGTGGTGGGTGTAAAGGTATGTTTGTACTGAATCAAAGGCACATGTATGTGTTTGTGTCATCTTGCTTTCTGCCTTTGATACAAGCAGGCAAAATGTTCTCTTCTGCCAGCAGTGGTCCTTCTAATGAGCAGAGACACAACCACAAGGTGACCCAGTTCAGCCTCTCCCTCTCTCCCTCTCTCCCTCTCTCTTCCTCTCCCTCTCTCTTCCTCCCTCTCTCTCCCTCTCTCCCCCTCTCTCTCCCTCTCTCTTCCTCTCTCTTCCTCTCCCTCCCTCTCTCTCCCTCTCCCTCCCTCTCTCTCTCTCTCTCCCTCTCTCTCCCTCTCTCTCCCTCTCTCTCCCTCTCTCTCCCTCTCTCTTCCTCTCCCTCCCTCTCTCTCCCCCCCTCTCCCTCTCTCTCTCTCCCTCTCTCTCCATCTCCCTCCATCACTGCATCACTTACACATCAATATTTGCGGAACCCAAACTGGCTGTACAGATGGATCCTGTCGTAATGATTCTTGATAAACAGAGTTTAGTGCTAAGGTTTATGCAGAGTTGTCAAAACTATGTTGTATTCTCTTGCATTATAGTAAGAAATATATATATTTGCCCCCAAAAATTTACTGCATCTGGCTTCTGTAACAACTTCAGAAAGATCCCAGTGCATTCAGACCTCAGATCAGCTGCAGACAGATCTCAGTGCATTCAGACCTCAGATCAGCTGCAGACAGATCCCAGTTCATTCAGACCTCAGATCAACTTCAGACAGATCCCAGTGCATTCAGACCTCAGATCATCTGCAGACAGATCCCAGTTCATTCAGACCTCAGATCATCTGCAGACAGATCCCAGTGCATTCAGACCTCAGATCAGCTGCAGACAGCATCTGCTGGGTTTCAAGTTAGTGCACTTTTCCTCATACCTGCTGCGCACGGCATCATTCTGACTTCCCCCACTACGCCCCACCCCAACCTGATGCCCCATCGGGCGGGGCTGAACTCCGACCCCGCGTGCATCACTTTTTCGGGAAGGAAGGAGCACAGCGTGCACGCCGGTCTGCTGCCCGGCACGAGCTGCAGGATCACTGAGCTGCAGGAGGAAGATGGCGGCGCGCTGGGGAACAGGCGAGGAAATATTAAGTGCCTGCAGTATGGAACTGTTCTCTACAGAAACACTAGACCAGGTAAATGCACTTATCTGAATGGTGGTTGTTAGTTAGCAGAAAGGTGAAGTCCTGATCATGAGTTAACACAGCCAGGATGCCACTTTAGAGTGACACGTGGATGCACGCTTGTAGGGCTGAATCTGGGCTTTAAAACACAGCAGCAGTGCAGTTTGAACATTATTAACATGGATACTTTATCCATACTGTTGAGTCCTTGACGTGAAGTTTTCAGTGAGTTCTGAACAGTAAAACCTGGATTAATACCAGTTTATTGTGGTCAACGTGGTAGCAGCCTAGCTGGTGCTAATGCAGCAAAGTGAACCAGCTCAGTGATCCAGGGCTTTACAGAGTCTCTCTTATAGGACAAGTTGGGAAAGCTTTTCTACATTATCTATCCTCTGTTAAAACATGTTCCAGGACAGTGATGACCAATATCTGATCAGCAGCGTGTGTCTGATGGGCAGCGTGTGCGGTCCACTATGGTTCTGTTTGAATCTGGTTCATGACAACTACAGAGTCAGATATAACTGCTGCCCTCTATTAAGATGCTGATCATAGTTATGGTTTTGTGTTTAATTTCTTATTCATGCATTAGTTGTAATGTGTCTGATCTGCGTGGGGCCTGCTGCTCTGCTGCTGACTGACTGGTTCACTCACACGTGGCGGTGTGGCGCATTCAGGATGCAACTTATTCAATTTATAATGAAACATTAACAACTAAATACACATGGAAACGTTTTAGCATAATAATATTTATTTGGGTCAATTCGACACTACCTGGAGCAAAGTCCACTATTAAGACTGCTCTTTGAATGTTGACAGCTTTCAACAGCAGCACTAGAGCTTGTTTGATTGTGTTATGAATGTGTTTGTGGGATGAGTGTGGCTGTTATCAATAGTGAAATGTTTGATTGTATTTTAATTTCAATTGTTGAACACATCAGTCACACACGTGCCATGTTGTTGGTGAATCACATGTTGATTTGAGTTTTTAAACCGCTGACGAGCGTTTAAATCTGATAATAAATGATTTAATGTTTAATGTTGGAATTTATTGTAAATCTGATAAATGACAACCACTAAGTACAAAAAAAAGTAATATTATGTTCAGGGACTGTTTCTGGAGTCCACGAGGCACTTTGGGACTTCCGGTCCCACGAGCTGCGTTTGTTGTAGTGCAGCACGTGGGCTGGGGATTCTCTGCGCTAGGGGCGGAAGTAACATGTCCGCGCGAGGACACCAACACGTGGTTTACTGGAGTTCTTAAGAACATATTAGTACGAATGATGAATAGATAGACCAATATGACCAATATGTTTTTCTTCATAAACAAATAAAAATTTAAGTCATTCATTTTCATGTTATTACATTAAATAGATCGTAAGGAAACGTGATCGTTGTCGTGCAAAACTTATTTAACTTTATTAATAATCTGGTACCTAGGTACCTCAGTTCATTATCTGCTTTGTATTTGTGTATTTCACCTCAGGCTTTTGTACTGAGATTAAGACCAATAAATTTGATGAAACACAGTGTTTCTAATGAAAGAGATAGTTGATTCCTTCATGCACTCAGGATCATTTGTTGTGATTAAACTTGGTGTGAGTATTTAAGAGTCTGCAGGAGTCATGTGGGGTGGTTAGATCCTGGAGAAGCGATCAGGCAGGATCATGACATGCTGCTGTTGCACTGTGGAGATGCAACATCAGCTTGAAGCCCTTAGAGGCTCCTGGTCAACCATCTCCCCTTACTGACCATGTGTGTCTGCAGCTGGTTGGTCATCCCTTATCAGCGTGAGAAATGGTTGACATGCGGGAAAAGCTGGTTCTTCAAAGGTGCTTTTGGAATCAGTTAAAACTAATTCATCTTGATTACACCTACATTAACTTTTACCAGCTGGTTAATTTGCATCACAATTCACTCCTCAAGGGCTTATCGTGTAGAATTGAACACTGCCAAGTTAGCTTAAACTTTATGACTTCATAAAAAGCTTAATTAAAATCTGTACTCAATTGTCCCAAAACTGTCCTCGGTGAGATACTTCAAGCAAATTAATAATTTGGTGTTGAACTTCACATGGATCTTCTCAGATATCAGCCATTCCTGTCCAGTGTGTCCTAGTTCTGTGGGACTATTATGGAACATTTCATCATTCCCTGTACATCCTGGAACACTGCATTAACCACTGGTCAATCCTTTAAAAACTTTCAAATGTTCTTCTTTGTAATTCTTATACAGCTAAACTAAGGGCGTCAGATGGCTCAACGGTTAAGGCGTTGGCCTCATGATCGGAAGGTTGTGAGATCCAGCCCTGACTGTGGCTAGATGATGTGTCCTTGGGCAAGGCACTTCACCTGAATTGCCTCAGGGAGAATGTCCCTGTACTTACTGTAAGTCGCTTTGGATAAAAGCGTCTGCTAAATGTGTAAATGTAACTAGCATCTGAGATCTGTGCAACTTGCATTCATGTTTCTGGGCCAGAACACAAGTGGGGTCGATGTATATTTGGGGGTGTGACACGGGTACAGACCTTTAATGAAGGCGGGGCTACATTTGTGACGTCGCAAATGTAGCTTTTCTGAAACTGATCGTTTTACAACAGCAGTTTGAGATTTACATAGTGGTGGTCGCTAAGTGTTGTCAGTGGACTGTGAGATTCCCTGTTGTCCCCCCCCGCCTCCCTGACGGTGGAATTGACTGCTGTCTAACCGCTGTTCTTCCACCCCTCCCCACATGCTCCCTCTCCATCTTTTCTTTTCCTCCCCATCTCTCCTATCTCTTTCCACTTTGTCCTTCTCTCCCCCTCCATCCTCTCCTCTCCACCTCTGCAGGAGCTGGATGCATCCATGGACAGTATGGGGGATGTAGGGCTGGATGCAGCAGAGGCCCTGGGCACCCTCCAGGGGTGCATGGACCCCTCAATCCTCTCCCTCTTTGAGGACTGTCCCACAGGGGAGGTGAGGCTCTGATGCCCCTCAGCGGGGCTGGATGACAAATACACACAAATTGATTCATTTAAAAGATGTAAAAAAATTAAATAAATCAATATAGTGCATTACAATACACACATGACACCCACATCCCTGATGGTGATAACAGTTGCTATTAAGCCAAAGATCCCTCCTGTTTTCTGCTGAGGCAACCATACCGGAAGGGCCTGTGTTGTTAATACTCTGTCTGTTGTGTGTCTGTCTGTCTGTCCAGGGTAAATGCCTGGATGAGGAGTGCGAGGCCACACTGCTGACTGCCCTAACAGAGATCCTGGACAATGTAGATGATGATAACTTGTCTCCATTTGACACCCTGCCTGACTCAGACCTGCTCTCTGCTCAGAAGGGCCGGGAACTTTCTCCGGTCAGTCTCCCACAGCTTCTACACACACACACACCTAATGCATTAATTTTCTGTCTCACACACTCATTTGCTCAGAGGAAGTCACTCACATACACCATGCATGAGATGTTATTGTCCTGGTGTGTTATTGTAGCTTGTTGTCTACCAATCGTGTCAAATTTTGCTTTATAGTCCAGTTTCCGAGACATTAAACTGAGCCATCTTGTAAGAAGGGATAGAAAAAAATAATAAATGAAGATCTCCATTAGAATTTTTTTTTGGACCAGGCTTAATCAGTGTCTGTGAACCTGTGTGTGGAAGTGCTGTCCTGTCTGACAGTGTTGGTTTGTAATGCTCTTGTTGTGCTCCTTGCAGCTGAGGAGGCTGCTGTGTCTGTCTCGCTCCCCTCCAGAGAAGAGCTCTTTCTGCAGCGGGAAACAGTCCTCAACTGGGAAGGTACTAGAAGCCCTGTGCTGTCCCACCGCCTTCCCTTACATTCAGTCATTTATCAGACGCGCTTATCCAGTGCGACTTACAGCAAGTACAGGGACATTCCCCCCTGAGGCAAGTAGGGTGAAGTGCCTGGCCCAAGGACACAATGTCATGTTGGCACAGACAGGGTTTGAACCAGGAACCTTTTGATTACCAGTCCGACACCCTAACCGCTCAGCCACCTGACTCCTGCTTCTAATTGTTTTGTTTCTAGATAAACGTAGATATGCGGTGTAAGAGTGCTCCTGTGTCTGGGTCCTACCTTAGTGATTGTGGTGATATAAAGTCCCCTCTGTCCCCTTCAGAGCCTGCCCAGGAGCCTGCCTGCTGCACTCCAGCGAAGCGATGGTGAAGAGGAGGAAGACGGGGAAGCTATATCCCTCTCCCTCAGCCCAAACAGCCAGCCCTCCTCCCCAGGAGAGGAGCAGCTCAGCTGGGCAGGCCTGAGCCTCCCCTTCCCCATAGCCCTGGAGGAAGAGGATGGGGACGGTTTGTCCCTGAGCCTGGGCGACCTGGTCAGACACATGCATCCCTACTGCATGACTCTGTGCATGGAGGAGGGCGGGGAGCAGCTGCTCCCAGAGGGAGGGATCCTTCTGGAAGTGGTGGACCAGGGGGAACATGGAGAACCCATCCTGGCCATCCCAGACCAGTGTCTCCCCATTTCCCTGGCCCAAGTCCACGGCTCCTCAGAAGTGGAGCTCAGTGTTCCGGAAGAGGCAGCCATCCTGGACAGGCCAGAGCTCGATGACGTTGTGGTCAGCGAGGCTACGGTTGAGACGCTGAGTCCTGTGATCCCGAGGATGGAGGTCAGGGGCAAGAAGGTTGTTACTAGGAGACACAAGGAGGTGAGGGTGGAGAAGAGCTCGTCCCAGAGGAAAAAGAAACGGAAGGAGGAGGCGGTGAAGGAGGCGGAGTCTCTGGGAGGTCGTGTCCTCCGCAGCACCTCTGCCCGCCGGGCAGAACAGGACCACCCCCCCAAACCTGCAGAGAAGAGAAGCAAACCAGAGAAGAAGAAAATGGTCTCTTCTCCAGCAGTTGTCTCATCCCCTGAAACCCACCAAGTGAAACCACAGTTAGGGGTCAACACCTCAACACTCTGTCCCCCCAGCCTTAAGATCACCACACCTCCTGTGTTCAAGCCTGACCGGTTGCCCGTAGCAACAACCCCTGAGAAGTTACCCCAGCCTGTTCATCTGCCCCCAGCGCCCCTACCCAAGTCCCACCTTCCTGATGCCTTAACAGAGACTGCTGCCTCGACAGAACCTCTGCCTCCCTCCAGCCCCCTGGCACCTTCAGACTCCTTACCCAGTGAAGACCTCCCCACCACCACCCCTGAGGCTGGTCCAGCCCCAGAGCCTAAGCCCAAGCCCCTCAGCCTCCAACAGTACCGCCTGCTCCGCCAGCAGAAGAGGCCAGTGCCGTTGCCTGAGGACCACAGCACCCGGTGGCCCAGCCTCCCCGAAGCCCCCAAAGGGCTGTGCCCCATCCCCTGTCTCCCTGCCCCCCAGGACCCCCGCCGCTCCCTCCTACCTCAGGCTGGGAAGAAGGAAGAGGTGGAGGTGAAGTCTGCTTGGCAGCCCCTGGGTCCTTGTGCCCCACCAACCCCTGAGGCCTTACTGGCCCCCCCTGCCTACATGGTGGCCCCCTCTAAGGCTAGCTCTGCTGCCTCCACCCTGGTGAAGCATGGGTCCTCCCCACCCACACAAACTATGTCAAACTCAGCCCCCCCCTCCCAGCCTCATCCAGCCCTGGCCCCCAGCCCGGCCCCCAGCCCTGTCAAGGCTCCCCAGCCCACCCCAGACACCCCAGTCCTGCACAGCTCACCCAACATCAAGCCTTTGTCCCGTGTGCAGACCTGGACTCCTGCGAACACCAAGCCTCTGACACTACACAACAACAACACCCAGTCCAAGACTGAAACCTTGAAGGCCTCTGCTGTCCAGCCAGCTGCCCAGACTCACCCCAGGAATGGGACCCATCCTCAGCCTGGAGCCTTGGCCCCTGTGGTCTCCAGTGCCGCCCCTTTCAAAACCACTACAGCCCCCCCCACCCCAACTGCTGCCGGGTCTGCACCCCCCAGCACCACCGCTGCTATCCTTCTTGCCTGCAAGCCTTCCACCCCCCCAGCCTTGGCCCCCAGGACCCTGGCCCGGCCTGCTTGCTGCCCCCAGACCCACTCTACGGAGAGGCCTGTGAAGCCTGGGTCTCCAGTCCAGGCCACCCCAGCCCAGCAGGCTCCTCCTAAAGCCAAGAGCCCCACTCAGGATCTGATTGAGGCCTTTACCACTGAGATTGGTGAGCAGAGGTTGAGGGTCTGAAGAAGTCTTGATGATTCAAAGTCCAGCTTGTGATGGTGATGATGTGTGTTGCAGGTATTGAAGCAGTGGATCTGACTAGTCTGTTGGAGCAGTTTGAGGAGACCCAAGGTGAACCCTTAATACACACACACACAGGCCTGATGATCAGGCAGTTCACCTGGTCAACCTAACTTAGCAGCCTTCAAGTCTCTGACTCATGAGGCAGCCTGGTCCCCCTCAGCCGGCTGCCCAGAGGGCTTCTAGGCATGGCTGCTGTATCCATGGTGGTGTTACTGAAGGCTGGTCAGGGGGCCACCGCCTACATTTTGAGTCAGGGGGGTGTTGGGGTGGGCGGTGTGTGGGGTCATGTTGTAGGTCTATAGATACCCATGGATAGGCGTGACTAAGTGCCTGTGCTCATGTAAAGGGAACACATTTCAAATGAAGGAACTCAATCTTCAAGACCTGGTATTGACCTCTGCCAACTCAAAACATCTGTTCCTCTCTCAGAACGCACATTTCCAGTTGCCGTTTACGGACATTGTCGGAGAGTTCAGAGGTCAATAGGGCTCTGTGTTTGAACCCATCCGTGGTAACATTAGGCCAGGTCTGTGTGTGAGTAAGAACAGGCTGTAGGTGCCTGGCCTGTGTGCTCTGGTCACACAGCGTGGCCTGGGGGGGGAAGGGAGGGGTTGGCTTCATCCAAAGCTAGCTAGGGCTCATCATACTAGACATGGCTGCTTCTGGAACATTCAGTCTGCTAGGCACTGAGCAAAGGTCTTGCTTCACCTCATCTGACCTGATGCCCCAGATAGGTTTTTATCTCTTCAAAGAGGTGCCTTTGAACACTTGACTATGTCATTGTGAACTCTGGTCAAATGTTTAAAAGGCACAGGTTGGAATGTGGAGCATAGTTCTATATGGAAGGTTCTAGAATCCTTGCTTGCTTCCCCTCTTGAGCGAGTCTCTGTCATGGCTGGTTAAGATTTGATGTTTTCCTGGGGTTCTTAAAGATCAGGGATTCTTCCAGGCTCTTCATTACGGTCACAGACGTGTGTGTTGCAGATGGTGTGTGTGGCCCTTTAAGAGGGTCAGGTCAGCTGCTTTGTACCCATGGGGCTTAGCAGCTGGAATTCTGCCCTGTCTGCAAATCAATTTAACTCTCTCTGCTGACTGATACAGGCCCCAACAAAGCTGCCACCCAGACCGTTGTGTGTGTGACGTCCAATAGGTGGTTTGTGTTGGTCAGCCTTAATGTCTGGGCCATGTGGCTTTAGTGAAATGCAATACTAACGAAGTAAAGGTGTGTTGATATGTTCCCAAAAAATTATTCACTGTTAATTGTTAATAAAATCTCCCTGATGGGGGATGTAATGTCACCCATCTGTGTGTGATGGAGCAGCTGTCTAAGAAGCAAGACCTTACCCCCACCTCCCCTGGTGCTGTCCCCCACTCACCCGCTCTCTTCCATCTCTCCCCCCCTAGCCAAAGAGGAGAAGTGTGTTCCGGAGGTCTCTGGTAGAGCAGCTGCTGTAGGAAACTCTAGGTGAGTTACCCTACAGCCACCATGCTGCTCTGTGTGTCTGTGTGTATTTGTGGTCTTGTGTGTCTGTGTGTTTGGCTACATCCACCAAGACCTGCCGTGAAACAAGCCATGGCAGCATGTGTGTTGGTTCTGTCCTTCAGAGCTAGCAGCTCTGCCTCAGTGCCCTCTGGTTCACAGACAGGCAGCCAGACAGACAGGCAGGCAGGCAGACAGGGTGACAGCTGTGTGTGTTGCAGGGTGCGGCCTGTCTCTGACAGGACGTCTGTGGAGCGTGTGAGAGCTGAGAACGTGTCCAGCACTGCAGGTGAGGCCTGGACAGACAGATGGACATGTTGGCTGGATCATCCCATGTTCTCAGAAGCACCCTAACTGGGCCTCTCCTCTGCTCCCCCTCTGTCCTAACGCAGCCTTGACTCCTCCAGCCACCCCCCCTCACCAGATGTGGAAGCCCCTGGCTGCTGTGGCCCTCCTGGGGAAGAGCAGGGCCTCCGAGGGCTCCAAGCTGTCCTCCACCAAGGCCATCCAGATCGACGCGAGGCCCCTGCCCTCCAACAAGCACCGTGGCAATGCCCCGGCCAGCTCTCCTGCCCCCTGGGTGGATCACACCCTGGCCTGCCTGGACCATGATTACTGCCTGCCCAGGGAGCCGTCCAGCGGGGAGCCCATGAGCGGGGAGCCAGGCAAGCGCTGGAACGTCAAACAGCAGCCCTCTATCACCATCGAGCTCCACAGGCCCACCACCACCGCTGCTGCTGCCATCAAGCCCCCCCAGGCCCCCCCTACCTGCTCTCCCTCACCAGCTGTGGGCATAAAGCCCCCCCAGCAGTGCCCCCAGAGTCAGCCCTTGGATGACAGGACTCTGCCAGCTCTGAGAAGCTCTGTGCTGGAGACCCCCGATGCGTCTCCCACCAGGCTGGAGGTGGAGGCTTCTCCCATGGCGAGCAGCCCCAGGAGGGGGCCCTCGGGGCGGGCACCCAGGAGCTACACCGCTGCCTCCCGCTCTCCCAGCCCCAGGGAGAGGAAGAGAGGCAGGTCGCGGAGGAGAGGGAACAATCGCTCCCCCAGTCCTTCTTCCAGTGTCTCAGACTCCTCTTCAGGGTCTAGATCACGCTCCCCCCCTACAAAGAGGTAAGACACTTCCTCTTCTCTCCTTCCATCAGGAGTACACATTATAAACACCACAGCATCTGTATATACACTTCTGTCCACTAGAGGGCCTATTAACACATCTCCCATTTTACACTGTCCTTCAGTGGCATGCTGGGATAGATCTGTCTGCATATTGCTGACTCCTCCTCCTCTGCTCAGGTACCGCCCTCGTCACTCCAAGAGCAGCTCCTCCTCTTGCTCCTCATCTTGCTCCTCGTCCTCCCGCTCGCCCCCCAGGTCGAGGAGGTACTCCTGCTCCTCCTCTCGTTCTGGTTCCTGGAGTCGCTCCCGCTCCCCGGCCCGGCCCTGGGGCAGGAGGAGCAGCAGGAGCAGGTAAAGCACCGCATGCCAGCAGGACGTCTGGCTCACAGTTCTGAGAATCAGTTGTTAAACCTTTTAAAAGTTTCTATTTTTATGGGGATATTTCTTTCATGTTTGACGAGCAAACACAAGCCTGTCACCAACCATCTGGCCAAGAATCAGATAGGATCAGAAGTTCTGATCTACCTAGCAAAAGACAGTTCCATACAGCTTCATCTAGTGTTCTAGAATGGAACCAGTATTCAGACACCAGTATATTCCCTCTGACGTTCCTGAACTCCAACCAGCCTTCATCACACTCTCTTATACTCCACTGTTCTGTAATATAAGCATCACCAGGGACATTCTCCCTGAGGCAAGTAGGGTGAAGTGCCTTGCCCAAGGACACAACATCATATAGCCACAGCTTGGCTCGATCTCACAACCTTCCGATCATGAGGCCAACGCCTTAACCCGTTGAGCCATCTGACCCCCCTAGGGTGAAGATATGCAGCTTTCCAATGGCACTTATCCTCAGCTCACTCCTAATAACCATCAACCCTCCATCCACTGGTCTCTGCCTGTCCCCAGCATACTATGAGCAGCTATAACCATACATGTCCATATCAGATGCCCTCTAGATGAACTAAAGGCGTTCTCTATTGAAAGTCTGGTTCATTAACATTGTGTTATAGTAGAAATGGTCAGGCTGTTCACCAGATGGACTGATGCTTAAAAAGTTTGTGGTGAGAGCTGGTATATCCCTTGCTCATCACCACTCTGTTCCCTTCCCTCCCTCCTCTCTCCAGCTCCTTCGTCAGACCAGGATACACCCACACCTCCAGAGATAACAGCCAAGAGGTGAACAGGAAGAAGCAGAAAGCAATTGTAAGTAATGCCAACAACCCACATAGACCCTGGAGCAGCTGTGTGTGTGTGTGTGTGTGTGTGTGTGCGCGCGTCATAGTCACACCTTACAAAGACCCAAAATTATGGCTATGGAGAAATAATAAAACAGAATAATAAGAGTTTATCAATTATATAAAAAACATAATTAATAGATAGGCATATTTCTCTCCTGGACATAACCAAGGGTTATGTGCTCATGAGATTAATATCGCAAGATAAAGCTCAAACATTGTAAATTATATTCATGTTATATTGTTACATGTTAAATTTCAAACAGTATCGAAATAATAAAGTGATTGTTATCTTTCATCTTTGAGTGATTGGTGGTTTAAGGACGTACTTCTTAACAGGTGTCTTGTTTCCACACACAGGAGGAGCGCAGGGTTGTGTATGTGGGCCGTATCCAAGCAACCATGACCAGGAAGGAGTTGAAGGAGCGCTTCTCTCAGTACGGCGACATAGAGGAGTGCACCCTCCACTTCAGGGAGCATGGGTAAGATCTGCCTGGCCCAGCCTCTCAGCCCCTCCTCCATCTGAGGGGATCCGATCTTTAAAACATGGTCACCTCATGAACATGTGAGCTGCTGCAGTGTTGCTGTGTCACATGACGCGTCATGACTGCACTGATTTTGACCCTGTGACGCCCTTCAGTGATGTTACAGGCCAAGCTTCAGTGCTACAGTGACCCCAGGCTTGCTTATAACTGGGGCTTCCAGGCTGCCTCTCCTGGTCGCTCTTTTAAAAGCAACTCACACGGCCAAAACACTAACATGTGTTAGGACATGTTCTGGATCATGTTCCTCTGGGTCAGAAGGACAAAACACCAGTAGAATGACTGTAGGAAAGCATCCATTCAAACGACCTGTTCTCCCAGTTCCCTCTTGTCTAAGAACCCTGTTTGTCTCCCTCTCATTCCCAGTGATAACTATGGCTTTGTGACTTACTATGACACAAAGAATGCCTTCACAGCCATTGAAAACGGGAGCAAGTTACGCAAACCCAACGAACTGCCCTTTGACCTGTGCTTCGGAGGCCGCAGACAGTTTTGTAGAACGAGCTATGCTGACCTTGGTATGTGTTGATATCCAGAAACGGATGGAAGGATGCTGTTACAGTTATGAAATATTACGCAACTTTCAAAGTTTATTACTATTATTTAAATGACTCTCATTACGTTCCCAGTATTACACTTGCAGCTCTAGATGATAAAAGGTTGTAATGACAGTGGTGTCACAGGGTCTTCAGAATGTCTTTTGACAAGTTTATTTCTACCTGTCGACTAGTTCACTAACGTCAATAGAAGTATTAACCATTGATCTCTTGTTTTATCTGTTTCTTTTCAGATTCGAATCGAGAGTATGAACCTTTGTCTGTAAAGGGCAAGTTGGATGCACTAGACTTTGACACTTTACTGAAGCAAGCCCAGAAAGGTCTGAAGAGGTAACGGAAGGGTGGACAGGGCAGGCAGGCAGACAGACAGGTGGGCGTCCCAGGGAATGTACGGATCTTGGTGTGAACTTACCTCAGAGCCGTTGGCTGGCTCCCAGCCTTCAATGCTGCCTTTAAATTGAACTGTCACTGTTTTTGGTTGTTTTTGTTTTTGTTTGTAATATTTTGTTTCTGCAAGCTAACACCTTCTATTGAAGTGAAGATTTGTATGAAAAGAGAAAGTTGGAAAGAAAAAGTGAATAAATAAAAATATAATTTTTTTTCTTTTTTAAGAGGAATTTATTTAACTGTATGATCAGATTTGCCAATATGTATGGAAAAACAAAGTTTTAAAAATGGGAAAATAAGTTGATTTGAATATTCCCTATGATATTTGGGAAGAGGTCGAATTGCATTGAAGAAATGTACTGCAAGCCTGAATAAACCAAAAACTTAAATCACCTAACTCGTCTGGGATCTTCTTACAGGCATGTTTTATATTTGGACTTAGTTTGCTAAACTTCTGTTAAAATCAGAACCAGGATTTGTTTTTATTTGCAATGCAAGTTACACAAAGATGGAATTTACTGTGGCAGGATGTTTAAATGTGCAGATGTAACAGTTGAGGTGGTGTAGTTCAGTCATAGATGGAGGTTGCAGAGTTGCTATGTTGTCATACTGAAATGTCAGAGAAGAGCTACTGAGAAGTCCCACACTAACAACACATTTTTTTTTTTTATATATATATACAATTTACAACAGAGTAGTTAGCCCATGTACCATTTACTCCAAACACTGGGTGGTGTTCAACAATAAAACCTTTGTAGTACTGGTTTGGAACCCATTGCCTTCAGAACTGCCTTAAACCTTCGTGACATAGATTCAACAAGGTACTGGAAACAGTCCTCGGAGAGTTTGGTCTGTATTGACATGAGAGTTGTTGCAGATTTGTAGGCTGCACATCCGTGATGCGAATCTCCTGTTCCACCACATCCCAAAGGTGCTCTAATGGATTGAGATCTGGTGACTGTGGAGGCCATTTGAGTACAGTGAACTCATTTTCATGTTCAAGAAACCAGTCTGAGATTATTCTAGCTTTTTGTGACATGATGCGTTATCCTGCTGGATGTAGCCATCAGAAGATGGGTACACTGGTCCTAAAGTAATGGACATAGTCAGCAACAATACTCGGGTAGGCTGTGGCGTTGCAACGATACTCAATTGGTACTAAAAGGCCCAAAGTTTGCCAAGAAAATATCCCCCACACCATTACACCACCACCACCAGCCTGAACCATTGATAAAGGCAGGATGGATCCATGCTGTCATGTTGTCAGCGCCAAATTCTGACACTACCATTCGAATGTTGCAGCAGAAATCAAGACTTATCAGACCAGGCAAAATTTTTCCAATCTCTATTGTCCAATGTTGGTGAGCCTGTGTGAATTGTAGCCTCAGTTTACTGCTCTTAGCTGACAGGAGTGACACAGTGTGGTCGTCTGCTGCTGTAGCCTGTAGTCTTTGGTTGTAAAGAGTTGCATTTTGGACCATTCTCTGTAAACCCTTGAGATGGTTGTGCTTTAAAATCCCAGTAGATCAGCGGGTTCTGAAATCCTCAGACCAGCCCGTCTGGTACCAACCACCCATGCCACGTTCAAAGTCACTTAAATCACCTTTCTTCCCCATTTTGATGCTTGGTTTGAACTACACCAGCTGATTTCACCAAGCAGAGAAACTCATCAGTGAAATCAGCTGGAGTAGCCCTTGGTTGACATGAAGACCTGCACCCTCTAGGCCCTGGATGGCACCAGTTTGACACCACTGGTCTTGACCATGTCTACATGCCTAAATGCATTGAGTTGCTGCCATGTAATGGGCTGATTAGAAATTGCGTTTACGTTAACGAGCAGTTGGATAGGTGTGCCTATTAAGGTGAGCGTATGTCTCTTGGTGTTAAAGTAGCAAGCCTGTCAGATGAATTGTCTGTTTGTGCATAACTAGTGCCATTATATTGCGACAGTAAATACATTCAAAGCTTGTAGTCGGATGAGCTGACATGGAGTACATGTCCTTATATGGTCCGAGATGTGTGTGTGGCGTTAAGATGTTCAACTACTACAAATACCAGTGAACAAATACATCTGTCTGATGCATAAAGACCACGAAATAACCCGTATAGCTATGCCTGTACAAAGAAGAGAACTGTGAAGCTGTGCTGATCAGAAACAGACCCTCAGATGTCCATAAAGCTGTGTAATGTCGCGCTCCTTTGTGAGGTTGTGGTACTTCTTGTTGAAACTCCACCATCTTGGCGGTCAGAAATCTGGTTGTGACTGGTTGAAGCTGGTCTCTTGCGCATGCGCAGTAGGTGTAAACAGGAAGAAGCTGGAAGAAACAACGGCAAATAAAACGGGAAGACAAATTGACACCGACCGAAAAACTGAATATTGATCTTATTTTGTCTCAACGACGTCAACGGAAATGATGTAGTATATTATTTGACATTTATTCGAGTCGAGACGCTAAGTATTGGTTTGAATTCTGTCGATAACATTTGCTATTTGTAGCTGTTTGTAGCTGGTCTACAATCCACCTCCTGTGTGCAGCCCAGCAGAACCGCTCCTCTAACCCCCTAACCTGGGGATCCAGTCTGTCAGATCCACTCCTCTAACCCCCTAACCCGGGGACCCAGCCCAGCAGATCCGCTCCTCTAACCCCCTAACCTGGGGATCCAGTCTGTCAGATCCACTCCTCTAACCCCCTAACCCGGGGACCCAGCCCAGCAGATCCGCTCCTCTAACCCCCTAACCTGGGGATCCAGTCTGGCAGATCCACTCCTCTAACCCGGGGACCCAGCCCAGCAGATCCGTTCGTCTAACCCCCTAACCTGGGGATCCAGCCCAGCAGATCCGCTCCTCTAACCCCTTAACCTGGGGATCCAGCCCAGCAGATCCGCTCCTCTAACCCCCTAACCTGGGGATCCAGTCTGGGGCTTCAGATCCGCTCCTCTTGCCCCCTAACCTGAGGATCCAGCCCAGCAGATCCGCTCCTCAAAACCCCTAACCTGGGGATCCAGTCTGGGCTTTCACGCAAGAATCCTTCTGGTCTCAGTCAGCAGCTGCATCCGTTAGTTCTTCTAGTAGCTCTATAATTGCGTTAGAACATGGTTCAGAAAGACAAGAAGTTGGAGCCGGGTCAGGTGGAGGGGGAACAGAACCCCAGTCCCGTCCCCAGCGATGCTCCCGGGCCGCTGGAAGAACCGAGCAGTGGAGCTGAGCAGAGCGGCCAGAGGAGGTTCATCAGCGGGGTGGTGGAAGGTGATGCATTCAGTAAAGGATCCATGTCAACCAGTCAGTCATGTCGTTTTACATGATGTTGGCAGCCATTGTCAGCATGGTTGTATGATCGTTTAAAATCTTTTTAACTATTAAAATAATAAAATACCAAATATGATTAGAATTATGTCGAGCGCCATTACCAAGCATCATATATTGACTAAGGCCCAGTGTGTTCTGCAGGTGAAGTTACGTGTTATTACAGGATAAAAGATTAGAACGACCTCTCTGCCACATGTTATGGGGGTTAGTACACTTTAGATGAAATGAAGATGTTATCATAGTTGGGTTTTGTTATGGAGTGAACAGCCTTCTTGGCAGAGGGCTGGTGGACAGACACCCTCACCCCAGGGGGGAGGAGGTGCAGTACTTAATGGATGCCACAAGCGCCTTGCAGCGTAAGCATTTAAAAACTGAACACGCTTGTCTCCTCTGAACCAGGTTTCTATGGCCGTCCATGGACTATGGAGCAAAGGAAAGAGCTGTTTAGAAGGTAATTCAACATGTTAGCAGTTTTCCACATGTCTGTTATATTACTAATCTACGTGTTTTCCACAATGATGCCAACCGCGGGACCCCCCCCCCCCCCCCCCCCCATCTTTCCAAATCAATATTTAATTAGATGTTTGTGTTGTTTGTGCACAATATTACAGATGACATGAGTGGTGTAGTCTAGCATGAAGCTCTAACCCTCCATGCTGCCCCCCTACCTATAACTGCTCATCTCATAGTGGACATGCAGGGTGTGTCCTTGTATCATGTCGACTACATCACTGGATCGTATGTTATCCAGCCATGGCCTTCCTGTTCTAACCAGAGCACATGCTGTGTGCCCCCAGGCAACAGAAATGGGGCCTGAACACGTACCTGTATGCTCCTAAAGACGACTACAAACACAGAATGTTCTGGAGGGAGATGTACTCAGTAGAAGAAGCAGGTGAGACACTCTGCCCCCTGTCCTTCCCACCTGCCCCCTGTCCTTCCCATCTGCTCCCTGTCCTTCCCACCTGCCCTCTGTCCTCCCCATCTGCCCTCTGTCCTCCCCATCTGCCCCCTGTCCTTGCCTCCCCAAAACAGCTTCTCTCACTTTGTTTCAATCAGTTCAGCATCAGTCCTTTATCCACCAGTGCTTCACTGAACTGGAGAGAGAGTCTGGGTCACTATTCAAACGACTGTGTTAAATCTATCACAACAAGCCAACTAATTAAGTGATTGGCCGTCCTGGTGATGTGGGTGTTTTTGTCACAAGGCCCCTCTGGGTCACATTCCATCCCATGTGTTAATGTGCGCTCTGTGTTCTCCACAAAGTATAAGCATTACCGTGCCATACAATGTACATGCCTTCTCCACGTTTACCTCCTTTATGTTTCTCTCTCTCCCTCCACCCCCCCCCCCCTCCTCTTTCCTCTCTCCTCCTTCCCTGCCCAGAACAACTCATGACCCTGATCAGTGCTGCTAAGGAGTATGGGATAGAGTTCATATATGCCATCTCACCTGGTTTAGACATCACCTTCTCCAACCTTAAGGAGGTTTCTACCCTCAAGAGGAAGTTGGATCAGGTCAGCTTTATATGTCATCTGGCAGTGGAGCCCACAGCCTTAGTTTCTGTCACTGGGCTTAAGGCTCCTCTGTCAACAGAGATTCTCCATGAAACAAGCATCTCAGATTGTAGATTAGACAGGAATCTGTGTCCAGATTACCGCACGGCAGTGATTTACTTATTTTAATTCCCGTAGGTGTCTCACTTTGGCTGCAAGTCCTTTGCCTTACTGTTTGACGACATCGACCACAACATGTGCCCCGCCGACAAGGAGGTGTTCAGCTCCTTCGCACATGCTCAGGTGTCTCTCACTAACGAGATCTTCCAGTACCTTTCTGAACCGGAGACCTTTCTCTTCTGCCCCACAGGTAACTAACTAGAGCCCCTCACACACAACACGCACCTCATAGCCCTCCTGTCATTAGAGAATCCACACTAGAGGCTAGTAGTTTGTCTGGTGTTGCATAGCTCTGAGTTGATCCCTTGGGTGTGTTGCTTGTCCGTCTTAACCAGAGTACTGTGGAACCTTCTGCTACCCGAACGTCTCTCAGTCTCCCTACCTCCACACCGTGGGAGAGAAGCTGCTCCCAGGGATAGAGGTGCTCTGGACAGGTGGGTGTGGCTCCAGGCCCTGCTGGAAGGGTCCCCAGACCTCCACATCCTCACAGCCATACTACAACACATCTATACCTTAAACCACCTGCTTCACTGTAAACACAGTTAAACAGTCTACATTACATTTTATCAGACGCTTTTATCCAAAGCGACTTACAGTAAGTACAGGGACATTTTCCAGTCTAGTTCTTATATTCAGGAATCCTGAATATTATCACATTTAAGTCATATTCATTGAACAATTGAACCCCCACAGGCAAGCGTAATTCTAACAGATATCCAGTATCCCTTCTGTCATGATGTACCGGTACGTTTTCATTTAGTCATCTAGCAGATGCTTTCATCCAAAGCGACTTACAGTAAGTACAGGGACATTCTCCCTGAGACGAGAAGGGGGAATTGCCTTGCCCAAGGACACAATGTCATGTAGGCACAGCCAAACTCACAACCGATCATGAGCCCATTCCCCTTAACCACTGAGCCACCTAACTCCTGCACCTCTGATGCCCTCTCTCTTTCCCAGGACCCAAGGTGGTGTCCAAGGACATCACTGTGGAGTCCATCGAGGAGGTGTCCAAGATCCTGCGACGGGCCCCGGTCATCTGGGACAACATCCACGCCAACGACTACGACCAGAAGAGGCTGTTCCTGGGGCCTTACAAGGGCCGCTCCACGGAGCTCATCCCCCGCCTCAAGGGCGTCCTCACCAACCCCAACTGCGAGTTTGAGTCCAACTTTGTGGCCATCCACACTCTGGCCACCTGGTACAAGTCCAACATGGACGGAGTCCGGAAGGACGTGGTCATGAGTACGTCTGGGTTCTGACTCTGGGAGCTTCAATGTTGAACTGGCCTCTTTAACCCTTGTGTTCTCTTCAGGGGAGCAGAATGACCTGAAACTATGTTTAACACACACACATTGTGTGCTGGATTGAACTTTGAAAAAAAGGAAATCTTTCTGATTCAAGTGCAGCATGGCTGCAGAATATGAAGAGAACACAATGGTTAGCATGCATGAAGGGTTAGCATACATGAAGGGTTAGCATGCAACCTGAAGGGTTAGCATGCATGAAGGGTTAGCATGCATGAAGGGGTTAGCATGCATGAAGGGGTTAGCATACCTGAAGGGTTAGCATACCTGAAGGGTTAGCATACCTGAAGGGTTAGCATACCTGAAGGGTTAGCATGCATGAAGGGTTAGCATGCATGAAAGGGTTAGCATACATGAAGGGTTAGCATACCTGAAGGGTTAGCATACCTGAAGGGTTAGCATGCATGAAGGATTAGCATGCATGAAAGGGTTAGCATACATGAAGGGTTAGCATGCATGAAGGGGTAGCATACATGAAGGGTTAGCATACCTGAAGGGTTAGCATACATGAAGGGTTAGCACACCTGAAGGGTTAGCATGCATGAAGGGTTAGCATACCTGAAGCTACAGAAACTGTTAGTTTTGACTTGGTTAACTCAGTCCCACCTACCTTCGAAAAGAGATCAAAATCAAACCTAATTTCTTCTCTCCCTTCCTTCCTCCCCCCTTTCACCTCATGCCTCCCTCCTTCCCCCCCTCTCTCCTGTCCTCCCTGGCTCCCCCCCTCCTCATCCAGATGATGGAGAGGACAGCACCGTGTCCATCCAGATCAAGCTGGAGAACGAGGGCAGTGATGAAGAGCTGGAGACCGACATGCTGTACAGCCCCCAGCTGGCCCTCAAGCTGGCCCTCAACGAGTGGCTGGGAGAGTTCGGTGTGCCTCACCAGTACAACAGTAAGACCTGCATAAACTCCTGCATAATTAAGCCTTCAGTTTAGGTTGCTGTAGCCTTTTAAACATGTTTCATACAGAGTAGCTAGCTAGACTCTGCTCTGTTCTCTAGTATGGAGTCATTTCTTGATGTGGTTGTTCTCACAGGCCGCCAGGTGCCTCACAGCGGAGCCAAGAGTTCAGCTATAGACGTGACCTCCCTGGGCGCCCCCTCCCTCTGTTCTGCTACCACGGTGACTACTGTGTTCCAGCAGCCCATAATGTCCCCCGTGGCCCCCTCCCTCTGCCCCGACCCCCACTCCCACCCCTTGACCAAGCCCCGGGCGGAGGAAGTGGAGGAGGTGGGTGCTGCTGTCAAGATGAGGGTGCAGGTTTTCGTGTCAACCAAGCCACTACACCAGCTGATGAGTAGAGAAACTTGTTAGTGTAATCAGCTGGTGTAGTGGCTTGGTTGAAGTGAAAACCTGCACCCTCTTGGCCCTCGATGGCACCAGTTTGACACCACTGGTCTAGAACCTTCCTTGTTTCAGATGGTAGTTCATACCGGGGAACCGGTTCTGTGTTTGAGTTGAGCGACATGTGACCTCCGTTCTCCCAGGTGGAGGCAGAGAAGAAAGAGTCTGATGAGGAGCCTATGGAGATGGCTGTAGAGAAACAGGACGAGGCCGGGGTCGAGGCCGAGGCCGACTCTGAGGCCAAGACCCCCAGTCCCCTGCTGTCTGATAAGATGTCTGAGGACCTGAGGCCCATGGACACAGACAAGGAGAGCCTGGTGGAGTCCAAGTCCTCTCAGGAGTCCATCCAGGAGGACTCAGGCAGCGATGTGGCCCCCATGCAGACCGATGAGCAGCTTAAACAGGTGGATAAGACTCTTCTGATTCATTTCACTGAAGTTCGTTTTTTAGTCCAAAGAAACAGTGCAGAGTCGAGGAGCGGTGATGTCATCAGGTACAATGCAGAAAAACATCTCAGCTCACAATCATAGTTTGATGTCATCTTAACTGCTGTTTATGAAACAAGGCTTCAACTACAGCGCTTCTTAAACACCATGCCTGAGATCCAGCCTGCCCCACCCTGAGCCAACCCTCTGCTCCCCTACAGGAGGTGTTCGTGCCTGGGCCGGGAGAGAAGCCTCGCTTCATGGTGGAGCCCCTGTCCCTGGAGGACCTCAGCCTGCTGGCTGAGATGTTCTACCTACCCTACGAACACGGGCCCAAGGCCATGCTCATGCTCAAGGAGTTCAACTGGCTCCGAGCCAACAGCAACACCGTCAGTGTCAACTGCAAGGGAGAGGAGCCAGAGAAGGTAGGGGGAGGGAGGAGAGGGGGTGCGGGAGGGTGGGTGGGAGCGATAGAAGGAGACAGGAGAGGGGTGGGGATGGAAGAGGGTGGGATAGACAGAGTTGAGAGGGTGATGGAGGGATGTAGATACATGAACAGCGTACCAAAGGAGGAGTACCAGAGAAGGATGGATAGTGATAAATGGATAGAGAGACAAATTGGATGGAAGTTTCTAGATGTAGTTAGAGTGATGGTGACAGATCTCTGTGGCCCTGGAAGTTGGAGCTTGTAAATGTGGTCAGGTTTGGTGGTGATCCTGAGAACTCCAACTGAACAAAATGGTGGATATGCAGCACTATCAGGGTGGTACAAGCAGTACCCTGTGCTGCCAGGGGGTGGTGCTATGGTTATGTTACACAGTCCTCGACATTAGCCTAGAGCACATGTTTCTATCTTTATTTGTATTTTGGGAGAACCCTGATTATTTTATAATAAAAAAATATATCTTTCTCTCCCTTTCTCTTTGTCTGTCTTTGTCTCTGTTCCTCTCCTCCCCCGTCCTGCAGGTGGCTGAGTGGAGGACCAGAGCTGAGAAGTTTGAGGAGATGTGCTGCTCCGTCATCCAGATGTTCACTCGTCTGTCCAACTGTGTGAACCGCACCATCCTGTACGACCTTTACCCCTACATCTGGGACATCAAGAGCATCATCTCCATGGTCAAGTCCTTCGTCCAGTGGCTAGGTACGTAGCTGTGGACCCCCTTCTCTCCTCCACACACACGGCAGGAGAGACAGCAGTCAGAGAGACCCCACTGAGGGGCACCAGACATGGAGTGTCTCCTAGAGAGACGTATGTGGCAGGAACACTGCACAGGCTGATAGCTTAGATCCAACCACCAGGATGGCCTCAGTCTGGCCTCAGTCTGGCCTGTGAGCCTGTGTGACGGATGCAGACATCCACTCAGCCATATTCAGCCTCAGAACAGTGAGACTGAAGAGCCAGCCTGCCTGGTAGCTGAGAGAGAGAGTGTGGTTGGATTCATGGAAAAGAAAAAGCAGAAAAGATGATCAGACTCAGCTTTATTCGCTAAGTAAGTTTACACCAACAACAAAGTTCCAGTGGCAGGAAGAGGAAGCTCTCTCTGTCATTCAATGTCTGCTTAACAGACGTGCTTAAGCCTTATTTTAGACCTAGCTTCACCACGATGACTAGGCAAGATCCTGATACTGTGCTAAGTCACTATGATGCTTCTTTTTTTCATTTGTTTGTGTATTTTTTTTAATTGTTTACTACTGACTGAATGCTGATTGCATCGCTAGCCCCCCCCCCCGCCCCCCTCCAGTTAGTTGTGTTGACTGAGGTCTAACCTCTGTGTGGAGGGACGTTCAGCTGGGTTAATGCTGCTTGCTGTGTGTCCAGTAACATCACTGCTGCGTAAACACACACACACACACCATCCTCCATGCCCTAGCGCGCACGCGAGCTTGGAGAGCCAGGTGACGGACTGGGGAGGGGAAGACCATTCTGGTGCAAAAGAAAACCTTTAAGCTGGACCTTCTCCTTTGGGATGTGTGTTTAGAAACACCACTGAGGAGTCCTGCCCAGAGAACGTTCTGGAAAAGACCTCAGAGATCTAGAAGCTCCGCTGGGTTCTTCCTTCTAACTGCATCAGAGCTGAGCTGAGGTAGCGCCTCTCCTGTTCTTGGAAATACGGATCTCCTTCTCCTGCTGGACACATACTCTGTCTAACACGCACACACATTCTGTCACACACACACACACACACACATTCTGTCTCTCTCACTCACAGACACATTCTGTCTCACACACACCTTTTCTCTCACTAACACACACTCTCTCTTTCTCTCTTTCTCTCTTTCTCTCTCTCTCTCTCTCTCTCTCTCTCTCTCTCTCTCTCTCTTTCTTTCACACACACACACACACACCCAGAGGCAACAGCTTCCCCCTGATCCAGCTAGTAGCCAGACCCAGAGAGGCAGTCTTGAAAGAATCAGCACCAGCATGGTCTGAAGGCTTCTCCCCATAACCCAGTTTCATCCACAGGTTTCTGTCCTGACAAGCTGAGGACCCTAAACAGCTCTACCACACAGCAGGCAGCAAGCCCTCACTGGCAGCTCCACCTCCACTGGAACTACCCACACACTTCCAGAGTCAACCACCAAATTGACCCGTTCTGTATAAACCCCAACTATACAAAGACAACTGCAGCGGAAACTAAACGAGACAAAAATCCCTTGATCGAAAAGACGCATCGTTAGTTTTCAGTCCCGCTGACACAGTGATGTAGTGCTGACGCATTCTAATGTGGTGACGGCCTGTGTGTCCACACAGGAAGTTCAAATCCAGCCTTGTCCCGTGATCCTCCTCTTCCTCCCTGTGATGCTCTGCAGTTAGCATCCAGTCCCCTCCTCCCTGCTGAACTGAGAACAGTTATTAATGAATATCTTCTATTGTTTCTCCCCTTCGCCATGTGCAGATGGACACGTCCGCTATCAACAGTTTCTACTGCTGTTGGATCACCAGTGGCCAATGTTCTCACTATGCAGACCATGTGACTGTGTGTCTGTGTGGTCTCAGAGCACCAAAGACCATGTGACTGTGTCTCTGTGTGGCCTCATAGCACCAAAGTGTTACAATAGCAGGAAATCCCATGTGGATTGAGACAGGAAGGGATGAGGCAGCCCTCCGGATGAAGTCACAGTGATGTTTTTAGTGTCCCTGTTGAGACGTGTTAACTCCCACATCTCTTTTCTCTGACAGCTTCTCTCTTAACGTGGTTTCATCTCTGTTAGTTGTCCTGTAGAAGCGGCCCTCCAGAGCCAGACTCACCTGCTAACAGCCTCATCCCTGACTTCCACTCTCATCCCACATCACGTTCCTTGGATCTTTAGGCCCGTAGACCCACAGGCCCAGACATCAGCCTCAGACCAGTTCTGATTGGTTGGGTAACACAGCAGCACAGGGTCTTTGTGACTGTTATATAACCTGCTTTTAGCTAGCTGGTCAAAAGTGAAGGAATACACTCACTTAGTGGCCATTAGCTCCCATAGTCTTGAAGTATAAACACGTGGGGTTTAACAGTGTAAGCCAGCGATGAGGCCCCTCCCCCTGCAGGTGCATCTGTGCGCTGATTGGTGCCCCACAGGAAGTGCTGTTAGGCGTCAGGGTGAGGTCAGTTGGTCATAGCAGGGGGGGTTTCCTGCCCCGACCGCCGCGCTCAGCATTGGTCTCGTCACATGACATGGCGATGTGTCTTGCCCAGAAGTGTAGTCCAAACGTCTTCTCCACCCCCTTAAAGATTCAAGTTTTCCAAAGCTTTATTTTCCTTGTGCTGCTTGTGTGCAGAGCCTGACAGAGAGGTCAGACATCTTAAGCGGGCAGGTGTAGACTTGTTTTGTTGTTTTGTAAATGTTCCGGAAGTTGACAGGGCAGGCAGCAACATTTAGAGTTTGAGGAGTGCACAGAACTTTCTGGCATTTGCTCCTCCTCCTCTCCTCCATGATCTGCCCCTTTTCTCCCCCTCTTCTCTCTCCCCCCTCTTCTCTCTCCCTCCTCTTCTCTCTCCCTCCTCTCTCTCCCCTCTCCCTCCTCTCTCTCCCTCCCTCTTTTCTCTCCCTCTTCTCTCCCTCTTCTCTCTCCCTCTTCTCTCCCTCTTCTCTCTCTCCCTCATCTCTCTCCCCTCTCTCCTCTCTCTCTCCTTTCTCTCCCTCTTCTCTCCCTCTTCTCTCTCTCCCTCCTCTCTCCCCCCCTCTTCTCTCTCCCTCCTCTCTCTCTCTCTCCCTCATGTGACGAGGCAGATAGGAGAATGTGACTTCAGACGAGGTGCTGAACTGAGAACAGTGGGGTGATGGCAGCTGAAGCTTACAGACCAGATCAGCGAGGCACCTAGACCCTGCGCTGAGAGGGAACGTTATCAATGGTTCCTCCACGCGAGGTCCAAGGAACCTGTTGAGGTTGAGCTGATCCTAGTTAGAACTTCCCTCTCACGTACCGACCTGTGTGAGACATTACGAGGGGACATGCTGTCATTGTAAAGACTTCCAGACAGAAGGGCTCCAGAACATTCACGTTCTCCTACAGGAAGAACTAGACTAGCAGTGCATGATGGGACATTAAGAGGCCACAGATCCAGAGATCTCTGAGGTGTTGGTGGTGGATCCACCTGAGAACATGAATAATAAGGACTTCTCAGTTACACTACAAAAGCAGTGCTCAGCGATTGGTGACTTTGATAATGCAGTGTGGTTAGGAAGGCTCTCCAGTTTCAGAAGTAAGCTTTAGTTGCTTGAACCCCAGTAGGACAACCCCTACATCTTAGTTTCAGTTTTTTTTTCTTTTCTACAAATCCTTTAAGTGGAACCCAAAAAAACGCAAAATAACATTTCTAAATATTTGTTGTCTTTGGATAATGATAACGGATGCCGATATCCCCGCTCCCCCATTCCCTCCATCTCCGTGGGAGCGCCCTGTCATTATGGTAACCTGATGTCCGCTTGGCTGTGCTCCTAACAGGGTGTCGTAGTCAGAGCTCAGCACAGTTCCTTAGTGGAGACCAAGAGGCCTGGGCCTTTAGGGGAGGCCTAGCAGGAGAGTTCCAGGTATCCCTCATACTGACTTCACAGATGAAAAAATAAAAATAAGAATTTGTATCCAATGTTTAGAATGTGTGTTCAGTGTTGTGCGCACGCTTATGTGAGAAAGTGCAAGGCTTTGGTCTGGGGACGGGGGGCTGATATTTAAAAGATAGTGCTCTCCATTCTGTGGATGGTGGATTCACTCCATTCCTTCAGCTCCTTAACAGACGCTCACATCCTTGACTTCCAAGCTGAGCGTCTTGTTACACTTCTGGGAGCTGCTTTTAGAGGCAGAAATTGACCACGAATGCCTGTTCTGCTCAAACGAGGCCTGAAAGCATTCTATTGTCTTTACAATATCTAAATTTCTTTCAGCGACTGCCCAAAGGAGATGCTGTTCTTTCCTAGCGCACGCGGACGCTAGCGAGCATGGCCAGGGTTTTTATTTCCATGACATCTCATTTCTTTGCAGGAAAGCACAGCGCAAAAATATTACCCCTCCTCTCCCCGTCTCCCCCACCCCCCAACCCCCTTTTTATTATTTATTATTTTTTTGCACGCGCAAGCATTTGAAAGCATCGCAGCACCAGCGTGAACGCAAGCGACCCCGTCCACGAGACTCAAACAAACAAAAACTCCACGACAAAAAAAATACCCTCCAACTGAGCTGCTCTAGTCCTGCACCACCTCAGGCTCTGCAAACGGCAACAAGCCTACGTGGCTCTTAGAGAACAACTTCCTGTTAGCCTGTTAGCAGTAGTGTTCCTCCCTGGGTTCCTCCCTGGGTTCGGTCCTGAGCAGCTTGGCCTCTGTTGTTTTTGCTCCTGGAGTTTTACCTGTCTCTCCGCTGCGCCTGCATCTCTCTCAACAGGAAGTCCTTCCGCGCTGCGTATGCCAGTACCTGCGATGCCTTTAGACACATGTGGGGAAAAAGAGCATCTCCTCTAGCCAGTAACGCCTTTCCTCAGACCAAGTCAACACCCTCACACTCTGTTCTCTGTCTCTCTCTCTCTGTGTCTCTCTCTCTTTCTCTCTTTCTTGGAGCTAAGCTCTTTTAGTGATAGAAAAGTTTGGATAATGTATTTTTTTTTCCATCCAGTCAGTCATTTCCTGTGGTCTTCCACCGCCCCTCCAGAGTGAGTGTTGTGAACCTGCTTCAGGCTTGTGTTGAAGCCTCGCTCACTCTGGAGGGGCGGGGATTCTGCAGCAAATGACAGGCAGCCACCTGTGGACCTCAGTCCTATATCCCCTAAACACATGCTTTCTGATACCCACAGAGATTGTTGCCTATAGAAGGGGCAAACGATCTATTCTACCAACCTCCACCTTCAATGCCAACCTCCAAAATCTATTCCATAAGGCCGTACTATCCCAAGGATGAGGTGAGGAGAGGACATCACTGTGGTGAAGTGCTGTTTCAAACTGTTACATTAGATTAGATCATCCTTTATTTGTCCCACAGTGGGACAAAAGCAGCAGGGTATAGTATAGCACTCAGAGTACCAGTTAAAGTATAAAAATACAATAAAAATATAAAGTATAGAATAAGATATTGCATGTTAAAAATAATAATTGCACGTAGTAGTAGAAGAGTATAATTGAAGAATATTGCACGTAATGGTTGCAAGCAACTGCATAATATTGCATACTCATGTAGTATGCCCCTCATACCCCTGTCTAACTGTGTGTGTGTGTGTGTGTGTGTGTGTGTGTGTGTTTTGCAGCCTGCGGTCTATAAGATTTGCAAGGAGATGTATTCTGAAGGGATAGAGGAGGTTCCATTCTCCGAACAGGATCCGGACCTGATAGGAGACAGGTAGAACCTGCAGGAACCCTGTGGTTCTCCACACATAAAATCAGGGAAGAACACCTCCACTTGGCATGGTGCCGTCTGACCAACTGTGTGTGTGTGTCTCGTGTGTGTGTGTGTGCAGGCTGGTGGGGGGCTTCCTGACCCTCAGTCCAGACTATGGCTTCGTCCTGGAGGATGAGGAGGGGATCTGTGGCTATGCGCTTGGCACCCTGGACGTCAAGCCCTTTGTCAAGAAGTGCAAGATGAGCTGGATCCCGTCCATGCAAGAGAAGTACAACAAGCCCGACTGCCAGAAGGACCTGTCCGAGGCTGAGGTAAGAGGCCCTGCCTGGGGCCCCACTGTCCAGCCTCCCCTCTACCTCACCTGGGGAAAAAGATCTGCTGAGAAGGGCCTGTGTAGAACCTCATTAGTCCAGGAGTGTTCCATTGTAGAAAAGGTTTCGAAGGTAGTCATCTGGACACTGTTTTCTAAATCAAGATGTTTCTATAGTCATCCCTGTAGTTCCTGTGCTCTGCTAATTTCCTGGCTGTGTTTCGAGTTCCCAAACCAGATCCAAGGTTTTCTGCCAAAAATCCTTTGAAGATAAGTTAATGGAGAGCCTCATGCATCCAAGACCATTGACCATTTTCTCTGACTGACAATGACTTCCAGGTGGAAAAAGTGTCCTGATGACTTACTGCCTCTTAAACCTTTTCTACAGTCTGTTGAAAAGGCATGAAAACGAAACATCAAAATAGCTCTCCGGTTCATAGTCTGTCGACATGCAGGGGGAGCAGACAGGGGGCCATGATTTGCTCTACCATGAACCTCTACCCCCACCCCCCCTGTCATCTTCCCTGTAGAAGATGATGCTGAGCTTCCATGAGGAAGAGGAGGGCCTTCCGGAAACCTTCCTCTCCAACTTCCCCTCCCTCATCAAGGTTGACGTCCACGCCAAGGTCACTGACCCCAGCGTGGCCAAGAGCATGATGGGATGCCTGCTCTCGTCTATCAAGGCCAATGGTGGGTGGTGTGCATGATGTGGGAAAACCAGCCTGTCATTGGCATCATTGGAAGGAGGGACGGTGTCTGATCATCCCTCTCTCTCTTCTCTTCCCCCCCCCCCCCTCTCCCTCCCCAGGTTCTCACGGAGCGTTCTGTGAGGTGCGCCATACTGATAAGCGGATGCTGGACTTCTATAGTAAGCTGGGATGCTTCGAGGTGGCCAAGATGGAGGGCTTCCCTAAAGATGTGATCATCATGGGCCGCAGCCTCTGAGGGCACCCCCTAGTGGAACTGATGGAGTGTACAGAGAAGGACACGGCGAGAGGGGAAGAGGGAGGGAGGGGGTGTGAGCGCTCGCCTGTTACGTCTGCCACCCGTTCCATCTGGGAGGGGGTTTTCTGCCACATGACCATCCGGGCCAGCCTGAAGGGGGGCCAGGTTTTAGAAGCCTGGTAACCCCTCAAGGCCCACAGGACTGCCCATAGATGCTGTGGACCTCCTGGATCAGCTGGGTCCAGGAGCCCAGGGGCTCAGCAGCTGTTGGCTATCCACAAGTCTGGTCTGTAGGTGTATGTGTATATACGTGTGGTGGGGGTTTGAGCCGAGATGGAGGAGAGTTTCCCTCTGTGATTGGGCGTTAGAATTGAGCAGGAGGTGACTACTCCTCCATGCGGCTCCAGGTAGCAGGAGCTGGCCTCACCCTCATTTAGCCTTCAGCTGCTTCACCTTCCCTCCCTCCACCAGCCCATCTCCACCCCAACAGAACGAAATAAGAAGCTGATAGAGAGGCTGTAGCCTCCAGCTAGCGCTTAGCGCTCCCCTAGCTGACACACTGGTGTTCCACAGCTTCTCACATGGGAGCCCTGCATCTCTCTGGTGCAGGGCTGTGGGGAGGGGGGAGGGGAGGGAGAGGCCCATGGTGCAAGACTGCAGGACAGCAGTGGGAAAAAATGACATTTTGTTGTGTTTTCCTGGAGTCCTTTGTTGTCTTATGTTTTAGTTCTGGTTTGTTTTCTTGTATTGCTTTTCAGTTCATCTATAGTATACTGTATATTTATGTACTATACATATGTTGCCTTTTAGTTCATTGCCTTGCATGTGTGTAACGTTCTACTAGAGAGGCTGTTGTTCCAGTACTGTCAGACAGCTGGAGGTGGGTTAGGCTGTATCTGCTCCGACAGGTGGCCCCTTGGTCCAGCCTCCTCCACTGCCCTTAGTACACTGTAGAGTTCAAGTCAAAATAACAACACATATCCCCACCTGATTCACAGGTCAGGAATCAGGGGCTTTAATTCCACTGAGTCATATTAGCCTTCCTGGATCCATAGTTTAAGTTCTAGCTTCACTCCACCCACAGTCGACCAGCTCATCTTCCACAGCTTACTTGGTCATGGATGTGGAGAACCTCCTCCCACCAGCCCTGAGAAGGTCTCCTCGGCTGGGGCTGGGGCTGGATCCAGCATGCACACATATAACACCTAGAAACACAGCACACAGACAGCATTCCACTACCATGCTGAAGAAAGATGGTTATCTGTTCTGGACATTTCTCTTTTCTACCTGTTACTTGTGAGTAGGTGTGTGTGTGTGTGTGTGGGGGGGGGGGGGGGGGGGTGCTTTTTGTATCTTAATAGTTCTATGTTTTATACTGAAAACGTGTTTCTCCATATTTTTGCTTCATTTGTTTTTGTGAATCTTCAAGAAGACAGTAAAAAGCACTTTGATGATGACAGGAATGTGTGTGTGTGCGTGTGCTGCCTGACAATGTGATGACTGATACTGTAACCCAGGGTCCTTCATACATGAGGACTGTGCCAATGATGCTCCATTCTATAGGTTTGCTCTTCAATTGGTTAACTGTTTAGTTCCCTGAGTTTTTTTTTATATAAGCTTTACTAGGGAACGTTTGTTTGGTGGAAACTTCTCAAAGGAACGCTTGCTTTGATTCATGATCTAAAAGGAGCAGTTTGTTCCTCCAGTTCCGACATTGTTACCTCCAAGTAGAGAGGTGTAGAACCTCTGCCTACATGCTCATGGTGTGCATGATGACAGTTTGTTTTAAAGGCATTATACTCTACACAGGCTGAAGTGGCTGTGGTTCTCAACCTTTAAGCCTCTATAAACTTTTAAAGTAATTTTTTTTCATTTTTCTTTTAAACAATAAATGTCCTCAACCATGTTTGTTTTTCTAAATTTGCCTTCCACTTCTTGAGGTCCTCAGAGCACAGACCGTTTGCGGTGTTTGCAGAGCTGACCCTTCCACTCCCCCCAAAACGTTTGTAACAGGAGAAGACTGGTCGGATTCCAGACGTTCTACTAAGAACCATGTCAAAAAAGAACCTTCTGAGGTTCCACACACCTCCTCTCTGCTCAGAAAACTGATCTATCTTGCTGCTCTATATTAGTACTATGGTTAGAAGACATCATCCATACTGGATATTAAGTATATATAAGATGTCTATAGAGTAAATAACTGTGTTATCGCTACATTGTTGCTTTGTGGTCAGATTGTTTGGCTTGTGGATTGCTCGTCTATTTGAAGACATTAACCAGAAGCTGTTTAACACATCGCTTGTGCTTCTTCATATACAGCCTTCATTCTGGACGTCCTTTGTACAGTTGATTATGCTTCAACAGACATTTTGCGGGTGGGAAGGGGCATTTTGATTCATACACGTGGAACTATAACTTCTGTAAGATTTGTAAAAGAAGATGATTCATAATAATAAACTATGATTACAACATTCTGGTGTGGCTGCTGTTATTTTTTTGTGGGTGGTTAATATTTCAGCCGGCACAATATATTTATATACTGACTTTAAAGACCCAGTTTAAATATGGGGTTAGGTGACACCCACTGCCAGGAAGAGGGGAGGCGGGAGGGAGGGGAGGAGGAGGCGGGGAGGAGGAGAAGGGGAGGCGGGGAG
Source organism: Protosalanx chinensis (assembly GCA_030340685.1). Classification (NCBI taxonomy): domain Eukaryota; kingdom Metazoa; phylum Chordata; class Actinopteri; order Osmeriformes; family Salangidae; genus Protosalanx; species Protosalanx chinensis. Next base: position 14,160,285 of record CM059321.1, read on the forward strand.
GAGGGGTTTGGAACCACAGAATGGCACGTGGCTTCAGGACGCACATTAATGACGTAGTCAACATTGCGACGCGTTTCATTTCGGTCTGCAGATCTGACTTGATCCAAGCAGCTGAATCTCCTTATAAAACAATGTCGTACGTAGATGATGAATCCTCGGAGTGTGGTAGTGGAGGACCTTCCAAACTGGAGAGCTACGTTTTCAGTAAGAAGTTATTAAGTGTGATGATCGTTTGCTTTAAAGACTTTAGATTTGCACACGTGGGTGATCTGTGTTCCACAGCCACATTGAAGACACGTGTTAGAGAGAAGATCCAGGGTCTGGCTTGATTTTGTTGCTGTTGTTGATAAATGTAATCAGATGTAGTTAAGCCGAGTTATAGTGAACTCGTAAGAGAGCATTGAACGACAAACACGTGTAACAAAATGGCATGTCTTCTCAGGTTGTGAACTTTCTTCCAAAGTACCTTTCTACACCTTTCAAGGAGATGAAGATGAAGATCTAGAACACTTTCTGGAACTACGAACGGTAGATAAATGTCTTATTACTGTAACCGGTTGCATTTTTTATGAACTAGTAGTTATTTCTTGGTGTTCTGATCAGTCACACTTGTGTAATGTTGAGTGCGGCTCATGTGCCCCCTGTGTGATACACGGTGTGTGGATCCGCAGCCTAACAGTGTGTGTGTGCGCGCTCCTTCCGTTCTGGGGGGGTTAGGTGTGTCTTGGAGAAGGAGCGAAAGAGGAGAGTAACGTGGTTGAGGTAACAGCCATGAACCACCAAGGAAAGACCGTCTCTGTGCCTGTGGCCAACCTCCACATCAGCTGCCTGCCCATGGTACATTTACATTTATTCATTTAGCAGACGCTTTTATCCAAAGCGACTTACAAGAGAGAGCTTTTACAAAGAGCATCAGTCTTTGAGCATAGCAACGTGATAGACCCCGAACACAGTGTTTTTTTTTTTTTTTTGATTGTGAATCATACATCATGAGAACCAATAAGTGCCAAGGGAAGAACTATAAATGCATAACACAACGATTGTGAACATAAAGCAAGAGATACAACAACACTGGCAAGTCACCATATGGGGACCAACAAATAGTTCTAAACATTAGATTACGTGAAGTGCCATACTCTTCCTAAGTGCCATTAAATTCTCTAAATAAGTGAGTTTTAAGCCTTCTTTTGAAGGTACTTCACCCTAACCAGGTACACCTGGCTCTTCCATTATAAAACAAATCAATGCCTCTTAGGGAGGAGGGGGACTGATTTGAAGGACAGTAGATCAGATCTGTCCCTTCAGTCAGTCTCCTCATGTGAGCTGTGTGTGTCCAGTTAGTGTCCTGCACTTCAGGCTCATCTCAGCTGTGTTTCTCAGGTCAGTCTGGGGGAGTTTGAGCTCAAGGCTCCGGTGACCATCCGTCTGAGATCTGGAACAGGCCCTGTGACTGTTAGTGGGCTGCACCTCATAGGTAAGATGGTTGATGTACACAGTGCTGTACAGAGCAAGGGAGATCCTCTGCTTTCTGTTCTGGGGTTCTTCACACAGAATACAACTTTAAGCATGTTAAGTTACTGTGTGACTGATAAGTAAGCTAATAAGCAACACTGTGTTTTAATTAAAAAACGAAGTGCATGGTCAGGCTGTTTTCAGTTATTGTACATACTGTCTTTCTTAAACACAAGTGTGTACAGCAAGTACAGGGACATTCCCCCTGAGGGAAGTAGGGTGAAGTGCCTTGCCCAAGAACACAACATCATGTAGCCACAGCCAGGAATCGAACTCACAACCTTTTGATCAACGCCTTAACTGCTGAGCCACCTGACTCTGCATGAAACCCCAGTATCTGCATGTTTTAACCCCCAGTACCTGCTCTCCTCTCCTAGCCTCAGATGAGATGGGGTCTGACATGTCAGATGAGGAGGAGCCAGATGAGGAGATTGTCCCTGTTCTACCTGCCAAGAAGAAGAGGAAGCAGTAGAGGATCCCCTGCCAAGGAAAAAAAGCTTTTTATAAGAAAAATAAAGGGATGTTCTTAATCCGATTAGATCTGTTTTTGTATGGACTTCAGTTGTGCTGCTCTAAGGTGAATCCTGTAGGTGGTGGTGCTGCTGGACATGGTGTGGAGCAGAGTGGGTGTGACGCACAGCCACCTCTCTGTCTGAGGGACTGAACACATTTGGTTTTTATTATAAAATGCTTTGTTCTTATAGTGACACAATCTGGATTTTGAATAGTGTTGGAAAAAAAGAAAAAAGGTGTGTATATAGGTTGAGCTTAAAATAAAATGTGATTTTCTCACATTTTTGACACCAGCAGTCAACTCTATAATGACTTCTTAATCCTCTGATGGTAAAGTGGTTGAGGGAGTTTGTACACATCATTTGTATTTGTTTGCATGTTTCCACATTTGAAACCTCAGTTTTGCCAGGAAGCTACACTGACAAGTCTGTCAGGTTATCTGGCTTGTTACATCACAGCCTCCCTGGTTCTCTGGCTGGTTAATTGGTTGTAAATCTATTTGCATTTCTTTGGAACTCAAACTGAGGTTCCAAGATTTGCCAAATGAATATACAAGTTTGAGTGGCGTCTCATGATATTCTGTAAAATGCGTCTTTCTGAAGTTGTATTTTTTGTATGTTTACAAATTGATTAAATAAAGTGGAATTTGTGTGATTATAAACTTGTTTATTTAGTTTCTTTCAAAAAGAACAAAATGCCCATTTGCACTGTAGTATTTGCATTGTAGTTTAGAGAGTCTACAGGAGTACTGATGGTGTCCCTGCCTTCCTGCAGGTCACTCAGGTCCACTTAAGTTGAGAATTCAACCAGGCTTCCCCAGACACAAGGTCACATGACTCCATTTACACTCATATATGCTTAAGTCCCTTTGTATGTTTTCTATTTTGCCAGTAAATGCACTTGTAACAATGTAAATTCACCCCCAGAGAAGACAATCCTCTGCTCTCTCCTCCTGGTGTAACAGTAAGCCTGCTGCTAGCAGTCCTGGCCACTAGGGAGCAGCTGCTCTGACGAGTTTATATTTAAACGACAACATGTTCTTATCATTAGGGAAAGACACAGCAACCTTGAGCTACAGCTAAGGTTCTCCCAGCCCTAATCTAGACCCTGGGAACACAGAACTGCCTCTGTCACAGTTCAGTTCACTGCATTGTAAGTCTGAGAAGGTAGAACCATTACTGCAGTTCCATGATTGGACCTTTTCTGAATTGAATGATCTCTTCACACCAAACATCTCCTGAAACTCACATTCATGATTAATGAATTGATCGAACATAAAACATTGAAACATAAAAAGGAAAAAGTAACAGCAAGACAATTATAAAAGGTTCGGCCCGGAAGAGAAAGTTCACAAACATAAACATCTGTTTTCATTGGTGGTTGTTGTCAGGGCAGCCATGCTACAGCCTCATAGCCCCTTGTTGAAGTAGACTTGATGTATTGCATCTCCATACTGAGACACGATGGCTTGTCTGAGCTCTGGTTCCAGCTTGGAAACAGCAATAGAACTGGAGGGAAAAGACAAAACACAGGCACTTCCACTTTAACCCTCCTGCTCTCTTCATAGTCTGTAACTCCCCCTGTGCTAAGGGTCCTAAATGCCCCTTTTTCAAGCCTGAAGTAAAGTAGGTTTATTACATTTTACCCTGTTACCTGCAGTCATGCTGCACATGGATCCGAAAGATTTAGTTGTGTGTGAGTGTGTGTGTGTGTTAAACAGTGGCAGGTCATTCTGGCCCCTGAAGATAACAAGGGTTCATGAGTACTGACCCACTGCAGGTAAAGCACAAGGTATGTTGGGATGGAGAGAGTGTGTCTTACCATCTCTGAGGGAAGAGGGAGCAAGCTACTGGTACCATGAAGACAAGGCTAGGAGAGGAGGGAAGAGGGGAGGTGAAGAGGAGGGAGGAGAGGAGAGGAGGGAGGAAGAAGAGGAGGGAGGAAGGAGAGTGGAGAAGAGAAGAGTTACAAGAAGCCACAGGAGAGATGTTCCCAAGACAATCTTTTCTACATGATGATAGTTTACAGGTCAGACATTTACATTACAGGTACATGTATTCATTTAGCATTTGAAAACAGCAACTTCCAACAGAGCATCGGTCACTGATCATAACATGATAGACCCCAAACATTGCGGGTAGTCAGATTATAAAACACACATCAAGGGAAGAACCACAAGAGTACCCAAACCAGTTAGCCTGGACTTACAACACTCCCACCATCATCACTTGCAGTGGTCCATGAAGGAAGGTGATTTTCTGGAACACAGTGAAGATGTCTATCATTAACCACAAGAAGGAAAGATTACAACGTAACGTTTAGAAGAAACCATGTCTGATCTTTACCCAGTTATATTGGCTCATGAGACAATGACCCCTGGTCAGTTCTTTGTAAGATGCAAGTAGGAAATGTCACTAGGCTGAGGTCATAAGGCTACCAAAGTGTATAATGTCATGCAACCAACCAGGAAAATAGGATTAACAACAAGGTCATTTCTAGGAACTTTCTAGGAACTAAAGCTATCTAGCACCATGCATCTTTCTGTACTTGCAAAGCTATATTGATGGTCACCTCCCTCCCATATTCTGATCCTATTTAACTGGCCTTCATTCCTGGATTCTTTGCCCAGTCCTGAGATCTGCACCTTACAGATTTGCCAGAAATACTTAATTTATTTAAATATGTCAAAATACTTTAATATAATTTTGTCTTGACCTTGTATTTGCCAATGAACGTCACCGACTTGGTACTTTACACAGCAAAATAGTAGAACAAGAGATCTTATCAACAGTCTAGTGAAGGATAAGTACATCTTCCTCCTTTATCCCTCCTTTCCTCTGTCTACCTCTCTCTTACACTGTGCTTTCATCACACACTCGTCACGTCAGTCACTGGCATGGCACAGCCCCCCTCTCTTACCCACAGCCTTCCTCCCTCTTACCCACAGCCTCCCTCTCTCTTACCCACAGCCTCCCTCCCTCTTACCCACAGCCTCCCTCCCTCTTACCCACAGCCCCGCTCTCTTACCCACAGCCTCCCTCCCTCTTACCCACAGCCTCCCTCCCTCACCCACAGCCCCCCTCTCTTACCCACAGCAGGGTTTGAGCTCAGAACAGTCCTGACTGACCCCACCTCATTACAGGTGGAGGGGGGGGGGGGGGGGGGGGGGGGGGGGGGCATGTTACCCCAGTTCAACAGGTGGAGGGGGGGCATGTTACCCCGGTTCAACATGTGTGTGTGTGGGGGGGGGGGGGGGGACGGACGGACGGACGGACGGACAACATGGCCACATTTGCACACAAATTTACCTGCATGAACTTGTATTTCTCTAATCTCTGCATGACAATCGGCAGAATGACTGAGGAAAAAGAAGAACAGGCATATGAATGCTGAGAGGAAGTGCTGAGAGGAAGATGTGATGAAATAATACAAATGTTCTGCTTTCAAACTCGTTCTTACTCATGCCTGGGGCTGCCATGGTAACACGAGAGATCACTACCTGAGTGATGCCCTTAATGGCAGCTTTCTGAGAGGGAGAAGGAGAAAGACAGGAGTGAGAAGAGGAGTGAGGGAGGGAGAGAGATTTAGTGAGCAGCCTCTTGATGCAGTGTGCTGCTTCAGTTTGATACTGACCTGAGACTCTCCCAACTTGTTACCGTTCTCATCTGTGATGGTAATGCCATTCAGAATCTCCCTGGAGACACAAACGCACACACACACGATCAATACCACACATACACGTGATCATTACCACACACACAGCAGTTATACTTGAGGGTAAAAGCTTGTCTTTGAGGGTTTAGGTTGGTTGAGGGGCGGTTCTATGGGCGTATGTGAAGCCCTCTGTGACACTGCTTTAAGAAGGTCTGCACACATACATGTTGATCTGATTGGCTACTTACTGTTGTCTCATCATGGGGATGTTCACACAGTTCGCTGCTGCCACAGCTGCAAATGGCACCCAGCGAGCGACCAGGGGAGGGGCTTTCTGGAGGTGGGGGTTATAAACAGCGGTACAGACACAGAAGGGTGGGGTCATGGACATGGTCAGAAGAACTCATCACCACCATACTGACATCTAACCACACTGAGTGGATGCATTATGGCTGCCTTGGCAAGCATAGATGACACAATATTGCTGGATGGTCGTATAGAATGGGGCCACTGATTCAGAGTCTGATTCAGACTCCATAGCTTGAAGGCCGATAAGAAGCTTGTTAGTCACTTCACTGGTGAGCTGCTGGAGAAGGTACCTTGGTGTAGAGGTTCAGACCCACCGCTGTGGCCAGAGCTGTACTGGTAGCTGTGATGTACGCCACTCCAATCTGCCTGGCAACACACACACACAGGTCTCTTCAGTGATAAGAACAAGATGAACTCTCTCTGCTAGTTATCCCCCTCACAGTCTCCTGCCTGGTAGGGTATTTTGGGGTTCTGGACCTGATCCAGTCAAACTTACTTGTTGGAGATGGGTGAAGCAGCGTTGCGGTTGGTGTAGTTGACCAGGGCATTGAAGGACTGGTTCACCCACTGCCAAAACACTACAGCAGGCACTGACCTGCAGACACACACACACACACTTAACCAACACCACCACAGGAGTCAAGCACAACCTGTGATTAGAGGCCTGTATCCCATAATGCCCTGCCATGTGTTGACATCCAGATATGATGGTGTGGATATTTGCCACAGCCCACCTGTAGAACTGCAGCATGAAGCCTGTGATTGCCATTCCTCCTGGAACCTGGAAGGACATCCGGCCAATCAGATTCATGCGGTCACCCGTGTCAGGGTGGAAGGCGGAGTCATAGAGCTTCTTAGCATAGAGCAGCTGCTGCTCAGTGGTACCTGGGGGAACACTGCCTGCTCTGACAACACACACACACACACACACACACATATATATATATATATATATTTACATACACACACACAAAATGGGCCAGCACATTCTAATGGAATTCCTCTTAGTATTTGATAATGGAAACATTATTGCAGTTTTTACTTATTTATTCACTCCCCCCCACTCCCCCCCCCCCCCTCCCTCCTCCTCCCCTGTCCTCCCTCCCTCCCTCCCACTCCCTCCCACTCCCTCCCACTCCCTCCCTCCCCCCTCCCCCCACCTGCAGCTGTCCACCAGCTCTCGGGCCTGGTCCAGGCTGGAGTCTGGCAGCAGGGCCGTGCGACAGTCTGTGATGTTGAAGAAGTGTTTTAAACGGCCCCTGAAGGTGCTCTGGTCCCAGCGAGGGGCGTCGATGTCAAACCCCCTCAGGTCCATCCCAGCTTCCCTGGCAGGAGAGAGGAGGCAGAGGAAAGGATCCCAACACACAGGGTGGCTTTAGGGACGGCCAGACAAGTCACATGGGGGGAGCACCAGCATAAAAAAATAAAAAGCTTATTGCTGCAAGGTATTTTTATTTGATCTAACTCCATTTCGTGACAAAGTCTAGTTTAACAAGTTATAATTAAAAGTGTGCCAGTGCCATGTATAGAGATTGAGGCAGTAACCAAGGAGACGATGGCTCCTCCCTAAAAGTTAGATTTGCATGTGATTATAGCATGTAAGGGCATGTATGTAACCCTCCTAGCATGTTAGGTGTCAGTTTGACCCCAGGCTGTTTTAGCTGGATAGAACATAATCAGTCTTACCATAAGAGTATTTTGATTTATATTGCAATTTCAGGGCCTCTTCTAAAATATTTTGGAGCACCTCTGCCACTGGTCAGGATGCAGGATGCTGGAATAATCGAATCTACCTCATCAGCTACACAAGACTCTCCTTTATACCAATTAGCCATAGTTCAATAACTGGATTATCTTAATGGTGAGGAGCCAGTGTGTTCTTAGCTGTGTTCTAATGAAGGATTTGTGCGATTGAGAAATGTTCTCTTTCACTTATGTTTTTTAAATTAAATATATATTTATTAATTTTTTGGGGGGTGGGAGGGGCTCAAAGGGGTGTCCCTGGGTGTAAATCAATGTAGAACCACCACTCGCAGTACTGACCAGCACACTGCAAACCTGACTGTCAATACTTTTGTCTCTCTCTTGTAAGTCACTTTGGATAAAAGCTTCTGCTACATGAATACATGTCAGTACTCTTCCTGTATGTTGACCTGCAGCATGTGAAGCAGCGACATGTTTGATCTGAGCAGCAGCTTCATGTGGATCACTGAGCCACACAGCAGGGAACACGTGTTTCTACATGGAGCTCAACAACACAGGACTGATTTGCTACATACCTTGATAGGTCAAAATACGCGTCGGAACACAAACTCTTAGTTGAAATGGATGTTGTTAAGATCAGACTTGGATGTAGTTAACAGATTAGTTTGACACGTTTCCACATTCTGGAGTCAATAAACGTAGGGAGGGGTCACGTGGCAGCACGTCGTCCAATCAACTTGCTGATCAGCTGGCTCCGCCTCTATGTCAGCCTCTGGCCGTGTCATAATGACGCTTGTTTACAAAAACTAACCTCCAGCTGCTCACTGCAGTATTTATTCCGATGCAGTATTATTTATTCCGATGCAGTATTATTTATTCCGATGCAGTATTGTTTATTCCGAGGCAGTATTATTATTATTTGCTCGTTAGGTAAAGCGACACACAGGTTGTTTGTACTGTGTCTTTAAATCCTCCACCTCACTTCCTGTACTGTCACTGAAGGGCCACGTTCCAATACTGTTCGTGAGGATGCTTCCTGCTTTCTGCCACCTGCGTCCTTGACATCCTCACTAGTGAGGGATGGTTATGAGTTTTAGAGGTTTACTGACAAAAACTAAAAGACAAAATTACACAAAATGTATGTGTGTGTGTAAATTCCAAACTCATTAGAACATCTTGGCAATACTGTAGATATACATTTTTCAATTGTATTTCATCTTTATTTTTTATTCTATTTTATCTTACATTAATATATGTTCTATGTTTGCTCTGTCATGCCACAGTAAATTCTGTGTTTGTGTATCTTGCCTGGCGATTAAAAAAGATTCTGGTTCTGTTATTGTTTGTCTCCTTAGTCACCTCAGTGGATTAACATAAAACCTATTGTTCATGTTTTGTCCTTGGCCTAATTTCTGTGCCAAAAACGTCTCCTTTTCAAGCTGTAGTGTGTTGTAACACAGTCTGTGTAAAAGCTGTATGTGTCTGTAAAAGCCTCCTGACGTATGTCTGTGTCTGTGCGTACTTGTGTAATGTGGTTGTGCTGCAGGTAGAAATACCTTCATTGTTTCCTCTGTGTTCTCTGTTCTGCTTGTTTTTGAGCTGACTGATTAAACAGACACACAGAAACACATGCAGGAGGAATTCTGGAAACCTTTGTTAGGTTAATAAAAATCACCAGATAAGACCTCAGCTCAGGATAACAGGATGTTGTTCTAATCTATCACACTATATTAACTTATTTGTGGAAGAACTGGTATACTGTGAGTGTGTGTTTGTGTGTGTGCGCATGCATGTGTGTTAGAGAGAGACAGCATGAGAAATACACTGTTTATAAAATAGAGTGTGACAATTTTGTAAATGTCTTCAGTTATGCAAAGCAACATTAAAGGTGTGTGAGTGTGTTAGTGTGTGTGCATTTTGGGGTGAACGTGTGTGTGTGTGTGTGTGTGTGTTTGTGTGTGTGTTAGTGTGCTTGGGTCAAAGTTGATTCTTTGCAGTTCCTACAAACCTTCAGGGTAAAACCAGAAAGTAACGGAGGCTAAAACCGACTACTTCCTGAAACAGGTGAACAACGCTCCTAACCCACACAAACTGTTCTCTACCTTTTCCTCACTCCTCAACCCTCCTCCCCCCCCTCCTCCTACTACCTTGACAGCAGTCGACTTCTCTCGCTTCTTTGGGGATAAAATTGCAGACATCAGCAGTCAATTCCCGGAACCCTCTTTTTCTAACCGCTCCCACACCCTGCCTGAACCCTCTACTTGCCTCTCCTCCTTCTCCCCCTTATCTGAAACAAGCATGTCTGACCTCATTCTCTCCCACCGCCCCACCTCTTGCCCCCTTGACCCAATCCCCTCCCCTCTTTTCCAAACTATTTCTCCTTCTATTTCTCCATTCCTTCTTCATGTCCTCAACTCCTCACTCACCTCTGGCACTTTTCCCTCAGCATACAAACAGGCCATAGTCAAACCCCTACTCAAAAAACCCTCTCTTAACCCAGCCGTCCTCCAGAACTACAGACCAGTCTCACTGCTTCCCTTCTTTTCTAAAACAATTGAGCGTGCCGTAGCTAACCAACTGTCAAGCTTTCTTTCCCAGAACAACCTTCTGGACCCCAACCAGTCGGGCTTCAAGACCGGCCACTCCACTGAGACTGCCCTCCTGTCGGTTACCACGGCCCTCCAGTCTGCCAGAGCAGCCTCAAGGTCTTCTGTTGTCATTCTGCTAGACCTCTCCGCAGCATTCGACACAGTCAACCACAAGATCCTGCTCGCCACACTCGAAGAGATGGGCATCACTGGCACTGCGCTTAAATGGATCTCATCATACCTGACAGGAAGGTCATATCAAGTCTCCTGGGGAGGGAAAACATCTGGTACCCGCCTGCTCTCCACTGGGGTCCCACAGGGTTCCGTCCTTGGCCCGCTCCTATTCTCTCTTTACACCACCTCACTCGGGCCAATCATCGCCTCCCATGGATTCTCCTATCACTGCTACGCTGACGACACGCAGCTATATCTATCCTTTCCCCCAACTGATCAAGGGATATCGACCAGAATCGAGGCCTGCCTCTCTGACATCTCAGCCTGGATGACCCGACATCACCTCCAGCTGAACCTCGCCAAAACGGAACTCCTCATCATCCCTGCCAAACCCTCAATCACCCACGATCTCTCCATCACTATTGGATCTGCAACAGTGACCCCTTCACCCTCCGCCAGGAACCTGGGGGTCATCTTGGATGACGAGCTCTCCCTCACAGCTCACATTGCTGCAGTCTCTCGGTCATGTAGATTCACCCTCTACAACATCAGGAAAATCAGAAAATACCTCTCTCAACATTCCACCCAACTGCTAGTCCAAGCCCTAGTCCTCTCAAAGCTGGATTACTGCAACTCGCTACTAGCCGGCCTTCCTGCAAATGCAACCCGTCCCCTTCAGAGGATACAGAATGCAGCCGCTCGTCTGGTTTTCAACCTACCCAGACGCTGTCACGTCACCCCGCTCCTCATCGCCCTCCACTGGCTTCCCGTCATGGCCCGCATCAGATTCAAAACCCTGGTACTGACCTTCCGGGCGGTAAACGGGACTGCCCCGACCTATATCAACTCTCTCCTCCAGCCCTATACCCCCACCCGCCACCTACGGTCATCTGCTGACAACCGTCTAGTGGTACCCCCCCTCAAGAGCGCCAGAGCGCAACACAAACTCTTCCACTGCCTGGCTCCCCAATGGTGGAATCAACTCCCGACCTCCATCAGAAGCACGGTCTGCCTTCCAACCTTCAAAAGAAGGCTTAAAACTCACCTATTTAGAGAATTTAATGGCACTTAACAATAGCATGTCATTTCACCTGATCTAATGTATTATGTGTTGTATCTCTTGCTCTATATTCATAATCGCTGTGTTATGCATTTATAGTTCTTCCTTTGGCACTTATTGGTTCTCATGATGTATGATTCACGATCTAAAAATCCGACTGTGTTCGGGGTCTATCACGTTGCTTTGCTCAATGACTGATGCTCTTTGTAAAAGCTCTCTCTTGTAAGTCGCTTTGGATAAAAGCGTCTGCTAAATGAATAAATGTAAATGTAAATGTAAAACACACAAACGGCAGCTGCACAACAGCTGACCTACCCCCAGTACAGAGAGATATACTGACACCCTCCCTCTCTCTCTCTCTCTCTCACACACACACACACACACACACATACACATACACACACACACACACATACACATACACACACACACAAACAGTCACACAACCCTAACAGGCATAGGCCCCAAAGGCCAGGGTGTGTACATATTAACCTTCTCAGTCTTTCTCTGCACACCTGCCATAGTACAGCACAGCTGTGTGGTGCATTAGGCTTTACCCAAACACACACTAACACACACACACACATCACACTCAAACTCAAGTCACACCATTTCATAGGAAAACACACACCAACATGATGATGGTTCAGTAACACCTGAGCACACATTCTCCTACACAGCATAGAACCACTCCCACTAACCTCTGAGGAGAACCCAGTCAAACAGAGCATTCCAGACAGCAGCCAGCATAGAGCAGCACACAGCAGAGCAGCTCAGGGCAACACAGAGCAACACAGGGCAGCACAGAGCAGCACAGAGCAGCACAGGGCAACACAGAGCAGCACAGGGCAGCACAGAGCAACAGAGCAGCACAGGGCAGCACAGGGCAGCACAGAGCAGCACAGGGCAACACAGAGCAGCACAGGGCAGCACAGAGCAACAGAGCAGCACAGGGCAGCACAGGGCAGCACAGAGCAGCACAGGGCAGCACAGAGCAACACAGAGCAGCACAGGGCAGCACAGAGCAACACAGGGCAGCACAGGGCAACACAGGGCAGCACAGAGCAATACAGAGCAGCACAGAGCAGCACAGAGCAGCACAGGGCAGCACAGGGTAGGGGGACATGTGTACGAAGCGAGAGGGGGAAAGAGAGATGAGTGAAGGGAACAACAGTGGAGGGAAAGAGAAAAGGCATAGAGAGAAAACATTTAGTTAGTGGAGATAGAAAGCAGAGAAAGAGAGATAGAATAGATAGGTTTGTATTGCCTCTCCAACAGTATTCCACCGTTCCAGACATCCAGATGATTTCTAGACATAAATGAGGAGTGAGGATTGGCAGAACATTTTTAAGTGTGTTAAAACAGTTCCAGCTCTACTGGCTCATCCACAACCTTTACAGAACCATCAAAGACAGAGAGAGAGGGAAAGAGAGAGAGAAGGAGGAAGAAAGAGAGACAGAGGGAGAGATAAGGGAGAGAGAGAGGCAGAGAGAGAGAGATAGGGAGAGACAGAGACACATGGAGAGATAGACAGGAGAGAGAGAGGGCGGAAGAGACAGAGAGAGACAGGGAGAGAGAGAGATAGGGAGAGAGAGAGAGCAAGAGAGGGAGTACAGTTGAGCATGACAAGCCACATACATGTCACTCCCTGTACACACTCATGAACACACTCCACACAGCCTTAAAGATGGTAAACATCTAAACATGTAAACCCAGCCCCTCTTCTCCTCCCCCCTCAGGGACGGGGGCTTAAAGAGCACACAGTCAAAAGAAGCTACGAAAAGCTAACTGTGCTCCATGTAAACACACACCAGCAGGACTGAGATCAGGACATCAGCAGAACATTTCAGAAGTTGTGCAGTTTCATGACAATGTTCCATCATTCTCATGCCACTCTTTCTTTTTCACATGTACCTCTGTCCTCTCCTCCACCCAGCTCAGCATTTCAACCCAACCCTCCCCTCATACCACCTCCATATCCTGGAGGACGAAGGGAGGGAGGGAAGGAGGGATGAAGGGAGGGAGGGAGTTGGATGACTGTGCAGTCTCAGGCCTCGTTAAGAAGTCTGTGCTTATATCATCAGCTATTCTATCCATCCTCTGCAGCATCAGATGCAATCAACTGATCCCACAGGAGAGAGGGGGAGCAAGGGGAGAGAAGAGGGAGGTAGAGAGAAGAGGGAGGAAAAGAGGGAGGGGGGAAAGGATGGGAGAAAAGAGGGGGAGGGTTTATTATGGCTGTTTAGAGTGTGGTGGCATGTAAGATAGTCTGCTGTAGACTTTGTAACCTTCCTTTTGGCTCTTCTTCCCTGACTCAGTTCACTGGTTGTATCCAGAGTAGGACAGCTTCCATAAACGGGTGACATATACTATCTGTACGTTACTTCAGATAAAAGTATCTGCTAAATGAATCAATGTAGATAGAGTAGTATGGAGCTAATTAACACATCCCTCTCTGAAACGAACACAACTTATCTCAGTGAAGAGCTCCACACACACACACACCTGTGGGGGAGCAGGTTTGCTCAGGTTAAAGTGTAACCAACACAACAGTAAAAGAACAGTGAACACACACTAACGGAGCTCTTTGAAAGCCTCCCAGCTGGAAGGTTTTACACCCCTGGTTTAGCATGAGACATTAGCTTCAGGTCTGAGCTGATGTCTTGAAATAACACAAACAGCAATATTACATATATATACTTTTAACCCTAATCAAACAATATGTTATAGTCTTGTTCTGAAGTACTTTGATTTGTTTATTTTTGTGTACAGTAACAGTTTAATTCCATTTGTTATCTGGTATAAAAGTCATGAAAAAACTGACAGCTGTTTCTTCCCCATGCTGCCAGGCCCTGTGGAAGATCCATCAGACACCATCAGAAGGCTTTCAGCAACACATAAGAAGAGCTTCGGGACTGGAAGTTCAAACTACTTTCAGGAAATCAAATGAGATCTAAGGGCTTCTCAGGCACTGCAGTCTATGGATTTGAGAATTGAACAATTCTCTCTGTGGAGAGGAAATACTTACTTTAAGACAAATAACTTCCTGAATATGGTTAAGACCAATATGTCATCACTTAGAATTCCAGTCAAAGCAAAACATTGGTACGAACAAACATAAAACAGTAATTATCCAAAGCAAATCTACTTTCTTTCTATCCTTAACAGCCTGTTATATATATATCATCACACATTCTAATGTGTTCATAATCACAGCAGCGGGAATCCTGTCTATGAGCTGTCATCCCCACAGAGAGGGAAGGAAAAGGAACTACAAGTTTGTAGACTTGTGAAAGCAGGAAGTAGACTGGGATCCAGCAGGTTTAAAGGGACTTTTAACTTGTGACGTAGTGCTTGGCTGAGGACTGTCCGTACAGCCCGTAGAAGTCCGGGTGTCTGTGTGTCTGCGAGGCATCTATCCAGTCCCTCATGGACAGACCCTGCATGGCCGAGGCTCCGGACGACAGCTGGGGGTGAGGGGGGTACTCCTGAGAGGTCACCCAGGGGAAGGAGCCTGATCTCGGGTAGGGTGGATGGGTGCGAGGGGGCACCCCGGAGCAATAGCAGTTATCCATGGTACACATAAGGATCTTCCTGCCTGCATACTCAGGCAAGACAGCCTGTTGAGAGGGGCCCCCACTGGGGTAGTGGGAAGGGGGGAATACCGGAGTCGTATGGTGAGGGGCCGATGAAGAGCCGCTGGAGCTGGCCCCCAGAACACTGATGTGTTGGACTGAGGAGCTAGCGCCCAAGCTGGGGTTCAGAGCCTGGGAGGAGCCTTCGGAGGAAGACGAGGAGGGCCCCTGACGGCCCTGGCTACCCGAGTAGGGCTGCTTGGCGCTGGGGGAAGGATCCTGGAAGCTGTGGGCCCCTCCGGAGCCCTCAGGGAAGGCGTTGGAGTGTTTGCGCTTCTCTGGCCCAGAGGAAGAGGAGGAGGAGGGGGCGTGGGAGGTGGCTCGGTACGGCACTGTCTGGAGAAGGAGCAGAGGAGCACTAAAGGGCACTAGGAGGAGAGTACAGGGAGGTGGTGCAGAGGAGGAGAGTATAGGAGGAGGAGATACAGAGGAGAAGAGTACAGGGGGAGGAGATAGAGAGGAGGAGAGTACAGGGGGAGGAGGTGCAGAGGAGGAGAGTACAGGGGGAGGAGATACAGAAGAGGAGAGTACAGGGGGAGGAGGTGCAGAGGAGGAGAGTACAGGGGGAGGAGGTGCAGAGGAGGAGAGTACAGGAGGAGGAGGTGCAGAGGAGGAGAGTACAGGGGGAGGAGATACAGAGGAGGAGAGTACAGGGGGAGGAGATAAAGAGGAGGAGAGTATAGGGGGAGGAGGTGCAGAGGAGGGTGGCATGAGGATGAGAAAGAATGGGGGGGGAGAAAATACTGTTTATAAAATATACATATTTGTGGAAATAAAAAAAAACTTAAGATCATTGTAAAACTAGTAAGTATAGGAGTTAGTCAGCGTTATTTAAGCTTTCTACTCCATCACACTCTCCTCTTTCCTTCTCTCACTTTCTTCCTTCTTTTCTCCTCTCCTTATTTCCCCCCCTCAGCATTTCCACATTTAGTAATAGAGAACGATAACACAGCACTGGTACCAGCATCTCCTCTCTCCTCCCCTACTCTCCTCCCCTCTCCTCCTCCCTTCTCTTCTCCTCCCCTCCACTCCTCTCTTACCTTCCAGCAGCTTGTGCAGGTTCTTCTCCTTCTTGGAGACCTCAGAGAGGAGGAGCTTGGAGTTCAGATGGCCGACCTTGTGAGGAGGGAGGCCACTGCCCAGACAGGACTGGGATCTGAGCGAGCACACACACACACACACACACACAGACACACCCACACACACGCACACAACCACACACACAGACAGACACACACACAAACGGGAGAGACATGGTGGGGAATGAACGAGATGTTCCTCAGCACACCCAAACCCACTAGACCTGGAGGAAGTGTTCTAGAAGAGGGTGGTCTCTGAAGGGGCAGCGTCCCAGCAGACACACACACACTGGCTTCTCTCAGGTGTGATCAGCACAGCGAGCACTCACCTGTCACTCAACAGCTTCACAGGTTTGGTGTTCTGAAACAGGCAAACACACTCGTCAGTCAAGTCCACTGTGTGTGTGTGTTTGTGCATTTGTGTGTGTGTGTGTGTGTGTGTGTGTGGGAGTGATACCTTCATGAAGTTGATGTCCTCGGCCCTGTCCAGGACCATCTGAACCGAGCTCAGTAACTTGTCTGCTTCCTGTCTCCTCTCGCTGAGCCGCAAGGCCTGCTGGGAGTTCTCCTGTCGGTATCTGGAGTGGGCTCGGTCTAGCAGCTGCATGGTCTCACTCAGGTCCTCTTCCAGCATCAGCTGCATCCGCCTGTACTGAGACTTCACCTGCTCCTTCAACTCACACACAGCATCCTGGAGGAGACACACGCACATACACAGACGCGCACACAGACAGCGGTGTAAGGTTGGCCATCTACCACTATCCACAGATTTTCTCACTCCATTTTCTACTTTCTAGAGCAGTGTGTGTGTGTGTGTCTGTGTGTGAGTGTGTCTGTGTGTCTCTGTGTGTGTCTCTGTGTGTGTGTGTCTGTGTGAGTGTGTCTGTGTGAGTGAGTGTGTGTGTCTCTGTGTGTGTGTGTCCTACCTCCACCTGTGTCTTGTCTGATTCCAGCCTGCAGAGTTGCTCCTCGATGTCCTGAACTCGATCCTCTATCCTCTCCTGCTGTTTCATCAACATGTTCTAGAGAGAGAGAGAGAGACATACAGAGACACAGAGAGAGAGAGAGAGAGAGAGAGAGAGACAGAGAGAGACAGAGACAGAGAGAAATAGTGAGAGAGGGGGTAAAGACACACACACAAGGGTCAGTCATACATCTAATCACAAGACTTAAGAAACAAACTCTACTCTGGCGCACATCCTTAAACACACACACACATACACGCACACACACACACGCACAATATGAGCCCACAGATGCTCTGACCAATATCCTTCCCTCTCCTTTATTAGGCCTCCTCTCTTCCATCCTCTCTCCTGAGACAGACGGAAACACATCAGAGCCTCGGACACACACACAGATCTGCACAGACACACACAGACACACACCAGACACACACAGATCTGCACAGACACACACACACAGATCTGCACAGACACACACCAGACACACACCAGACACACACACACACACAGATCTGCACAGACACACAGCAGACACACACACACACACACAGATCTGGAGAGACACACATAGACACACACACAGATCTGCACAGACACACACAGACACACACCAAACACACACACACACACAGATCTGCAGAGACACACAGATCTGCAGAGACACACAGAGTCTTAGACAGTTCATGCAGCAGTGACTGCACCGTGGTCAGTTTCATCACAAAGGTACCTAGCATGTGCAGAGGGGAGGAGGCTGCTGCCATGGCAACAATGCACTTGTGTCTGTATGTATTTATACAATATGAGAACATGTGAGAACAGAGGGAGGAGAGAGAAGGAATCCGATTGACAAGGGAGTAAAAGGGGGGGAGTAGGTGAGTGAGAGGAGAGAGAGAGCAAGGGAGTGAGAGGAGAGAGCGATACAGGGAGTAAGAGAAGAGATAGAGAGTGAGAGAATACAGAGATACAGGGAGTGAGAGAAGAGAGAGAGCAAGGGAGTGAGAGGAGAGAGATACAGGGAGTAAGAGAAGAGAGAGAGAGCAAGGGAGTAAGAGGAGAGAGGGATACAGGGAGTAAGAGAAGAGAGAGAGAGCAAGGGAGTAAGAGGAGAGAGGGATACAGGGAGTAAGAGAAGAGAGAGAGAGCAAGGGAGTGAGGAGAGAGGGATACAGGGAGTAAGAGAAGAGAGAGAGAGCAAGGGAGTGAGGGATACAGGGAGTAAGAGAAGAGAGAGAGAGAGCAAGGGAGTGAGGAGAGAGGGATACAGGGAGTAAGAGAAGAGAGAGAGAGAGCAAGGGAGTGAGGAGAGAGGGATACAGGGAGTAAGAGAAGAGAGAGATAGAGAGTGAGAGAAAAGAGAGATACAGGGAGTGAGAGAATAGAGAGAGCAAGAGAATGGGAGAAGAGAGAGATAGAGAGTGAGAGAAGAGAGAGATACAGGGAGTGAGAGGAGAGAGTGAGAGTGAGAGAGAGGGAGTGAGAGAAGAGAAAGAGAAGAGAGAGGAGGGGTGGGAGTGAGGGGGAACTAAAAAGGTGTCAGAGAGAGAGGGGGAATGAGAGAAAAAAAGGGAAAACCCAGCTTGTACGTCTGTCATTGTGTTAACAGTAGGTCTCTCTTTGTGTGGCCTGGTCTCTCTGTCAGTGACTGATAGTCATGATGCAGTGGTCAAAGTGAAGAGAAGGAAGTGGCTGACAGAGCGAACTAGGGAAGGAAGCACCAGGTGTGTGAGCCTCCACCTATCCTGAGGCACCAGCTGAGTCACTACTCTGACTGGACTGTCTGGAATGTACAGTCTAAAAATGGCATCTCATATCTAGTATGTTGCTCACTCAGTTAATCCAGAATATGAGATCAAATCCACCATGTGGATGGAATCATTACATAACTGAGTGTCTGGAGCCTAGAGACAAACCAGGTGCTAGCTGGTATAGAGACGTGTAAAGACGTGTGCAGAGACATGTGTAAAGACGGGTGCAGAGACATGTGCAAAGACGTGTGTAGAGACGCGTGTAGAGACATGTGTAAAAACGTGTGTAGAGACGTGTGTAAAGACGTGTGTAAAGACGTGTGTGAAGACATGTGTGAAGACGTGTGTAAAGACACGTGTAAATACGTGTGCAAAGACGTGTGTAAAGATGTGTGCAGACACGTGTGTAAAGACCTGTGCAAAGACGTGTGTAAAAACGTGTACAGAGACGTGTGTAGAGACGTGTGTAAAGACGTATGTAAAGACGTGTGTAAAGACGTGTGTAAGTCTGGTGTTGGTGTTAAATTGCTGATGAAGAGGCCATTTCAAAGGAGGAGTGTGGCTGCTTGAATGCACCTCAGCCGGCATGGAAGAGCTCAGATGCCTGAAGTATTACTCCCTTGACAGCTGCTAGAGAAGGGGCCAGCGAGATGGGGAGGAAATGGGGAGGAAAAAGAAACTAATAAAGAGAGATGAGAGAGAGTGAGACAGGAGGGAAACAATTAAAGACAGAGATGGGTAGACTGAAAAACAGATATATGGGGGGAGAAACAAATAAAGCGAAAGATGGGTGGATGAACAGCTGGAGAAAAGTTGGAGAAACGGATAAAGAGAGATGGAGAGAAACTGAAAGACATGGAGGGACAGAGATAGAGAGAGAGAGAGAGAGAGAGAGTGGGAGAAAGGGAGAGAGGGAAAGAGGGAGAAAGGGAGAGAGAGGGAAAGAGGGAGACAGAGAGGGAGAGAGAGATGGAGAGAGAGAGAGGGGGGGAGAAACACAGATGTAAAGAGAAAGTAACTAATAGAGATGGGTGGAGAGAAACTAACAAAGAGAGAGCAAGCTGACAGAGTGAGGGACAGGAGGAATGAAAGAGAGATGGAGGGATGGAGCAGAAGAAGAGAATTCCAGCAGGCAAGTGGATCATAGTGTTGCTCTGGTATCACAGCAACAGGCCTCTCAGAGGCACTTTTTCCTGTGTTGCTCTTATCTACTTTCTCCCACACAGTCTGACTGGGACTGTTCAGCCCAGTAAACACTCCAGTCCATTCATCCTCTCTCTCTCTTTTGTTGTCTCAGCAACCCTCCTCTCTCTCTCGCTCTCTCTCTCTCCTCTACCTCTCTAGCCCTCTCTGACAAGCCATCTTCCATCTCCCTTCCCTCCCCTTCTCTTCTGGTATCTCCTAAAATGATGCTGGGAGAGAGACACTGAGGCTGGGAGAGAGAGAAACTAAGCCTGGGAGAGAGAGACTGAGACTGGGAGAGAGAGACTGAGACTGGGAGAGAGAGAGACTGAGGCTGGGAGAGAGAGAGACTAAGGCTAGGAGAGAGAGAGAGACACTGAGGCTGGGAGAGAGACTGAGGCTGGGAGAGAGAGAGACTGGGGCTGGGAGAGAGACAAGCAATCCCACAGCTTGACTGGTGAAGACACAGTTTCTCTTAGCCGAGTTGTGAGCTCTACCAGTGACTCAGGCTACACAGAATCCCAGATTTAAGAGCACATCCTGAGCTATCCAGACCAGGCTGATCCCCGCCCAGAGCCAGCTGACTGGAGCACAGCAGCCCAGCCTGACCCCAGCCCAGAGCCAGCTGACTGGAGCACAGCAGACCAGGCTGACCCCAGCCCAGAGCCAGCTGACTGGAGCAGCACAGAGCAGGACAGCAGCAGGCCAGCCTTAAGCCAGCAGCACTGGTTCTCTGTTCTGGGCTGGGTCTGTTTGGCCAACAGACACTAAACGAGAGCTACAACAAAATGAAACCACATCCCCCAGAGAGAGAGCCTTAGCCTGCCTCCACCCCTCCTCCTCCCACACACACACCACACACACACACACACACACAAAGACACGCACAAACACACACCACACACACACAGCTTCTGTCTGCATGCATAATAGTGCTCCCAATTATATACTGTGCTCTACCCTTTACCTCAGCACACACACACACACTGTGTGTATTTCTGGGAAGTCATGTGGAGCTAGGCTGGACCAGGAAGTTGAGACATCAGTCTCTTTCAGAAGAAAGGACAAGTTTTCCACATGACATGTCATCAAAACGCCCCCCACATTGTTTGAGCCTGACTCATATTCAGACATGACACTGCCAGCTCATTATGGGGGAGGGGGGGAGGGAAGAGGTGAGGCATTGAAAGTTCAGTATTTCCCACACGCACAAAAACCTTCTTTTTTTATAGATGCTTTGAGTCACAGAAGCAGCTCTGAAGAGAGCTGGGCTCACATGGGGGTTTGAGCTTTGTGCTCTACAGAAACAGTTCGGAGGTTTGCCAACAGCCTCAAACTAAAATAGCCCCCTGGAACAGGCGAGGCGCTCTCACCCCCACCCCAGTGGAACGACCTCCCATCAACAAGAATGATGAGGGGGAACTTTATCCTCCAATCACTGCCACAAAGAAACCAGTGTTGGGTCCATATTCTAAATCTGAATCACCACCAATAAACTCCCACTGAACACTGAGGAAAATGTGAGTCTGTACGTTCAGTACGTACATGTGACTTAACAGGTGTGTGTGGGTACACATTTAACAGGTTTCTGTGTGTGTGTACACATTTAACAGGTTTCTGTGTGTGTGTACACTAACCATGTGTGTGTGTGTGCTGAACAGGTGTGCCTGTGTTGTGTGTGGGTACATATGACAGGCCTGTGTGTGTGTGCTCAGCTGTCCTGAGGAGGGGTGTTAGCTGTGCATGTAAGAACAGGCTGGGAACCACTGTGCTGTCTCTGAGCTGGGCTGGCCAACAGCCCAACACACAGCTGGCCAGATAAGAGGAGGAGGAGGAGAGATCCAAGAAGAAAGAGAAAGAAAAAGAGACAGATAGATGGGGAGAGGCTGAGAAGGAGAGAGAGAGAGAGAGAGAGAGAGAAAGACAGACAGAGAGAGAGGAAGAGAGAAAGAGTGAAAAAGAGAGGCAGAGAGAGAGGCAGAGGAGGTAGGATACTTCTGGAGTTTGCGGGGGGGTCAGGTAAACACCTCCTTCCTGTGGAGGGAGGAGAGGCTCATCTAATGAAGTTCGGTGTGAGTTGAGGTCCCATGTAAAAACCCTCCTGTTATGAAAGAACACACAGAGATGGATGTGTGGGTGTGTGTGAGAGTGAAGGAGAGAGTGTAGAGTGTGTTGAAGCTGTCATTTCTTCCTCCCTCTCTCTGCCTCCATCGAAGCCACGACACACAAAAAGCAAGACAGAGAGAATTCCTCCACACGTCCACAGGGCTGGTAAAGCCAAGCCCACAACAGCACACCTGTTCCCTGGGGTTAGCATAGCAGCCTCACTGTTCCCTGGGGTTAGCATAGCAGCCTCACTGTTCCCTGGCAGGTTAGCATAGCAGCCTCACTGTTCCCTGGCAGGTTAGCATAGCAGCCTCACTGTTCCCTGGCAGGTTAGCATATCAGCTTCACTGTTCCCTGGCAGGTTAGCATAGCAGCCTCACTGTTCCCTGGCAGGTTAGCATAGCAGCCTCACTGTTCCCTGGCTGGTTAGCATATCAGCTTCACTGTTCCCTGGCAGGTTAGCATAGCAGCCTCACTGTTCCCTGGCTGGTTAGCATAGCAGCCTCACTGTTCCCTGGCTGGTTAGCATAGCAGCCTCACTGTTCCCTGGCAGGTTAGCATAGCAGCCTCACTGTTCCCTGGCAGGTTAGGATGTAGATTCACTGTCCAAGTATTTCTCAGGAAGTGTCAACTCATCAACGTGTCATCCCATTTAGATGGAGGACAGGGGGCGGGGACAGGGGGCGGGGACAGGAGGACAGGGGGCGGGGACAGGGGGGCGGGGACAGGGGGCGGGGACAGGAGGACAGAGGGCAGGGACAGGAGGACAGGGGCGGGGACAGGAGGACAGGGGCTGTAGGACAGGAGGACAGGGAGCAGGGACAGGAGTACAGGGGCGGGGACAGGAGGACAGGGGCTGTAGGACAGGAGGACAGGGGCAGGGACAGGAGGACAGGGGCTGTAGGACAGGAGGACAGGGGCGGGGGCTGTAGGACAGGGAGCAGGGACAGGAGTACAGGGGGAGGGGACAGGAGGACAGGGGCAAGGACAGGAGGACAGGAGCGGTAGGACAGGAGCGGTAGGACACATCTGTTTTTTCACCCACTTTCCACCCTGGCAAACACTGAAGATCCTTGTCACTGAATTGTCCTGCGAGACACTCAAACACACATTAACCAACTTCCTGTCAGAGTGCGTCATTACTTCCTGTTTGGGCAGATTTCATGTTCGGCACTGCGTGAAGGGAGGGTGGGACTGCGTTAACAGGAACTTGAACATATATCTGATTCATCTGATTCATTCACCAACAGACGAAACCTCATTATCCGTATTAATCATTTTTTTTTACAAAAAAAAAGTTTCATTTACATTCAGTAGAGGAATGACTGGACAGAAGAACTGGATACTGGAGACAGATCCTGTAACTGTGAGAAATAGTTTGATAATCAAACAGAATATTGTGTGTGTCTGTGCTGTGTGGTGTGTCTGTGAGTCTACTGTGCTGTGATTTTACTGTGCTCTATCTGTGTTCTGGCCCCAAAGGACAGCTGGACATGCTGGAAACATGCACACAGCCTTTACTACATATATGACCCATACATGATCCCATTAGCACCCTGAGCTGAGCAAGATACACTACTGCCTCAGCCAGTAAGGACATGTGTGTGGATGTGTGTGTGTGTGGATGTGCGTGTGTGGATGTGTGTGTGAGGGGGATAAGGGGGCAAAGCTTGGCCATCCTTTTCTGTGCATATGGAGCTTAAGTCCAACTATAAACAGCCCACTTTATGAGGATAACGGATAAAGCCTCGAGCCTTGTGCTGGATCACAGCTTCCTGTAAGGTAGAGCTTTTCAGATGTGACAACCTCAGGGTCAAACAACAAAAACACACCTCTGGACCGCACATCCACAAACAACAACACTATGTCTATATAGGGGACACAAACTGGCGCTGATAAGCCATTTGATGCCCTATTCACGAATAACTATGTGAAATTGGACCCCCGTTTGAAAAGAGTAGCTGTATTGAAGTCAGCCCCCTCTAGCCCCGTTTGGGTGCACTTACTCGGATCTCGTTCCTCCGCACCTCCACGTCGCAGACGGTGTGTCCGTGGCTGGAGGAGCACCTGGAGAAGCAGCAGTACTGACACACCGCAGTCTGCTCCGCCTCACAGTGGAACAGGCGGTACTCATCGTGCTGTGGACAGCTCCAGGCCCTCACCTCCTCCGTGTCCACCAGCAGGTGCCCGGGGGCCGGGGAGGGCAGGTGCCCGGGGGCCAATCCGGGGGCCGGGGAGGGCAGGTGCCCGGGGGCCGGCAGAGGCTGTTGCAGGTGAGTCTGGACATGAGACTGACAGCAGGGGGCTTTGCACCGCAGGCAAACTTTCTGCGCTGGCATCGGAGGGCCCCTTCTGCAAAAGATACAGTGCAACACCGAGGGGGTCTTCTCGACATTTAAAGAGTTGAACTTCTCCACGATGTTGGTTAGTTTGATGTTCTTCTCCAGGGTGGGTTTTTGGGGGTATGCATGGTTGCACTCCGGGCAGCGGACCCCGGCAGCCTCCTTGGCCCAGGCCTCGGAGAGGCAGCCCCGGCAGAAGTTGTGTTTACACTGGAGCTGGACGGGCTCTTCAAACACATGAAGACAGATCGGACAGATCAGCTCTTCTTCGAAACAGTTCTTCCAGCTCTCTGCCATGTTGAGTTTGGTTGTTTTCCTGTCACCAGTTCAGTTTAACTGGCTGGTCTAACCCGGATTCTGTGCTTTAGAAAACCAAGCTCTCCTACAAAACTACAACTACACTTGTCGTGTCTTTACGACAAAAAAAAGTTCATTAAAACAATATTCAACTCACCAAAGTAATTTGCTTTTTGATTATAATGTCGTAACACTTGGCAGAATGATGCTGATATAAAGCTCCTTCTATCTGTCCATCATTAAAGTCCACAAAACAGAGCAGGGAAGTTCACTAAACAGATTTAACAGCTGGGGATGTCTTTAGGATATAATATAATTAATAAAAACCTCACAGAAGCAGCAGATAGAGCAGCTTCCTCCCCCTCTGTAAGAGGAGGTGACCCGTTCAGAAGGACGGGTGTTCAGGGTTCATGTAAGAACACTGTGGAGGAATTCAGTCCCATTAAAGAGCTCCTACTAGAATTAGGTCGAGCCGTCTTTTTATAGCTTTCTGTTATCAGCCATTTTGTAAGCGTCTTTAAGACCACATTTAAATATCATCCATACTATTTATTTTCCATTTAATCTGTCTGCAGCGGCGCTCCGGTAAAAAGGGGAAAAACGTCAGAAGATTTCAGCGCTTCTTCGAAGGATCCAGCGATTCAAGACGGTCAAAATCTGAATATGTTCCCGAATATAAATCGCAGCTCTATATTCCAGTCGTCCTGATGGGATAATCGTGCCTTTTCTGGTTCCTACAACCACCAGCTACAACCACACTGGACGGAACTGTAATGTTGCTGTGCTTCCCCTTGTGTGATAGTGTGACGACAGCACTGATCCAGGAGGAGTAGGAGGGGGGGGAGGAGGGGGAGGAGGAGGGGGAGGAGGAGGGGGGAAGGAGGAGGGGGAGGAGGAGGAGGAGGGGGGAGGAGGGGGGAGGAGGGGGAGGAGGAGGAGGGGAAGGAGGAGGAGGAGGAGGTGGGGGAGGAGGGGGAGGAGGAGGAGTTGTTCATACGCTCTCAGTGCGCTGCCTCACCATTGACTGTACACAGGGTTAGTAGACTATTCCAATAAAACTCAGTATAGGACAGGAATAAAATATGCCTGTTTGTGGAACTGTATGAAAGCCGTCTTTTAAACCTGCTGTCCCTCCTTCCCTTTTTCCCAGTCAGAGGACATCACTGATAACACGCATCAGCTAAATATGGTGCGCATAGTGGGCAAACTATTTCATCCCCTGCTAATTTGTACGTTTGCCCACGAACAAATAAATTATCAGTCTATAATAGGCTAGACTATAGAGGGTAGGTTTATTTGAATAGAATAACAACAAAAACCCATCCGTATTCCTTAGGAATTGCATTTTTATTGAGCAAAATATGTATTAACCATACCCATGTCAATCAGAAATATTTCTGGCTCCATGTCTTTTATGCAGATAACAACCTGAGATTAGGCGCACAATCAGAAGGCATCATATTCCAAACCCTCCACCATGGCCAAGACAAAGAGCTTTCCTAAGGTGCCAGGCACCTGTGCAGGCCTGTCTGCTAACAATCATCTGAATGAGAACAAGGAGAACTGGGTCACATGTTCAAATGAGCCCACCGCTGATCATAGATTGATCATTCTTTTGTCAAACAAAATCAGCAGGGGATCAACTAATTCTGGTCACTGTAAAGGCTACATTCTGTGGCTTACAACATACACCAACGATTTAGTGTAGATTAGTACGCATGAATAAAGCAACCCAGTGATGATGCAGCTCTTTTTGAAGATTTGTATGATGACACATTTCTTTGAATATCTTCTTAACTTCTTCTTATCCGGTGGGTTCCTGAAGTTATATCTCTACCCAAATCCCCTTAGTGATGTGTTCTGCTGCATGAAAGCTTTTACAGAGCAAAGGTTTGGTTCTAGTGAGGGGATGAGGTCACTTCAGCAGAGTCAAGCTGGATGTGAGAGAGGGACAATGAGACAGAGGGGGCGGGAGAGGAGGAATAAGAGGAGAGTAAAGGATGAAAGAGAAGGGGAGGAAGAGCACTGAGAGTGATTGGAGGAAAATAGAGGAATAAGGCTAGGGGGTGATTAAGGACATTTATAGGATGTGCATGTTTTTCGATCCCTAATGGCTATGATAAGGACCAAAGATTTTAAACAGGATTCATTAAAATTGCCTTAGAAGAACCACATCTGGTCTAGGTAATGACTGACAGTCCTATGTCCTTCAGTACATGCATTCAGAGAAGGACATGATCATGTAAATACCTTTAATGCACTTGGGATTACATAGGAATAGGCAGTTACACAATTTGTTAACAAGTAAAACAGTATAACAAAAATGTGGGATTTTCCAAACGCAAAAAAGTTTACACTACCGCTCGCAACAGAAACAAACAACAAACAAATCATGGCAGCATCAGTAGGCTTAGTGAACACCTGTAGGAAACTAACTGAAATACTTTCACACACAGATGCAGGGATGAACAAACACCACAAAAGGACAATGATTGGATTGATTCAGATGTCTTGGCAGGCAGAACCTCCTCAACTTCCTTTTCATAGCAAAGCAGAAGAGACGGCCGTGCCTGAATAGTCTTCAAAGGTAGCCTTCCTCACTTCCTACCTTCCTGTGAGGACTCCCTAATGTAAGTCAACAGCTGTGCAGACAGGAGGATGAGCTTCCTCCTGTCTAGTCACGTTAGGTCAGTGGCTAACTCACAGGAGGAGGATGCCTCTCTGGAGTCCTGAAACTGGGCCACATTTCAGCACATTTACGTAACCCTAGATAACACCACAGATGACGAGAAACAACGTATCATAGCAATCATACATTTTGAAAACTGACAAAACATCCCTAACGACACACCAGCCTTCAAAGTAGTGTCATGAATTGTTGCTCACATTTCCCACAGCATTGTGGACAGTTAGGTCCCTTTCGTCTGATGTGGAGAACATGTTAAACAAACAGAACAAATACATACAACAAAGAACATGCATAACTTCAGAGGCACATGAAAGAGGAAATATTAGCTAAAGTTGTACATACATATTGCGTACACATGAAGTACACGCAAGATAATTATATTTAAAAAAAGGATTGTAACTAGGTGGTCTGACTGATTAACACAGAGAAGCTGGCAATGAGGAAGGTCAGTCGGTCTCCAGTGAACATCTTCATCAACCAAGCAGGCCCATGGAGGACAAGCAGGCCCATGGAGGCCACACACAGCATGGATAGCAGGCCCATGGAGGACACACACAGCATTGATCCACTCAGCCATGCACTTTTGGCATAACCACAAACACAGAATATGTCCAGCACTTAAGAAGAATAATAGTAAAATACTATTTTTGTTGTTTTTATTAAGTATAAAAACCTAGAGCAGGGAACAGCCAAACCCCCTCATGTCTATTGGAATGTTGGCCTGGGTAGGAGGGCAGGTCCAGCAGATTTGCCCTTCATCATGTCTGCATCCTGCTGGATCCTGAGGGAGGGGCGGGCAGTTTGGACGAGTCTGTGGCCTCCAAACCCTGGAGCAGCTGAACCCTGGAGCAGCTGAACCCTGGAGCAGCTGAACCCTGGAGCAGCTGAACCCTGGAGCAGCTGAACCCTGGAGCAGCTGAACCCTGGAGCAGCTGAACCCTGGAGCAGCTGAACCCTGGAGCAGCTGAACCCTGGAGCAGCTGAACCCTGGAGCAGCTGAACCCTGGAGCAGCTGAACCCTGGAGCAGCTGAACCCTGGAGCAGCTGAACCCTGGAGCAGCTGAACCCTGGAGCAGCTGAACCCTGGAGCAGCTGAACCCTGGAGCAGCTGAACCCCCACAGACCAAGGCTGGGGTGGGGTCAGCTAAGGGACCAGACTCACATTCCTACTGGGCTGTGTGTACATGGTCCCAATGTCTAGCTGTAGGTGTGTGTGTGTGTGTGTGCGCATGTGTGTGTGTGAGAGAGAAGCCAGTCTCATTGCAGCTGTAGGTGTGTGTGTGTCTGTGTGCGAAGCCTGTCTCATTGCAGCTGTAGGTGTGAGTGTGTGTGTGAAGCCAGTCTCATTGCAGCTGTAAGTGTGTGTGTGTGTGTGTGTGTGAAGCCAGTCTCGTTGCAGCTGTAGGTGTGTGTGAAGCCGGTCTCATTGCAGAGGACTGTCAAACACAGAGTCTGGAAGGACGGATATCTTCAACTTCTTCTCCGGCCAGCTGTACTGCTTTGGTAACTTAGTCTGACAGAATGGGAGGAGGGAGAGGGGGAGACAGAGGGGGATAGAGAGAGGGGGAGAGAGAGATACAGAGACAGAGAGAGGGAGAGACAGAAAGAGAGGGAGGGGGAGAAAGAGAGAGAGACAAAGAAAAACAGATGCACTTCAGAATAAGAGTGAAAAGCTCCAGATGCACTTCAGAATAAGAGTGAGAAGCTCCAGATGCACTTCAGAATAAGAGTGAGAAGCTCCAGATGCACTTCAGAATAAGAGTGAGAAGCTCCAGATGCACTTCAGAATAAGAGTGAGAAGCTCCAGATGCACTTCAGAATAAGAGTGAGAAGTTCCAGATGTCCTCATACCTCCTCTGGAGTGTTGAGCTCCTGCAGATCTCCTAACATCTGCTCCACAAACTCCTCTGTCAGCAGGATCTAAGACAGGAAGACACACAGCAGTCAAGGCTCACTGCAACACTGCCAGGGTGTTGCAAAGTTACGCTCCTAGTGTCTGTAGTGAGTGTGATTGTGAGTGTGTGTGTGTTACCAAGGCGGGCTACTACTGAGTGTAAGTGGTTAGTGTTGTGTGTGTGTGTGTGTCGTTGAGTGTGGTATGTGCAGAAAATATGTCTTTGTGTGTATTGTATGTAGTTAGTGAGCGTATGTGTATGTGTCCTAGTAGACCATGAGCAGCGTAGGGATGTTCCTCTGTGGTAAGTGTGTGTGTGTGTGTGTACCTATAACCAGGGCCCATGAGCAGTGTAGGGATGTTCCTCTGTGGCAAGTGTGTGTGTGTGTGTGTGTGTGTGCGTGCGTGTGTGTGTACCTATAACCAGGGCCCATGAGCAGTGTAGGGATGTTCGTCTGTGGTAAGTGTGTGTGTGCGTGCGTGCACCTGTAACCAGGGCCCATGGGCAGCGTAGGGATGTTCCTCTGTGGCGAACGCTCCCTCCACTCCTGTAGAGACGAAGGTGATGGCCGTGTCTCCAGTGATGCTCTTGTAGGTGAAGTGTCTCCCATGTAGAAGCCTGCCCCTGAGGAGAGAACCAGGCAGGGCAGATCAGCTTCACCCTCACCCACACCCTCACCCCTCATTCTCACCCACATCCTCACCCTCCCCTCACCTCCCTTTCAGGGTTCCTCCCTAATCCTCAAAGAGTTCTCTGTAAGGTGCCCAATCCCCCCTCCCTCTCACACACACTCAATATAAATCATGTTAATCCTGAGTCAGGCAGACTCCAGTCTAAGAAACAGAGAGCGAGACAGAGACAGAGAGAGAGAGAGAGAGAGAGAGAGAGAGAGAGAGAGAGAGAGAGAGAGACAAACAGAGAGAGAGAGACAGAGAGAGAGAGAGAGAGAGACAAACAGAGAGCGAGAGAGAGAGAGAGCGAGAGAGAGAGAGCGAGAGAGGTTAACACAGGCAACAAGTGGCTTCTAGGTGACTAATCATTGAGTGAAACAAGAGTGTGTGTGTACAAGCACATGTGAGAACAAGTGAGTGTGCACTTGTGTATGTGAGTGTGTGTGTGTGTGTGTGTACCTCAGACAGAGGGGCAGCAGTGTTCCTGACTCCTGGTTGAACTTCAGATGGACGCTCTCCAGCTGCCTGGTACGAACCAGCTCATGAGGAACGATGGCTGCAGAACCCTCACTCTCTAAACTGGCCTTCCTGCTCCTGGGGGAGGACAGACAGGCGAGAAAGAGGGGTGGGGGAGAGAGAGGGGTGGAGATGAGAGAGAGGGGTGGGGATGAGAGAGGGGTGGGGGAGAGAGAGGGGTGGGGGAGAGAGAGGGGTGGGGATGAGTCAGAGGGGTGGGGGAGAGAGAGGGTACAAAGAGTGAGTGTTGGAAAAGCACTGGTTATGAAACAGGTGTGTGAGTGTGGTGTGTGTGTGTGAAAGTTTCAGCCATCCTGTCTCATATTGCTGGCCCTGCAAATGTAAACCCACTGACAGTCAATGGAAAAAACAGATGGGGAGATAAGTGCTCCGACAGACACACATCAGCTGGAACATGCTGAGGTCAGCAGTCCTGACCCAGTCACTGTTCCTCTGCTGAGAGCCTGGTCCTGCTCTCTCACTCACACTCACACACGACAAGCAGCCCCTCTGCCCACACACAGGGGTCAACCAGGGGCCAGCATGACTTCCCGTGACACTGTCAGGGGAAGAGGAGGAGGGGGAGGACAGGAGGAGGAGGGACAGCAGGAGGAGGAGGGACAGGAGGAGGGAGTCTCTGTGATGAGTTTATCACATGAACTTTATCAACAGCGCCCAAACAGGAGACTGAAGTACAGGATCATGTTTACAGTCAGCGTGTGTGTGTGTGCTTACTGGGGTCTGTCCTGGCTCTGTCTCTGGCTGCTGATTGGTGGCAGAGCAGCCTTGGTGTTGAACTCCAATCCTTTCCTCAGCGCCTCCCTGATCTGCTCTGTGTCTGGAGGACACACACGCACAAACACACAAACACATGCACACACAAACACGCGCACAAACACACGCACGCGCACACACAAAAATGAATAGTGAAAGACTGTAAAAATCCTTCTTCTCTTTTGTGAGCAGATCTGCTAGTGAACAGGAAGTGTGTGTACCTTTGTCAGAGAGCCTGCGTGGCTGGGAGCCGATGCAGATGGACCTGCTGTCGTCCTCATCGTCCGGAGGCCGGCTCAGGTCATCCCACACACACTTGGCACTGACGCCACTCAGGTTGGAGCCTTCAGACTCTATGCCCTGGTCCACTCTGTCCTGCTTGGATCAGCAACACACACACACGCATCAATACTGATGTTCTGTCACACACACGCATCAATACTGATGTTCTGTCATGTTCCAAAAACTGGAAATCCAGTCGCTAAGCTCCTGCCCAGTCACTACACTACGTCCTGGTTACCCCTTTTTCTACCACTGTGTGCCACTCTGTCCCACTGGCACAGCTGACGGCAGCCGCAATATGCTGCCACTTGCATAGTTTTTATTATTATTATTTGTGAATTGTATTATTATCTGCTGTGGCCAACCAATAATGTGGGTTTCAGGCCTCCACCTCGCCTACAAGAACTTCCATTTCTGGGTCTGAGAACTTTCACTTACCGGTATTTATTCCCCCCGCCTTTATTCACTGTGAAGATCATTGCAAACCAGGTCATGTGATACTAGATTAGCATTCAAGAGGTGCTTTGCATTGACCATTTATAGTAAAAAATGGGTGTGTTCAGGGCAGGGTACAATGATAATTAACGTACGCACACTTGAGGGTAATCTGTGATTTATAAAGGGAACTTTTCTTAGAGGTGTGCATACATATGATTTTATAAATGTGAATTTTTGGGTGCGTATGACATTTTAGGCTTTTGGGCGTATGTATACTTTTAGTAAGAATCCTACGCACTGTTTTATAAATGAGACCCCAGAGGTTTGCAACTATACTGCTCTGATAAGATGTGGCCAGCAGGTGGTGCCGATCAGTCAACTACTGCTGACTACCACTGACTACCTTCAAAGTAGGTGCTCACACAGGTCTACTTATTGTGGCTACGGACCGATGCTCTAGTAAGATGCTCTAGAACAGGGTTCCCAGAGAGCCCGCTGCTCTAGTGAGATGCTTTAGAACAGGGTTCCTAGAAAACCTGATGCTCTAGAACAGGGTTCCCAGAGAGCCTGATGCTAGTGAGATGCTCTAGAACAGGGTTTCCTGAGAACCTGATGCTCTAGAACAGAATTCCCAGAGAGCCTGGTACTCTAGAACAGGGTTCCCAGAGAGCCTGATGCTCTAGTGAGATGCTCTAGAATAGGGTTCCCAGGGTTCTCAGAGAGCAGGGAAAACCAAAGCATCCTAAAAGGAGAACTCTGCAGCCTTACTTGTAGGTGAGGGTCGATGTCAAATATGGTCTCTCCTCGCCTCATGTCTGTGATCAACCAGGGGCCACCAGCCCTGTATATACACACACACACAAACACACACACACACACACTTAATGAACACACTGAAAGTGGTGTGTAGATGACGCCTACATGTCCTGGATGTTTCCCTGTGTGCAACACCTAATTCTAATGACAAACATCCAGAACAGGTGTTCTCTCTGTGTGGGCTGTATGATAGGGTTGTGTTGTATGATACGCTTCTTTTAAATTTCATTGACCCATTCCTCTCTTGCTGCCCCCTGCTGGACTTTTGCCTTTTGATTGTTTTGGTTGATTGTTGTTACTTGTTTGCCTTGTTGCTGTTTTCTTTGTTATGTGTAAGTGTTCAATGTTTGTCTGCTAAGAGTGTCTGTCTATTGTAAAACTGTGTTGTAAAATAGGGCTGTGTTGTAAGATAGGGCTGTGTTGTGTTGTGTGATAGGGCTGTGTTGTATGATGGGGTTGTGTTGTATGATAGGGCTGTGTCGTGTTGTTGTATGATGGGGTTGTGTTGTATGATAGGGCTGTGTCGTGTTGTTGTATGATAGGGTTGTGTTATGTTGTTGTATGATGGGGTTGTGTTGTAAGATAGGGCTGTGTCGTGTTGTTGTATGATAGGGCTGTGTTGTGTTGTTGTATGATGGGGTTGTGTTGTAAGATAGGGCTGTGTCGTGTTGTTGTATGATAGGGCTGTGTTATGTTGTTGTATGATGGGGTTGTGTTGTAAGATAGGGCTGTGTCGTGTTGTTGTATGATAGGGCTGTGTTGTGTTGTTGTATGATGGGGTTGTGTTGTAAGATAGGGCTGTGTTATGTTGTTGTATGATGGGGTTGTGTTGTAAGATAGGGCTGTGTCGCGTGTCCACTCACACGTGCACGCCCCTGAGCAGCTCTAGAATCCCCTGTCCGTTCCACTGCTGGGCTGCCTGCAGTTCCTCTGTACACACACCCACTATCTGCTCACACACACGCACACACACACACACACACTGTTCAGTGAATCTAACCTATACATTTACATTTATTCATTTAGCAGACGCTTTTATCCAAAGTGACTTACAAGAGAGAGCTTTACAAAAGAGCATCGGTCACTGATCATATCAACGTGATAGACCCAAAACATAGCAGGTTAATATAGATTATGAATCATACATCGTGAGAACCAATCAGTGCCAAGGGGAGAGCTATAAGAGCTTTTAGCCGAACATTTAGCTAATTTAAGGTGAGTCTCCGACGGACTGTAATCTACCTGTAGGACGCGAACAATAAAGCAACACTATACTCAAGACCTAACTAATGAGATTTGCCTAACCATGTAGCAATTGGTGAGTGTAGACCCTCGTTAGTCCAGGAGTGTTCCAGTGTAGTCAAGATGTGTTTTCTCCCATCCAGGTGTCATCAGAGAAAATGGTCTGAGAACTCAGATATTTATGCTACTCTGTGCTGTGTAAGCCCCGCCCTCTGGGAGGAGCCTACCTTACACACATAAATATCAGTTCTCTGACCATTTTCTCTGAGAACGACACACAGATGGGTTACAAATGTCTTGATTTTGAAAGAAATGTCCAGATGACTGCCTCAAACTTTTAAATGCAGCAATATGTTACACAGTATAACAGGGATCTGGTAAACATTAGTATAGTTAATCATTAATCAATTATGACTAAACATTAGCATGGCTAAACATTAGTATGGCTAAACATTAGCATGGCTAATGTTTAGTGTTAAAGTGTTAGGCTGATGAAGCCCAGGGATGGTTAGGGTTAGGGTTAGGTGTTTCCTCACCTGCAGGAAGCTCACTACACCAAAGGGAGTGTGGACTGGCTGCATCTGGGGATCCTCTGTCAGCAGCATGTGCTGGATACGAGACTCACTGTTGTCTAGTGGGCTGTGCCACGAAACATGGTCCCCACTGCAAAATGTGTTTTCTGCACAAGACGACAAAACACAATAGACAATAAGAGAAGGGAGGGAGGGAGGAGAGAGAGAGGGGAGAGAGACAGAGAAAGACAGAGAGGGAGAGAGACAGAGAGAGAGAGAGAGAAACAGAGACACAGAGAGGGAGACAGAGAGATTGGGAGTTGAGTTGGGGCTCTGCCAGTTCAGGCTACTGAGAAGGTCCCAGCACCCTGTATAGATGTGGTAGGGAAGAGGAGGAGAGGAAGAAAGAGGAGGAAAAGACAAGGCAAGAAGACAGGAACCTGGAGCAGCATTCATCTGGCTTCAGAGACCACCCAGGTGCAAATGGACCCCAGCTGTAGAGGGTTGGGGGAGGGGGGCTCCCTCTATTCTGTTCTGGTTCTGAACCCTGCCAACCCCCTACCCTTTAATATCCACTTCACCCAGCTGTAGGATTTAAAGGACTTAGCAGCAGAGTCTGACACACACAGTCTGGGAGGGAAGGAAAGAGATGTTGCTGCATTAAAAACAATAAGAGTTCTCGTGAGGGAGGTAAAAGTTTCTACATTTCACTTGAGACTAGAAGTAAACCATGCAGAGGGTCTAGATCAGAGACATGGTCTAGAACAGAAAGACCTGGTCTGGAACAGAGACCTGGTCTAGAACAGAGACCTGGTCTAGAACAGAGACCTGGTCTAGAACAGAGAGACCTGGTCTAGAACAGAGACCTGGTCTAGAACAGAGACCTGGTCTGGAACAGAGAGACCTGGTCTAGAACAGAGACCTGGTCTAGAACAGAGAGACCTGGTCTAGAACAGAGAGACCTGGTCTAGAACAGAGAGACCTGGTCTGGAACAGAGACCTGGTCTGGAACAGAGAGACCTGGTCTAGAGCAGAGACCTGGTCTAGAACAGAGAGACCTGGTCTAGAACAGAGAGACCTGGTCTGGAACAGAGAGACCTGGTCTAGAACCGAGAGACTGGTCTAGAACAGACACCTGGTCTAGAACAGAGAGACCTGGTCTGTAACAGAGACCTGGTCTGGAACAGAGAGACCTGGTCTAGAACCGAGAGACTGGTCTAGAACAGACCTGGTCTAGAACAGAGAGACCTGGTCTGTAACAGAGACCTGGTCTAGAACACAGACCTAGCCAAGACAGACAGTCTGTGTATGCAACAGAAGCTTATCTTAGAACGTAGAAAACCAGCCTGGAACCTTATCCTAGAACAGAAAGATCTGGTCTAGAACATGCAAGTCTATACCAATTATTTCAGATTTGGGTTCTCTTTAAATAACTTCTTCACATTCTTTCCAACCTCAGCTGTTTTAGAAGCCAAAGATTCAAACTCACCAGATTGGAAGACGTAGCGAGCCAATCCCTGCATGAGTTCTGCAGGCCAGGTGGGGGGAGCCGTCTCCCCTACCTCCCTCTTCAGCCTGAAGGTGAGCTCAAAGCCAAACCCACTGGGACCCTCAGCTCCTGTGAACCTGGCAAACACACACAAAGGCAGAAACACACATACAAGCAGGCAGAAACACACACAAAGGCAGGCAGAAACACACAGGCAGAAACACACACACAGGCAGGCAGAAACACACACACAGGCAGACAGAAACACACACACAGGGAGGCAGAAACACACACACACACACAAACACACAGACACCAAGTATATAAGATACCATTGAGGATTCAAATCAACAACTGAGAAAAAGTAGTAATAAAGCAGTTTTGCATCATTATGACCACAGCATCATTCTAATATTTAAATTCTGACTTACCTACAGAAGCAGGTCATATATAAAGAGCAGAAAATAATTATCTCTGGGCTGACTGGTCAAATAATACCACAGCTGACCATGTGTAAGTAACAGATTGGGAGCCACACTGTGTCTATCAGGGCTCAGAAAACATTTTATATAAACAATGTTCCAATGTATAAACACTATGACTCCAGAATGACTTCCAGATGGGAATGGAAACATCTTGATTTTGAAAACAGTGTCCAGATGACTAATACTACTACTCCTCTTTACTGACATGCAGTGTTCAGAGTGTGTCCCTGTTCTAATGACACTGTGGGACCCTTCAGTTGGGGAACTCTAGCATGTGAACATGGATCTGATCAGACTCTCAGTTCAGCAGTACTCACTCATGGACTCTGTTGTCCCCGTACAGGTCACTAAGGCCGAAGCTCACATAGTGCCAGTGTTCCTGCACTTCTTGAGCCTGGCAACCTGTGTTCCTATACATGCTGATGTAGTCCAGAGGGTCCGGACCTCCCAACCTGGCAACCAGCAGAGTGACAGAAAAAAAAGCTCAAATGGTTGTTGCAGCTCAGTGTTGACTCAGTGTTTCTGAAATCACAACACAGTATGAATGACAACAAAACAACCTGACTTAAGTAGACTAGTGATCAAGAATTGTGTTCGTATTCTTTTGGCGATGAGCAACTCCGACTGGTGTTAAGAAGATTGTATCTGAACAGCCATTCTGTGAAAGTGTGCATGAATCAGATTAAGTATTGTTAGTGGATCCTGCAGCATTATTATTATTATTATTATTAGTGGGAGCAGCATTATCCTGCAGTGGGAGCAGCATTATCCTGCAGTGGGAACAGCATTATCCTACAGTGGGAGCAGCATTATACTGCAGTGGGAGCAGCATTATACTGCAGTGGGAGCAGCATTATACTGCAGTGGGAGCAGCATTATCCTACAGTGGGAGTAGCATTATCCTGCAGTGGGAGCAGCATTATCCTGCAGTGGGAGCAGCACTATCCTGCAGCATTATCCTGCAGTGGGAGCAGCATTATCCTGCAGTGGGAGCAGCACTATCCTGCAGCATTATCCTGCAGTGGGAGCAGCACTATCCTGCAGCATTATCCTACAGTGGGAGCAGCATTATCCTGCAGTGGGAGCAGCAGTATCCTGCAGTGGGAGCAGCATTATCCTACAGTGGGAGCAGCATTATCCTGCAGTGGGAGCAGCACTGCTGTGAAGCTAAACACAACTAGGAACTTCACTTCCCAACAACACAATACAATAAGGGAGAGAATCGAACTATGAAATGAATCCGACTTAACGTCAGGCAGCCACTCACCAATATTTAACAATAGCTGTAACTTGTAGCGGGTTAGCCTGTTCGGGGTAGAGGCGCCTGCACTCCCCGTAGATGGCCTGCAGTCCGGGGGGGAACAGGGACGCGACACCGAGGCCTGGGGTCCCACTGCTAGGCCGCACCTCGTCCATCACACTGGCAGCAAACTAGGGGAAATCTTCGGACCAAGCTAACTATGTCACTTTGTTCGTAGGTCCGTTTAAGGGAAAAACCTTTTCCTCGCGTTAGAAGTCTAAAAGAATGAACCAGACTTCAGTGGATGTTGGTTTGCAGTGTTATTAAATCAGTCTGCGATCATCCGCCTGTTGCTCCCCAATTAAGGCTGGGGTTGCCAGGTAAGTTGTCGAGGTCTGGATTCACGGCTTGTGACGTAAAAACTGACAATTCATATGCATATTAAATATTTAATTACGAATTCGTCTTTCATAGATGCATTTTTGAATGAATTAAATGGAAACAACAAAATAATATAATTTTTATTATCGGGTCTTTCGGAAAAGTTGCAAAGTTGATATGTTAAACCTGGCAACCCTTATAGTGGCCCGTGTCTTTGCTTTAGGGGCCCCCTGCTGTCTGATGATGTTTGGATACATAAAGATAAAACCAAGCTGTACATAATATTCATGGATAACATACCACATCATAACTCTTGATTGAGAGCTTGTTCATTGAACGTAAGATAAGATAGGGGTCATTACACAGGATTCACTTGAGATGTTTGTTTACCTGCTGCCTGGATACTTGGGCGGTCAAAGTCAGGCAGGTGGCCTGATCACAAAATAAGGAGCAAAGAAAAGTTCATGGATTCCTGATGTCTTAACCAGCCTACTGACACATTAAGGTTAGACAGTTGAGATCTCGTTGGTCTACGGGTGAGAACAAGCAGTGATAGTGGATAAAACAAGACAGGAGTGTGCACCTTTAACTCTAATCTTTCAGCATGACTAACTGCATTTTATGTGTTTCAGCTCAGAGGCAGGTGTATGGTGTATTCTCTTCAGAACATGCACATCCTCCACCCCTACAACTTCCCGGCACCATACACCTACAGCACCATGATTCCAACATCTCTACCTCCACACGCGCTTTCGTCTCACAACCGCAGCTGCCATCTTCCATCCATCCACCCCCAGTATCCACTGCTCTTCAACCCACCTCCGCAGCTCTTCTGCCTGGGCAGCCGCAGGGGTGGTTCCCAGGACCCTGTTCGACAGTACCACCACTACTACTACAGCCCCTGGCACATGTGGTCTAACAACCTTCTGAATCAGCAGCGATTGTATACACACCCTCGGGCACCTCCGGCACCTCCGGCTCCAGTGGCCCCCAGCCCCCCTAAACCCTCCAAGTTCCAGACTTCGACCTGGCCAGAGGGCTTCACCCTGAGAGGAGAGCTCCACTGGGGCAGGCTGGAGAGGGTGCACGGTCCTCGGAGGGAGCTTCCGGAGTTTGTGAGGGAGGATCTGCGGAGGGTTTATGGGACCTACCCTCGGACGAACCTGAGCATCACCTACCAGGGTGGGGAGTATGTGGTGAGGGGGGACCCCCATGTTGGGGAGCAGGAGTACCGGGTGGAGAAGAGGGTAGTTCAGCGTGCAGAGAGCCCAGAGAGGGATAGCGTGAGCAGGGTGGTGGAGGAGAGGAAGAAAAAAAAGAAGTGAAGGAGATCATGATGGAGAACTTTGAAACATTCCCTGGAGAATGAGGTGGGCCAGTACCATACTCCTACAGGAGTCCCTATTTGTTTGCATTATAAACGGTAGCACTGTCCTCATTTGATTGATAGTTTCAAAATATTTGTTATAAAGATGATTGATTTTTTTGTTTCTGTGTGTAATGTTTGTGATCATGCTTTTGTATTGTGGCAAATTTACCTTTTCACACGTATAGTTCAATAGCAAAGAAATACAATGCATGAATCAATCTTTACACAGCAGATGATGTCATTTGCATGTTTTTATTGAATCATTTCAGTATCATGTTAAGCTAAACCTCTGATACTACAAGTGTAACTGCAAATGTGGTCTGGAAGTCATTGTTGCGTATCTTCTAGTTTTGTGTTACCTTGCCTTTTTGTGGTTTGTTGAAGTAATCTGAATTACCTGTGAAAACCATGAATCATCAACCCCCCCATCCCCCCATACCATAAACTATAATTCATGTCATGGACAAAACATGGTTGGATCAACCCCCCCTTCATGTTTGTGAATCCTCCTGCAGTTGTCTCCATGACAATTTGTCATGTTTGAGTGATAGTGTTGAGCTCTGGTCCAGCTGATAAGGCACGCTGTCTCTGTGTGTGTATGTGTGTGTGTGTGTGTGTGGTACTATACCAGAGGTGTAATCTGCACCTTGTGAACCGTCTGAGCACAACCACACACTCTATTCCTGGGAGTCACCCCACATTCCATCAATTCTCAATAGTTAAATTCAACATTTGGAAGTAAATAAATGAGGCATGTATGCCATATCTTCCATCAGTGTTGTTTATTTATATTGTACACATTGTATTTAGACTTTAGATCAGAATCCTTTAAACATGTACTTTAGATATGTACTTTAAAAGGTCTGTTACAGTACAGATTGCAGCATCATCGTTGTGTTTGGTTCAAGAGAGAGAGAGACTTCCAGTTGATGATGTTCCAGCTGTCAGGCAGCACTCAACCAAAAGAACTGAGTCCATAGATGCTGCACAAACAAGTCCCCATCTATGGAATTCAGTTCTCAGGGCAGAGTACCTCTTGTTCTGTCACACAAACAAAAACTCATATCCAGTGTACACAACATTGTCATTTTATGAAATTATTTTCCTTAGTAGAATTAAAGCCTGTACAGCTATGTTGCTGCAGAAACAGTCACCACAGCAGAACTTGTATTTACATTTTCTGTCAGTTTGTTTCACACTGATTGATGAGCTTCCCTATAGACTTCCTGGCAGTTGGTACCAGAGTCAGTGTCACATGATGTCAGTTGATTGGTGCCTCTTTCTGTCCAATGGAAGACCACAGCATGACCTGGCAGGAAGTAGCCTCATGATGATGTGGCAGATCACAGCATGACCTGACAGGAAGTAGCCTCATGATGATGAGGAAGACCACAGCATTACCTGACAAGAAGTGACCTCATGATGCATCTGTCCACCAAACAAACCATTAGCAACATCTTCTAACCGAATGTGAGAGAGCTGTGCCAAGGGAAGGATTCCTAGAAATGTTTCGCAACCGTTAATGACAGTTGGTTGAAAGGAAAGTCAGTTTCCCTCCATGTTGAATTAATACAAAATTGAGTCCCCTTACTAGAAAATGACAGTATGATGAATGTTCCTGTAATTCATCCTCAGCAGTCAGAGGAAAGAAAGGCAGCATTGTGTTCGACTATAACGGAATCTACTAATGTAAATGTAATCCACTGAAGTTGAATTAAATACGATCATCTATACTTTCTTACTAACCAACCCAGTCTACTTGAGAATGTTGGTAGTGTACTTATTAGTGTGTCCTCCAATACTAAACAGACAAGACCCTTGCTCTAGTGTGGGTACATTCCTGTGAGGAGACACACACATACACCCGCAACACACACACACACATGCACAACACACACAAACAGCAGCACAGTATGATTGAGGAAGAATACTGAATACTTTATGTTCAGGAAACGTTCTGCCTTCCTGTCAGTTGGGCGTTTGATACAACCGGTTCCACAGCCTGTTATACTATGGTATAATAAATACACATTCTGTCTAATTACAATAGAAAGCCCATCAAGTATTCTACAGATCCTACTTAATTACCAGTGCCTAATTGCCAACAGTAAATATTCTGTTTATGAAGTTACTTACCAATTACACCTTCAGCTTGTCAGTCCCTGAGGAAAAATTATTTAACACATTGCTCTCTTCAGTTAAAAAGAAAACTGAAAGCATCTGACTTTAACTCAGAAGCAGCCCCGTAAGCAGGCCAGGCCCAGGTAAGGCAGGCCAGGCCCATGTATGGCAGGCTTGGCCCATGTAAGGCAGGCTTGGCCCAGGTAAGGCAGGCTTGGCCCAGGTAAGGCAGGCTTGGCACAGATAAAGCAGGCCTGGCCCGGGTAAAGGCCATCCGCTCACACTGACAGCAGCTCTTCCTGATCCTATCTGCCCCATGTCCTTCTTCTTCTCCACTCTTTTCCCTCCCACCGACACAGGAGCCACTGGCTTGACATTCAGAGAAACAGACTCTTAAATACCACCACCCCTCTCCCTCCCTCCCCCTCTCACGCGTTCCCTCCGTTCGGTAAACTTGGCAGTCACTTCCCACTAAGGAGGAAACGGTGGGAGGAAACTTGCACGCCTCCTCATTGTGATTCAGCAGCGGAGCAGTTTCTGAGGAAACCATCACACTGGCCGTGCCCTCGAACAGGGGAGAGGCTGAGAATGTTGGGAGGAGGAACTAGGAATTCCCCTTCCTGAAACTGTCGAAAACAGCTGTTAGGAGGAGGTGAAAAAGAGAGGGAGAAAGAGAGATAAACAGAGAGGGGGAGAGAGAAAGAGGGGGAGAGACAGATAAAGTAAAACAGAGACAGACGGGATAGAGAGGAATGTATGTGAGTGTATGAGACTGAATTATAGTCATCTATAGAGAGACTATATAAGAGTCGTCGTCAATGAAAGACGGAGACAGAGAGAGACAGATACAGAGCGATATAGGGAGAGAGACAGAGACAGACTGAGACACAGACAGAAAGAGAAGGAGGGAGAGACAGAGACAGAGACACAGACAGACACATGAGAGATAGAGACAGAGACACAGACAGAGAGAGATGGAGACACGGACAGAGAGACATGGACACAGAGAGAGACAGAGAGATAGAGACAGACAGAGACAGAGGTGTCAGCAATCCAAAACTCCTGTGTCCTTATCAGTATTGAAAACATGATCGTTCTTGTGTAGGTGGCACAGCTGCTGGGTTTCCACTGAAATTCCCTTCAGTCGGTAAACTGATGTGACGAAAGTCAGAGAACCGATACTGACAACAAATACTTCACAGGGTCGTACAAACAATGCAGAATGCTGTTGGATTGGATGAATCTCAGGGGGTTTCCTTCATGATAATGTGACGTCGCTGGAGGACAATATTGACACATACAGTACATGGTCAATTCTATCAGTTATTTCCTGTCACATCCACTGTCAGGTCATTCAGGTGGAACCAGATTGAAGTGGCTATGAACAAGTTGTTTTTATTAAAATGTGACTTCCTATTAGACACTCCCTCCTCAAACTCTTCTCTCCTTCTTCTGGTTTCCTCTTCAGACTCTTGGAGATTCCACTCTGTGTAATGTTGTTTGACTTCCATCAAACAACCATCAGCAGTAAATTCCCTGTGCACAATAATAGCTGTGTGACGCCATATTAAACACACACCGAGTCATTCATACCATACAGTAAAGCTAAACAATCAAGAGCCTAAATATAGATGAGTACAGTAGAGAGATCGAAAGGTAAGTGCCATAGGTGGAGGCTTAATAGATTTAGAGCAGTGAATTCAACATGGAGGAGCAGAAAGAGATCTGAGCAGTGATTCCCCTTCCAGGTTCCACATCCTGGCGCTGAAGGGATAAGTTGCAATTGACATTTTGAGCCGAACTTCAGAAACAAGCCCAGCTTTCATGCTGCTGTTTGAACACTGTGGAAATCGTCGACAAAGGTCACTAAACCCATTTCCTTTTTTCTCCCCTTACCCCCCCCCCCCCCCCCCCCCCTCCCGCTACCCCTCCATGTCTCTAAAGACTTTCAAATGATTCTCTGTGCCTTTCGGCTGCACTGCATTTGGATTCCTAGCAGCTATGTTCAAAACTTCAACATGGGAAGTGAGAGACTGGTGGGAAAGGTGGGAGAGGACAAGGTGGGAGAGGAGAAGGAAAAGCAGGTGAGTTGAGTCAACACATTTTATTCTTTACAGTATCAGCCCCTAATCCAAGTCCCACTTCTAACTTCAGTGACATATTTGAAGTTGAAAGCTAAGCCCTATATCCCTTACAAGACTCAATCAGGAAACGTTATTTTCTTTAAAACAGAACAAATATCTACCTGAGCGCTCACACTGCGCAAAACAGTCCATCCTCACAAAATGCTTGTAAATGCCACATGTTCTTTAACGATCTGCACTGAAAGAGAGGCCTTTAAAAGGTCACATCTCTATTCAAGGTGACTTCATCCTGATAAATCTAAGAGCCACAACGTGTCTCTGCAGGCCCTCGTCCAAATCCCACAGACGTTCCAAGCGAAACACCCCCCTCTGCTCCACAAACACCTCAAACAGGTGCAGCCCACCTCCCACCCCGAAGTAGTGGGCCTTGGTGGCTAGGTAGACCAGTCCCTCCTGAGCCAGGAGCCCCTGCAGAGTGTCGTGGAGCGCTGGGTAGTAGGCTGTGTTGTAAATGGTTTCAGAGGTGAATATGATGTCATATTTAGGGGCTGGATGTTCTCTCAGGACTAGTGGCAGATAAGTCCTCCAGTCACCAGAGAAGAAACGACAGCGGGACAACTCGGAGTCCTGGGAGGATTCCAGGGCTCTCTTCTTCTGTGGTGGTGGGCCGTTCTCTGACTTCTTCTCCATGTTTACCTCTCCTTTCATTTCCCTTCCTGTCCTCTTCTCTTCTTCTACCTCCCTCATTCGTTTTTCCTTTCCCTTCTTGTTGTCGTCCTCTCCCTCGCTCTCCTCCACGTCTTCCTCCCCCTCGCAGCAGTTGATCAGCACGTTAGGTATCGTCAGCTGCTCAATGACTGTGCTGTTATAGTCCTGGAAGTGGACCAGCCTGGCTCCCCTCTTCAGAGCCACTATGCCCAGCAGCCCCGCCCCACAGCCCA
Organism: Protosalanx chinensis; assembly: GCA_030340685.1. NCBI lineage: Eukaryota > Metazoa > Chordata > Actinopteri > Osmeriformes > Salangidae > Protosalanx > Protosalanx chinensis. Next base: position 14,205,095 of record CM059321.1, read on the forward strand.
GGTCCAGGACCTTCTTCCCAGCGAATGTCTCTCCCTCCCTGTCCACCAGCTCCAGCAGGTCATAGGTGCACTCCCACACCTTCAGCCCCCCCTCGTACACCCCTGAGATGAGGTCTGATTTTTGAGCAGCGGTGTGGGACAGGATGCTCTCCCCATCCTCCCTCTCTCCAGCTGTCCTCTCGAACACTGACTCATTTAGGAAGTGGAGAGGAGGGAGCGCTCCAATGGTGATGGTCTCAGAGACAGCGTCCTCGAGGAGGGAGTGGGTCTCTGCAGGGAGGAGGTGCTCCACAGCCTCTTTAACTGTTTCTGCTGGACCGCTGCTCACTGCCTTCTGCTAAGCAGATAAGAGGAGACAACAATTCAAACAGAGATCTGAATGGTTTGGTTTACATGACAATTCTTGGACAGACAGTCTGTGATTCAAACGGTATCATCTTAAAGCACGTGCCTCCTCTTGCGGCCACATGGTTAAACGCTCACTTTCATTTTAAGGTGGCCAAGTGACATTGCCTTCAAATTGTATTTTTAACTTTTATATTCGGTTCTGCAGCAGTGTCACAAACGAATGAAAAAGGTTTAGCTCCAGACACAATAATAATAATAAAAAGCTTGTGATAAATAACGTGAATAGAGACACATTTGTAAAGTTAAAGAAATGTTCCGTGTTAATGTGAGCCAGGTTACCAGCAGTGACTCACAGGTTCAGCAGCGCTCTCCTCTTCCTCACCTTCATCTTTAACTTCTCTGTTCTCCTCACTTTCTGCTTCTATCTGCACAGCGAAGTTAAAACTGAACGACATTGTATTAACAGAGATAGGATATATAAGCTACCTGCTGTAGCCATTAACATGTGACAAATAGACATGTACAAGGAGGAACTATAAAACTACAACCCCCAGAAGTACCGGTGTGTCAACAAGAGATAAAACTTCATTTACCAAGATGCACCTCGGCACAGCGCATGCGTGTTTCTCGAAAACTTTCCTGAAAGCCAAAGGACGGATTTAACATTGTGGATTTAACATTGTGGTTTCACATTATTTTCGTCATTTGGACACTAAATCTTCATTTAAATCAGTACCATGGCGTGCGAGGATGTGTGTTTTCACACGACCGCAGAGCGATCCTAGAAAAGTGTGTAAATGTGTGTGAGCATCTGGGATGTTTAATAATCTCTGTAGTGTTTAGAGAGGGAACATGACGGGATCATATTGTGATATTTTGAGTGCAGCCGAGGGGACGAATATTTGTTCTTAATATTCGTCTTAAATTATTTCTTACTTTGAAAGGTAAGTCAAATTAACCATACGTGGAGGTGTGCTTAAGACCTATGATCCAAACAGGCAGGGTGAGTTTTACTGGACTGGAATGTAGTAAAGCCTCCCAGACCAGCAGGTTGTGTGTTGATAAAACACTTCACAGTTTGTGCAAACGAGTTACCCTCCTCGATAGCTTCACTTAGTCAATATTAAAGACTATTAGTGTGACATGGGCCCACTGCCCAGCTTGGTAGTAATCTTGTATATTTCCTAACCTAACTGCACTATGTGGGACTGGACTGACTGAGGGTTGTTACTGATCTGAGTTTGTGTGTTTGGATTGTTTGTGTATGTGTATGTTTAGGAGCAGAATGAGGCTGTGCCCCAATCCGGTGCTCCTGATCCTGCGCTGGGTGCGGTTGCGTGTGTGCACCCGTAGGGGGCGTAGCAGGCTGCCCCTGTGGCTGAGGGAGAGATGGCTCTATCTCAGCCTCCTGGTCCAGTCCCTCTACTTCAACTCTCTAACCAACTCAGACGTGGTCTTTGACTCTGTGTTCGAACCTGTTTTCTGGTTGGTCGATTACGTCACACGATGGTTCGGAATGGTGAGTTTGTGTGTGTGTGTGATAACTGTTGGCACCCTTTAATATGAGACTGTAAACAGCTGTAGGTGTGTTGGAACTATGTCTATTTTGTATTCCTCTGTGAAACAGAACCTAACTATGTTCATCTTCCTTGTCTCTCCTGTCTTGTCTGTCCTCCCCTCAGGTCTTTGTGTTCCTCGTGGTGATCCTCACCAGCTCCATCTTGCTGATAGCTTACCTGATCTTGCTACCTCTGATCCTGACCACCTACTCTCCACCCTGGATTGCTTGGCATATCTGCTATGGACACTGGAACCTGGTCATGATTGTCTTCCACTACTACAAAGCCACTAAGACAGCTCCTGGGTCCCCTCCCACAGTAAGGAACCCGCCCACCCATCACCCAGACATCACTCTTAATTCACGTCAAACATTTCATGCATAAAATGGTTTATTTTCATATTCAATCATTTAGCACACTGTTATCTTGAGCGACATGAGTCAGTATGTCAGTTCTATCTGTATTGTAGTGGTTCATGCATAGAACCAGTGCTGACCAAACACTGTACAGCATCAACATTGTACACATTGAGGTGTATCACAGGAGAGGGTACCCCACTGTAGCCCTGTACAGAAACACACAACATCCACTGCAGCACTGTACAGAAACACACACAAAATCCAGTGCAGCCCTTTACAGAAACACTCACAACATCCACTGCAGTCCTGTACAGAAACACACACAACATCCACTGTGTCACAGTACAGAAACACACAACAGCCACATAGCTCCTATCCTCATGAAAACCTTTGATCTCTTTCAGGTGAAAAACGATGTTCCATTCGTGTCCGTCTGTAAGAAGTGCATCAAGCCTAAACCAGCCAGGACTCACCACTGTGGAATTTGCAACACGTAAGGCATCAGCATCTCACCTGGTTACCCTGGTTACCCAGCATCTCACCTGGTTAGCTGGGTTGGATATTGGGAAAGGTTAAAGGTCACCAGACATGGGAGAACAGTTTGTTATTTCACCTGCTTCTTACCCAAAGCCTTTCTTCTCTGGAACAGGTGCATTCTGAAGATGGATCACCACTGTCGTATCCTTGGCAACAAGTCTCCAAGCTAGCAATAGGCCTGAGTGGGCTGATCACATGATACGATCAAAGATGTCTAATTGGTTGAAAGTGTTGTTGGTGTCGGATACAGACCGGGTTATTAGACATGCAGTACAATAAATATAAGGATAAATACATTGATGAGCCGAAACATTATGACCACTCAATGAATTTTGCATTAGAGTAAATCTCCTAAAGCTTTACTTCAGGCCAGTCGGAGGGTTTTGAGTTTAGCTGCGGAGTTTTTTTCAGTTCAATTTCGTAATTCTTCTCAAAGCAGTTGTTCGCTCACTTTGACTGGAATGTTGTTCTGCGTCAGACGCAGTTCTTATCAAGATATGCAGAAACCACTACCATGAATCATAGATGTTGAGTAATGATCATTCAACTCCCTTCTTAACAGTAATGGTCTTGTGATTGTTACTCCTTCAATTCATGGCAGTTTATACATTTAGCAGACACTTTTATCCTAAGTGATTTCCAAGAGAGAGTTTTACAAAAGAGCATTGGTCACTGATCATAGCTACATGATAGTCCCCAAACATAGCAGGTTTATAGATTACGAAACGCACATTGTGTGAAACCAAACATTTGCAACCAAACAAAAACAACCAATCAAATCGTTCCTAAACCTGTGCAGTCCTTAACTTGAGCCCTGTGCAGCCTGGTTAAATAACTGCGTGGGACATTTCAACCATCGCTACTTTTTCTGTTTCTGCCTCTTCATGACGATGGGCTGTGTTTACTGCAGCATCAGTGGGAGAAACCTGTTCATGGATGCATACAGCGCTATAGAGGTGAGAAGCACACACACACACACTGCAACACACACACACACACAGCAGAATAATGATGTACCTATTTGTTTGATGGCATTGTTTGTGTTTAGCGCTTTAAACACATGGATGCAGAGAAACCAGGAGTCCCAGTAACTGGGATGGGGCTGCTCATTGGAATCCTTCCACCTGGCCAGGTAATATACAGTACAGTACTCACTACTGTCTGTCTGTCTCTTTCTGTCTAGTCTCTGTCTTCTTTCTCTCTCTCTCTCTCTCTCTCTCTCTCTCTGTCTCTCTCTCTCTCTCTCTGTCTGGTCTGTCTCTCTGTCTCCTTTCTCTCTCTCTCTCTCTCTCTCTCTGTCTCTCTGACTCTTTGTCTCTCGCTCTCTATCTCCTCTCCTCTCCTTTCATGGGCACTGAGCTTGTGGATGTTCTTGTTCTGTTGCTGTCCTTCAGACTAACTACCAGACCCCTGCCCCTCCCTACACCTTCAGGGACAGGATGTTCCACAAGAGCATCATCTACATGTGGGTTCTGACCAGGTGGGACTCACTGCACTGTATGCTGCAGAACTTTACATAGAGGAGTGGTATTGTTGTGTGTACTTTAACAAAGTATTAGTACTCTTCAAGAAAGATAATCCAGCTAATACTACCTCTTTAGTGTTTGGAATTCTAATTTGGTGACAGGGAGTAACAGTTTATATGTGTAGTACACCAATAGTATTTTAAGTTTTAATTGGTTTCCAGACAGAAAAAGCTTATGTGATTGGTCCTTGCAGCACAGCAGCCGTTGCCCTGGGAGGCCTGACAATATGGCATGCAGTACTCATATCTAGAGGAGAGACCAGCATAGAGAGACACATCAACAGCAAAGAGACTGAACGCCTGGCTAAAAGAGGCAGGGTGAGGACACACACAAAACACTGCTGCTTCACAGAACAGTGAAACACCCTATTTTTGACACGTCGTTGATTTAATCACACTTTAATCACGTTTTTCACACTCTTCAGGTGTACAAAAACCCCTTTGATTATGGCCGCCTGAACAACTGGAAGGTGTTCTTTGGTGTGGAGAGACGAAGGTGAGATCCCTATACTAGCCTGTACAGAAGTCCTCACATGAACCCATCAGTACATACTCATCCTCCTTTCTCTTTCCTCTTCCTGTTTATCTCCATCCGTCCTTCTGTCCATCACTCTTGTCCTCCTTCTTTTGTCTCTGCAGACATTGGTTGACACGAGTGCTCCTGCCCTCAGGACACGCCCCTCAGGGGAATGGCATGACCTGGGACATTTATCCAATCAAAAAGGAGATGATTCCAGTATGACCCCTGACCCCACAGACTCATCCTGCTCCTACTCCCAGAAGCCACTGCTCCTTTCAGCCAACCAAGAGCTGACAGGGTTAGCAACGTGAGTTTGGATTGGAGAGCAAGGAAACCAGCAAGGGCTAGTTCCATTCAAAGAAGCAAAGAGATCAGGAGAGAATATTGTGATCAAGACCAAACCTGGGGGAAGACATTTTGCAGATAGAGAGAACATCATCTTTGCTGCTACTTCCAAGTCTTGACCAGTGCAGAAGTAGAGACACATCTGGATTTTTGGTTGTTGTTTTCATTTTCTCCCAGTAATGAGGCTGTGGGTTTCATTTCTGCAGGGGGCCATTATTGACATTATTGACCAAACCCAGTCCAGCTCTACTGGTCTTCCAGAGTGCTTTCTTCACCCCAGCACAGAACTCCACACTACTAAAGGATGTTATGTTGACTGTCTGATTGCCAACATCTGAATGAAGCTGTGCTTCCTTGAAACCTTACTGCAGACTTTTAAATTAAATTAAAATAATACTTTTTATCATATTGCACAAATGCTTTTGATGTTGCTGTTGCTCTCTCTGTCTCTGTCTGTCTGTCTCTCATTCTCTCTCTGTCTGTCTGTCTGTCTCTCTCTCTCTCTCTCTCTCTCTCTGTCTGTGTCTGTCTGTCCGTCTCTCTCTCTCTCTGTCTGTCCGTCCATCTGTCCGTCTTTCTCTCTCTGTCTCTCTCTCTTTCTCTCTGTCTGTCTCTCTCTCTGTGTGTCTGTCTGTCTGTCTCTCTCTGTCTGTCTATCTGTCTCTCTCTGTCTCTCTCTCTCTTATACACACATTAACAGTTCAGTCATTTAGCAGACTCTCTTATCCAGAGTGACTTACAGTGAGTACAGGGACATTCCCCCCTGAGGTAAGTAGGGTGAAGTGTCTTGCCCAAGGACACAACGTCATGTTGGTACGGCCAGGTTTCGGGAACCTTCTGTTTACTATCTGCCACACACAGGATCTCACTGGATGTCTCCAGCAGAGGTCAACGTTGGACAAGTGTTTGTGTGGCTCAATAATTCATATAAATGGAATCAACATTATTGGTTAGATTAGAGTATAAACATAGTGACAACACATAAATGTTTGTTTTGAATTAAATCAAATTTGATTTTTTGGCTACAGCCCATTTTACGATGTCACAGAGGGCTTCACATTTGCTTATTAAACACCATATAGTATTTACACATATCCAAAACCAGATTATTTTGAATACACTCAATAAACTGTGAGTAGTTCATATAAGAAATGCAAGTTTTGCAGCACCATCATTGGATGTTTCTTGTGGATTCTACCTGGTGCCAGGCTGGAGGATGTGGCGCTGCTTGCTTATCAGATTAACTTGGCCCTGAGTCAAATCCGGAGGGACAAGCTGCATGTAGGAGGATTGTGCTGATGAAGCCTCCGACTAGGTTTTATCATAGTTTGGGGAGGATTTTGCAAATATATTGCACGCTGAACAAACAATCTTCACCCTGTATAGAGCAGAGCTATAGTTAGGACGCCTGGTTTGAAAGCAAGGACAGACCGACACTTTCCGAACAGACTGGTTCCTTTGGCAAGAAAACTGCAGACACATGCATAACATAGCAGAATGGATCTCAGGTAGGAAAACAAATACGTAAAGTATTTAGGCTATATCGGTGAAAAAACTAAAACTATGGTTTCAAAAGGCTGGTCAGCTAGTCTAACTAGCTCAGATAAAGTTTGACCGTTTAGAAATGTCTAGCTAAACTAATCAAACCATTCAAGAATGACTGCATTTCCACGCATTGTCAATTGTATTTTACATGTCACTGCGTTTAAGGGTAGGTTTTATTTAGTGAATATGAGTAACATTGGATTGACGAGGGAGATTGTCCTGAACTGTGCTTGTCAGATTAGCGTTGCTGTGGTGCCAGTCAAGTGGATTAACATGTGACAGTCCTGTCCTGGTGGTCTGTACATGTGGTAGTCCTGTCCTGGTGGTGGTCTGTACATGTGACAGTCCTGTCCTGGTGGTGGTCTGTACATGTGACAGTCCTGTCCTGGTGGTCTTTACATGTGGCAGTCCTGTCCTGGTGGTGGTCTGTACATGTGACAGTCCTGTCCTGGTGGTGGTCTGTACATGTGACAGTCCTGTCCTGTTGGTGGTCTGTACATGTGGCAGTCCTGTCCTGGTGGTCTTTACATGTGGCAGTCCAGTCCTGGTGGTGGTCTGTACATGTGACAGTCCTGTCTTGGTGGTGGTCTTTACATGTGACAGTCCTGGTCTGTACATGTGACAGTCCTGGTGGTGGTCTGTACATGTGACAGCCCTGTCCTTGTGGTGGTCTTTACATGTGACAGTCCTGTCCTGGTGGTGGTCTGTACATCTCAGTATCCCCACCCAACCTTATGACTACATTGGCAAGCTACATTCAAATGTTATGCTGGTTCCAGTCAATGTCATGTCTTTACCTGTCTAAGCCTCAGTTGTGGTGTTAATAGACTGCAGTTAGTGATCCCATGTGTTGGGCTGCAGGGTCGGTCATGGGAGGGTGTGTTGGACGGAACATGGACAGACCTGGAGGGACATCTCAGAACACTGCAAGGACCAGAAAACATGGAGGTAAGTGGATACATCCCCACCCAGTATAACAGAGCTGCACTGTAACATGTAAGCAAAATGAGCTTTGAAGTAGATGGGAATTTGGACTGGTCAAGATCATTGAGATCTAGTCTGTGTGTGAGGGTGTGTGTGTGTGTGGTGGTGGGGGGGTTGGTTGGGGGTGGATGGGGGTGGTTGGGGGTGGAGGACGTACCAAATGTCTTAATACTAAATGTCTTAGTCTTGTTCCTGCATTAATTAATTAACGCTACACCGGGCTAACATTGTACACCTGTTACATATACTGTAAAGAGTACAGCTAGAAGAAAACTCCTTCTGCTAATTCAGATTCAGATTACTTTATTTATCTCGGGGGAAACTCCTTCGCAGCAACGGCACACAGTCTCGCAAAAGCACACGGGGTAAGGCTGGGGGCAAAAAAATAAAACTACTATTTTTTACTCAAAAAAATACTATACAATTACAATTATACAAGTATTGGTCTTGTAGAATATACAGTGTTATGTCAGGATGTACAGGATTTACAGGTTTTTGCAGAATATACAGGATATACAGGATTTACAGGTTTTTAGCAGAATATACATAGTTATATTACAGTTGTATCAGAATATTGCCAAATATGCATTGTTATGTTACAGGATGTTATGTCAGATTATTGCCTAGTGTCCATTGTTATATCACCGGATGTTATGTTATGTCACAGAATATACAGTTGGCTCACATGCTAAAGATGTGAGGAATTGTAAAGTTTGATGGCCACAGGTAGGAATGACCTCCTGTGGCGCTCCGTGGTGCATTTCGGGAGGATGAGTCTCCCGCTGAAAGTACTCCTTTGTCCGGCCAGCACATTATGGAGTGGGTGGGAGGTACTGTCCAGGATGGCGTGTACTTTGGTCAGCATCCTCCTCTCCGACACCACCGCCAGAGAGTCTAGCTCCACCCCCACAATATCACCAGCCTTCCGTATCAGTTTATTGAGCCTGTTGGCATCCGCTACCCTCAACCTGCTGCCCCAGCAGGCAACAGCATAGAGGATAGCACTGGCCACCACATAAAACATCCTCAGCATTGTCCGGCAGACGTCGAAGGACCTCAGCCTCCTCAGAAAGTAGAGGCGGCTTTGGCCCTTGTAGACGGCTTGAGTGTTCTTTGCCCAATCCAGTTTATTGTCCAACTGAACACCAAGGTACTTGTAATCCTCAACGGTGTCCACACTGACCGCCTGAATGGAAACAGGGGTCACTGTTGTCCTGGTCCTTCTCAAGTCAATGACCAGCTCCTTGCACTTAGCCGCATTAAGCTGCAGATGATTCCGCTTCCACCATGCGACAAAGTTCCCCACCACAGTCCTGTACTCAGCCTCCTCCCCATCGCTGATACAGCCCACCACAGCAGAGTCATCAGAGAACTTCTGAAGGTGGCAGGACTCTGTACCACAGTACTACAATACCACAGTAAACATGTTAAAGCAGTCTTCTTCTCATAATCACATGACCCAGGGTCATTCTAAATACAGCACACCAGGTCCACAGGTTCAGAAATAGTCTTCAGTTTCTTAAAAAATAACACCTGCTACTAAGAAGAAACTCCCAATCCTCTGGCTTATAACTGTTATATAGTTTTAAGAGCAGGCTTAGTCAATGTTAAATAGGCTTATGGCCAGGTTTTATTAATTGTATATATAAATAGTTTTTTGGGGGGAATTGTCACAGCATGGTACAAATATATTCACAGTGCATGATGTGCCATCTCCCTTGCAATTATAGAAGGTCACAATTGTGTGCACAACAGTGGCTATTGTGAAGGACGGTTTGTGTTTTACAAGGCAGTGTAGTAATAGCATCAATGTTATTTATTCATATAAAGAATACAGTGTGTGTGCGGGGGGAAGGCGGGGGTCAGACTGCAATGGTTCCCAGTTTGTCCTCTCTGGGAACTACAGTACATGAAGCCTCACTGCAGCCTCACTGCAGCCTCACTGCAGCCTCACTGCAGCCTCACTGCAGCCTCACTGCAGCCTCACTGCAGAGCTGCAGGCATCATCGTCCTCCACTGTGTAGGAGGTCTGTTTGATCATTGTGCCACAAAGTGTCCTATAGAGCCAGTCTAACAAGACAGTTTAGACCTGTCAGTGTGGGCTGGCCAAACACAGACCATTATAGTGGCCTGTCCAGGATTTACCTTTCCATCTTCTAACCCCTTGCCTCTGAATAACACTGATTGGATTAAGCTTGTTGTGTAAGCATTAAGAGTAGCTAGAAGAATTAAAGAGAACTTTCAATGTAAGCCTGTCGTGGTTGTTCTCATTATCCTCCTTCTTGGACATATTGGCTGTAAAACGATCCAGGTGTATTTTTGATTCGCTCATTAGAAGAGGGAAGGTAATGACCGGGCGAGTTTGAAGGAACTGGACAAGGGTCACGACAACAAAGTCACCCCACCTTTGGAAAGCAGAGCAGATGGTGGGATCTTTCACCTGATTACCTGGACTGCATAACCTTCCCTCAGTGTCCACCTGCTGCAGCATACCTGCAGTTAGCGACTGAGAGAACAACACCTTACCATCGTTAGCACACAGCGGTGCCTGGAGTCAGAAGGGTCTGAAATCAGAAAGCATTATTCTGAGATCCAACAGAAAGGAGGAATTAACAGGAAGTTCTTTAGACATCCGACAGAAGGGAGAAACTGAGAAGTCCGAAGCTGAGAGGAGGAGGACAACATGGGAGTAGCTAACTCCAGAGACTACCACACCTATCACCCCTCTCAGTCACCCACCAAGGTGCTGCTAAAACGTGAGTCTGGACACATCAGAGCAGGCTGGAAGGAATTACATCCTTTCTTTCATCTAATTTAGGCAATGTTCTTAAGTCTGTAAGCATCTCTTTGAAAGGAGATCTTTCAGTCTTACTTCTGTTTTGTATCGCTAAATCACAGTTCATCTGTTGTTAAATATAGCATAGAGCAGGTGTCGCAGAGGAATATCTGAAAATATTCTATCTATTTTTACTACTGTGCATCTACAAGGCATTAGAAGCATTCATCTTCATGTCTGAAAACCCTGTTTACAATAGAAAAACATCACATCCAACTGGATTTACTTTCCTTTGTGGTGATTTGACAGGAAACATAGCAAGTGGGAATTATTCTAGAGATCTTCTGGTTTATATTAGTTTATATGAATCTCTTCTACAACCAAATTATTCTGACATCCGAGTAAGACACTGAGGCCTTGTAGTAGTAGAGACGACTTTGAACATTTGTTTGACAACACCATCTGTTGTTTTTTTTAACACGCAACACTCTGTTAACAGGTGGGTTTGCACCAAATCAAATAAAAATATATGTTTAGTATAGCTTCACATAAGCCCATAGAACTGCCCCTTAACCAACCTAAACCCTCAAGGAAGACGAGGAAAAACTCTTAGAGAAACCCACTAGAGGCGAAGAATCACCAGCAACCTTTATGTCAGGTCGCAGGATAACTAGTTGAGGGAGGAATCAATCAAATGTGCTGTTTCTGTACCAGCCCACCAGGATTTAAGACACTACCAGAAGTACATATTTAAAAAAGTAAACATCTAAATATGAAAATGTTTCTCTTCAGATTCATTTTAAAGACATTGACATGATTAACAGGCTTTGGCAGCAACAAGGCTCAAACATTATCCATGACAGTCCTTTCATAGGATGCTTTTAGTATTGCAGGATGACTGGATTAAGTAGGTAGTATAATCTGTGATAATCAGAGTTCCAGTTGCTCAATCTGTGATATGCTGCTACACTGGTTTGCTGTAAAAACACATTTATGAGAAATGTAGGTGTCCTTCTGCTTGTTGACTACCAGTTGGTTTCTTGCTCATTTTCTGACTGCTTACTGGTTTTCTGCCTGGTTTATAGTTAGTGTGAAATTCTGCTGGTGAAAATTCCCTTAAAACCAGCCTATGTCTTGTTAGATTACACTTCCCAGAATGCCTTGCGGTATGACAACATGATTTAGGAAATCCTTCCTTGTAGTCCTCAGGTTTCATCTGTAAGTAGTAATGAGTCTTGATCTCCTGCCTCTGGACTGGTCAGCTGCATGTAGGACATGAATGACATGAGGTGATGATTAGACATCATGAACTGAACATAGACTCATAGAACCATGTTTTACCAGGTGAAAGTCATCCTAATTCTAACAGGATCTTTCAGGCCTGGGTGGCCCTTCTGTGCACTCACTGGCTGTGGCTGTCCTATGGAAAGATAGTATGGGAGCTTGTTCTAGTTGCTTCCTGCTGCATAGTTTGAAATAGCAGCTTCACAGAATCCAGTCACTGTGAGATGTGTGCTCTCATCTCCCCAAGCCTTGTGGAACAGTGGGGGTTAAATCCTGTTATGTGGTGCCTGATTGCTGTCTTTAATCCACAGTTGTGTGTGTGTGTGTGTACCTGTGAGCTTGCGTTCCTGTTTGTGTTTGCTTGTGTGTGCCCTTGTGTGCAGACCATGTGTGTGCACCTCTTTGCGTGTGTGAACCAGTGTGTGCAAGCCTGTGTAGCTTGTGTGCATTAATCCGCTGCACTATAAATAATCACTTTTATTTTCCTCCCTCTGAGAATGTGTGTGACCTTGGCAGTGCTGTGGCTGCAGAGCTGACCAGAGCAGCTGTCTCCATGGAGACAGGACAGCTGACCAAAGCAGCTGTCTCCATGGAGACAAGGCAGAGCTGACCAGAGCAGCTGTCTCCATGGAGACAGGACAGAGATGACCAGAGCAGCTGTCTCTATGGAGACAGGACAGAGCTGACCAGAGCAGCTGTCTCTATGGAGACAGGACAGAGCTGACCAGAGCAGCTGTCTCTATGGAGACAGGACAGAGCTGACCAGAGCAGCTGTCTCCATGGAGACAGGACAGCTGACCAGAGCAGCTGTCTCCATGGAGACAAGGCAGAGCTGACCAGAGCAGTTGTCTCCATGGAGACATGGCAGAGCTGACCAGAGCAGCCGTCTCCATGGATACAAGGCAGAGCTGACCAGAGTAGTGGTCTCCAGGGAGACAGGACAGAGCTGACCAGAGCAGCTGTCTCCATGGAGACAGGAAAGAGCTGACCAGAGCATCCGTCGCCATGGAGACAAGACATACAAACCTTTTTTACATTACATTTATTAATTTATCACATACTTTTATCCAAAGCGACTTCCAAGAGAGAGCTTTACAAAAGAGCATCGGTCACTGAGCATAGCAACGTAATAGACCGTAAACATTGTTGGTAGTCAGATTATGAAATTTACATGGTGGACTAGGCTTGAACACACACACACACTCACACTCATACACTCACACTGACACAAACAATCATGCACTGACACAATCTCAGTTGTCTTAATTTGCATTTGCATTGCGCAACCCTAAAATTCCAGGGGGCCTGAATCCACCTGGGAGCTCAGTGGAAGCAGCAGCAGCCAGCAGGTGTTGTTGTACCTGTGGTATTAGTCTCACTGATCTATTTCAGCCTATTTTTACTGTACTGTTGGCTTCCTTTCAGTGTTCCATTACATCATTGCTGGCGTGTTCTGTAATTCTACTGTTGGTCCTGTAAGTCTTAATTCTCAGGAGCTTCAGATGCTGCTTATCCTTCCAACTCAGGAGGTTCTGCCTAGTCACATTTCACTTAACGTGCACAATCTGAAGTTCACTCTAGATGCTGTTACATTTACATGTAGTCATTTATCAGATGCTCTTATCCAGAGCGACTTACAGCAAGTACAGGGACATTCCCCCTGAGGCAAGTAGGGTGAAGTGCCTTGCCCGACACAACGTCATGTTGGCACAGCCAGGGATCAAACCAGGAACCTTCTGATTACCAGCCACCAGACTCCCGTTCCTGTTGTTTGTGAGAATGTTGGACTGTATCTGTACCCTGGTGTTCTCTTCATCAGGGACTTGATAAACGTCTTCCAGGACTGCCTTGGAACACTGAGCTTCTTCATTCATTTAAACCTAATTTTCATGGCTTTTCTGCATCATATTTTAAAAGTAGGCAAGCTTAAACTATTGTGTTCACACAGTTGGCCTTTAAACAGTTAGGCCTAGTCTAAAGAGCATAGCACAGTGAACCCTGGCTTTCGGTCTCTAACAATGAGGTCAAGAAAGTGACGGTCAGAATTTATAAAGAGGCATTTATAGAGACAACTTTTCTATATCCAGCTCAATCCCCAGATTTGAGGAGATGTTTAGTTTTTTCTACCCTTACCTCAGTCTAGTCTCTCTCTCCCTCACGCCCTCATTTTCTCTTGTCTCGTTCTCTGTCAGGACGGAACGAGCCCCTGAAGAAGGAGAGCCCCAAGTGGAAGAGCGAGTATCCCATGACGGAGGGTCAGCTGAGAAGCAAGAGAGATGAATTCTGGGATACGTCCCCGGCGTTTGATGGCAGGAAAGAGATCTGGGATGCGCTGCGTGCTGCAGCACTGGCGGTCGAGGTCAACGACCTGGAGTTGGCCCAGGCCATCGTAGACGGAGCTTGCATCACACTGCCGCACGGTGAGAGAAGAGACGCTTGTGTACTCTGACACACACACACACGCATACTGTAACGTGCAGAAACAGAAACACAGAACATTTCTTTACTTTCTGTGCCATTTTGTCCTTGGGAAACCAAACACTGTATTCAAACACACACATACAAATGGGTCTACTGTAACATGGATAAATTCAGTGTAATATAACCCATCCTTTTGAGGTCTTTTATACACACACACACACAAATATATATCTGCACATATGCAAGCATTCATATGTAAACACACAAATATATAACTAAGAATGAACGGTTTCTCCCTGTAAACAATGTACAGAACAAACACACAGTCTGCAACATGAACACTTCATAAAAACATACAGGTAAAAACACAAACAAATAACAGAATAGAAAGAGTATTTTCGCCTTCAAAATTCTCTTAACCTAGCAGATTTGCAGTACACATCTGTGTGTGTGTGGCAGATTACTGCCTGGTTACATAATGGCTGCAGTCATAATGACTGCAGAAAAAACTGCCGATGTTCTGGGCCTGTCCAAGCCTGACCAGAACTGGATGTAAAAATCCCCTCTCTAATGTGCACGTAGGTCAAATGATACTTTCCGCACTCATTTTGGATTTATCGACAATCCCTTAAAGTCCATAGTCACACCAAGTCACTTTCATCCAAAGCCCCGTACAGGGAAGAATTTAAACCATGCTCTACCACTGGGAATTCATTGATTTCTGGTGATTTAGGATAAATTCCCAGCTTACAGATAAAGCAGAGAATTGAGGAATGGGGGAGGGGAGGGTCAGATAAGGGATGTTGGGGGGGATTAGAGCCACTGCTGGGTGACTGACGGTTCTGCCGGCCTCTTGTGTCCTGCAGGCTCACTGACGGAGAGCTATGATGAGCTGGGAAACCGCTACCAGCTCCCAGCCTACACTCTGGCCCCGCCCCTCAACCTCATTAAGGAATGCTCCAATGAGAGTGAGGTCTCAGATAAGTCTGAGAAGCAAGCGCCTCCTCCTCCTGCCAAACAGGAGTTCCAGTTGAAGGTCCGCCTGTCGTCAGGTAGGAGACATGAACACAAACACATACACACACACATGAATACATGCATGAGCACACACACACACACAAGTGAATGCATGAACACAAGACACACAAATATACTCACAAGAATACACCCACATATACATTCAACCATTCAACACAGACACCGTGGTATTTTTACATGAATGTGACCTACATCTGGTCCTGTCTCTCTCAGGTAAGGACCTGCGTCTGACGGCCACCATGGCCGACTCCATCTCTCAGCTGAAGAAGCAGTTGGAGGTCCAGGAGGACATCGACGTGGCCCACCAGAGGTGGTTCTTCTCTGGGAAGCTACTTACAGACAAGACCCGGCTCCAGGACACCAAGATCCAGAAGGACTTCATCGTCCAAGTCATCGTCAACCCCAACCCTCCAGTCATCGCTACCTAGGGAGGAAGAGGAAGAGGAGAGAGGAGGGGAGGAGGAGTGGAAGGGAGGGAGGGAATGAAAGAGAAAGGGGTGGGAGGAAGGGAGGGGAGATGTGAATGTTAAGATGTGGGAAAGGGACATAAATGCACTTGCAAAGACACAAACAAACAAACATACACACTGACACATGTACTGCAATAAAGGAAAGTAAATTGTTGCCATCAGGGCGCTAGATTGTTAATGCTAATAACTGTCCTGTCTGGATCTGTCTCCTGCATAATGGTATAATGTGTAAATAATTTTGTAACAAATTCACGTTGTTTACTTTTATATGACCTCCTGTTTTTTATCCTCCCTGTCATGTATCTCCCTCCAGGACAGTGATGCACCACTAGATACTAGGAGGAAAGGAATGATGTGACACGTTGACTTACATCATGTTATGTCTTATTCACCAGGTGGGGCTGTTTTAACCTTTAACCCTTTTGTTCCAAGTTGTCACCCAGTTTGTGATTCTGTTTTATGTTGACGTGTGCACATGGTCTGACGGGGAAAAAGCCATTATGTTTGTAATATGTATATAATGTTTGTTTAAATGGGTGTGCAACAGTTGTGATGAGATGTTTACACCTGTTTCAATGAGCGTTCATGTAAATATTTGTAAATGTACCTTATTTGAATTTACTCTTTATATGATGAAGAAAACAATCCATTGTAGTTTTATATGCTCATGAATGCATTTGAGTGTGTGTATTCACCTTGATGACTTTGTGAATAAACATTCTAATGTAAACCAGCTTTGTCCTTTATAATCCTGTCTACAAACAATCCACATCAATACACTTTCTCTCTCACAGATTTAAACAGTTAACGCTGTACTCATAGAAAGTTTACATTCAGTTTATTTCCAATCATTTACATTTAATTTATATAATTTTGTGAGTCAGATGGCTCAGCGGGTTAAGGTGTTGGCCTCATGAATGAAAGGTTGTGAGTTTGATTCCCGGTTGTGGCTATGTGATGTTGTGTCCTTGGGCAAGGCACTTCACCCTGCTTGCCTCAGGGGGAATGTCCCTGTAAGTCGCTTTGGAAAAAGCGTCTGCTAAATGAATATTTATTTATTAATCGATTAAAAAACGAGATATTAGAAAATATACTTTGATAGACAGTGCCACCTGCTGGAAGAGGAGAACCATTCCCTAAACATAAAGACAATGGAGGGAGATGTCATCTAAAGCTAGCATATTTCTTGTTAAAAAGCCCACAGTAATGTTCATGACATGTCCATACATCTTCCAACATTCAACACACACTTGACGGCTTCATCCATGGAACAATAACATAAGTGATTTTTTGACTCAACAGAAGAATTGGGTCCCATGATGTAAGGTTCTGGTGAGGATGCTGATGGGCCCACAGTTCTACATCAGCTCCTATAGTGTATCTGGAGCTGAAGGTTACTGTGATGGGACATAACTTGGTCACACCTTGGTCTCTATGGGCTCATCCAACTCCATGGGTTAGGACTGTCCTGAGAAGCGAGACAGAGGACGTTCTACCTCAACATCAAACACAGGCTCAGGTACACAGTCGCTACAGCTAAAGCTCTCTCTTGTAAGTCACTTTGGATAAAAGTGTCTCCTAATGAAGAAATGTAAATGCAATGTGAATGTATCTCACATGCAACAGTGTTTTATGCATTAATATAGATACATTCAATATTCTCTCTCCCTTTCTCTCTGTCTCTCTATGCTGTTGATAAATAATGCACTTGCACTGATATAAAACTTATCTACTATTTAGTCCATCATCCACTCACTATCTGCACCATACTGTATCCTACTGGGCTGGTTTCAGTCTTCAGTATTCAAGTTCAGCTGTATATTGATTTCATGGCCTTCCTGCCACAGTAAATATCATTACACTCGTTATGACTTGACCCAGTGCTTACATCGATGAATACTTTGAGTTAAGAACATCTCACCATACAACGAAGGTGTTTAAAAAGGATATAAAGAGCCTTTGTGGTTTGACAGATCACATGACCGGGAACAACGTCTAATGCTTGCTCTTCTACGTGTTTCTACTCAATTTAATACATTTGAGTATTTAACCAAATACATTTGAGTATTTAACCAAATACATTAAGTATTTAACCAAATACATTTATGTATTTAACCAAATACATTTATGTATTTAACCAAATACATTTATGTATTTAACCAAATACATTTATGTATTTAACCAAATACATTTATGTATTTAACCAAATACATTTATGTATTTAACCAAATAAATTTATGTATTTAACCAAATACATTTATGTATTTAACCAAATACATTTATGTATTTAACCAAATACATTTATGTATTTAACCAAATACATTTATGTATTTAACCAAATACATTTATGTATTTAACCAAATACATTTATGTATTTAACCAAATACATTTATGTATTTAACCAAAGTTTTTGTTCAAAATCAATAAATACAAACATTTAAAAATGTGCAGGGTAAGTTTATGAAGTTGTGTTTTTCTATGTTTCCATGTGGGGAAACAACATACATCACTGATTTTTTGGTGTACAACCTTAATTGATCGGCGTACTACCCTTCGGTTCTACCCTTCTACCATTGCCCTCTTCAACAGGGCTAAGGACCCAGCATGACATTGCCACATCCACCAACATCCACCCAGAATCCCACTGCACTCTGCCACTTTAGCACACACCACCTTAAAAAACTACTACTGCGATTTTGCACCACTCTTTGCACTATTGTGTCCATCTGTACAGCTAGTGCCCACTTTTGTACTTATGTTATTTGTATCCAATTTGTATTGTATTTTACATGATATTTTTTTCTAATCCTGTTTTATTATTATGTCACATATGTTCTATGTTTGCGCCTTCCTGCCAAAGTGCATTCTATGTTTGTAAATATTGCATAGGGATTAAAACTGATTCTGATTCTGATACCCTTGGGGTGCGTGTACCACCACTTCTACCATTAAGAACTTCAATCATTGTCTATTTTCCTGTATCAGCCCGTGGACTTTAAACATCACATCAGGTATCCGGTCTTACCTTAAAGTTTAGTATTGAACCAGTTCAAATGCATCATACTGCATACAAAACTATGTTCCTAGGTTAAATGTCGTTCGAGCAGCTTCAGCAATAAGCTGTGTGAAGGAGGTTCCGCAGGTCCTTCCTGCTGCTGCCACACTGTTCAACAATCACTGCTGTCCATAGCCACTACTACGTACAATTATTATTAAATTATTATGCATTACTTGACGTGAAATATTCCTCCATGGTGGTCTTGTTGATTGTGGTCAATGATTCAGGGCACTATATAACGTTTCGGACACCACTACAAAATGGCGTGATCCCTATATAGGGCCCTATAAAGGGGTTAGGGGGTGATTTTCGGACACAGCCATACCTCGTAGTTGACATATAATATATATATATATATATATATATATTTGTATAGTTTACTCTACTGTATCTCTTATTGTATATTTTACCCTGCTACTCTGGGTTGTTACTGTACCCTGCTGCTTTTGTAGACTGCAATTTCCCTCTAATAATGGAATTATTAGAAAAGAACGAGACTGCAATGGGCTAAGGAGAGGCAATCATGGACTGTGGATGACTGGATGAAGGTTATCTTCAGTGATGAGTCACGAATCTGCATTGGACAAGGTGATGATGCTGGAACTTTTATTTTGTGCCGTTACAGTGAGATTTACAAAGAGGACTGCCTAAAGAAAACATCAAAATTCCCACAGTCCTTGATGATATGGGGCTGCATGTCAGGCAAAGGCACTGGGGAGATCGCTGTGGTTAAATCTTCAATAAATGCACAAGTTTACATTGACATTTTGGACAGCTTTCTTATACCTTCAATTGAAAAAATGTTTGGGGATGATGAAATAATTTTCCAAGATGAAATCTTGTGGCATCATGCCACAGAGCAAAAACTGTGAAAGCATTCCATGGAGAAAGACATATCCAGTCAATGTCATGGCCTGAGATCTCAACCCAATTGAAAACCTGTGGTGGAAATTGAAAAAAATGGTCCACAGCAAGGCTCCGACCTGCAAAGATGATCTGGCAAGTGCAATCAAAGAGAGTTGGCACCAGATTGATGAACAATACTGTTTGACACTCGTCAAGTCCATGCCTCTGTTTTTCATGATTCCATATTTTCTTTCCTCAGAATCAAGTGATTCCATATTTTTTTCCCCTGTGCTCGGTCTGTAAAAGTAACATTTGCTGACCACCACAATGTTTAGTATTAATTTGCTTTAGTGTTTCTGAATGCCAAGGAGTTGCTCTTGAGAAACGTCATAATTTTTTCATGCTTTTTATCTGAGTTTGTTCTACAGAATAAAATGTCTGAGTGAGTGCTCGTCCAAGACTGGTGATTCCATACTTTTTGCTAGGGGTTGTAGTACGTTTTTAAAGTGTTGTGTGCTAAAGTGATATAGATCAATATATATATTTTATATATATATATACACTGTCCGTATATATATATACATAATTTTATATATATATATATATATATATATAAAATTATGTATATATATACGGACAGTGTGTCCTGCAGGGGGTGTGACTCATGGTGTGAATGGGACTGATTAGACCTCTAATCAGTCCCATTCACACTCACACCATGAGTCACACCCCCTGCAGGACACACTGTCCGCTCTGGAGAGCAGCTTCAGCAATAGGCTGATTCACCCTCGGTGTGTGAAGGAGAGATTCCGCAGGTCCTTCCTTCCTGCTGCTGTCAGACTGTTTAACAATAATCACTAAATACTGCTGTCCACAGCCACTATCATGTGCTACACCTTTACCATTATTATAACTATTACCTTCACTACCTCACCACCATGCAGTATTACTGTTTATTACTCTTTTATTGTATCTTTATCTTTATTATATTTTTTTGCTTTTATTACTTACCTCACTCACGTGCAATACTCATGTAATATTCATATTCTGTACTAAGTGCAATATTTCGACTTAACTTGCTTACTTTTTGCAATACTGTAATGCTGTAAATCTCCATTCTCCAAAACTGTCTATATGTCTACCTAACTTATTTTTGTATCATACACTTTGCAAAATACTGTAATTCTGTAACTCCTCAAGTGCAATAACTGCCTGCATGTCGACTTAACTTACTTATTTTGTATACTGGACTACTTAACCAGACTACTTAATTACGTATTTTCTTATTTTTTTTTATATCTGACCTTATCGTGCTATTGCCATTGTTATTGTGTTTGTTATGTTATTGTCATTATGTATATTACCCTGCAACTCTGTGTGCTGTACTTTACCCTGCTGCTGTTGTGAACTGCAATTTCCGCCCTCTGGAGGACAAATAAAGGTTCATCTAATCATTTAGACCTTGTCTCACCCAGTGAAAGTTGGTCTTATGTTAATGATGATATCATAACATATGCAGAGTCTGTCCTTAAACCTATGGTACATGTGATTCTAGAGGGGTCAGTATTTCTCACCACATTCCTTCATAACCTTGAATCCCTCCAGATCTATGAAAAGAGGATGCGCAGGAGGCTAGAGAAGGAGGAGCGAGACCGGGCTGAGCCCAAGATGGAGGCTGAGAGCAGAGGTTATGACCCTTGGGGCCGGGGAGGGTGCGGCGCAACCCTTCGAGACCTCCAAGGGAAACTCCTTAGTACGTTGGAGCATGTTTCACTTACCTTCATTGTTGGCTCACCTTTCAGGATCACATTAGTGGGTTGTTGTGTTTAATAGATGAGAGATATCTCTGTGTGAAGTGTGTCTGTTACAAAGTGGACCACAGAAGATGTAACTGCAATAAAGTAGCTCGAGCTACAGGCTTATCCTCACATACTATATAGGTGCTCATCAGGGGTCTCATTTATAAAGCTTGCGTACGCACAAAACGGGCCTGAAAACGTGCGTACGCCAATTTACTACTGCAGTTGTTACCGCTTCTTCTCCGGTTCTGCCACTTGGCGCTGTCGCACTATTGTGTTGTATTTTGTTTGCCTTGATTCACCGTGAAGAAGAATCACCTACCAGGTTCATGAGAATGATACTGATTAGCATTCATGAGGTCCTTTGCATTGACCATTTATGGTTAAAAATGGGCGTGTTCAGGGCGGGATGCAATGATACTTTACGTACGCACACTTGTGGTTAAGCTGTGATTTATAAAGCGAACATTGCCTACAGGTGTGCGTACGCACGGTTTTATAAATCTGAATTTGTGTGTGCGTACGCCAATTTACGCTTTTGGGCGTACGCACACTTTTAGTAAGAATTCTACGCATTCCTTTATAAATGAGACCCCTGATCTGTGAAGTCGTCTCTGACATTCCGAGAAGGGCTGTACAAATAAAATGATCGATAGAGTCATTTTACAAAGGGACACATATTAAACAGGGGTAAAAAAAGGTTTTTCATGATTGAACCTTTAAAATAAAAACGTAGGATCTGCCTGTGTAACTGACCTGAGGCAGATGTACAGGGAGAACGAGGCAGCTTGGCAGAACCCTGAGACTTCTGAGAGAAGAGCCAAAGTCACCACCATGCCTGAGCTGAGACACTACAGCCCACTGCCTCCCATCAACACAGGCTCAGGTAGACAGTCACTGCACCAGTTAGCACATTGCAGACAGCAAATCCATTCATGTGAATATCGCCCATGCAACTGTGTATTATTATGCATTAATATGTTGCATTAAATATTCTGTCACATATATGTAATATCTTTCTCCTGCCGTTCTCTCTCGCTCTGTCCCTCTATGCTGTGATAAATGAGGATTTTTGAGAGGAGAAGGACATCTGTTTGCCAATGTACTGGTATTTGTTACAAAGGGCCTTGTTACCTGATCTTGAGTTGTAGCATATTTCATCTTTGCAGGTGTCCAGACCTCTAAGCATGCCAGAGGCAGTGTTTTTTCCACAACAGGCCCCACCTCATACATGGCGGATCTAAAACAACAGGTACTTCTGCTTTGGTAGACATGGGAGCGTTCATACATGGCTTTTTTCCACCCAAATTCTAGAACCTGTAGGTGTATCTTTCAACTAAAGCCTTCACTTTGAAGGATGTTCCCTATCCCACACATACACCCTTTAATTCAAAGGACATTCACATGCATGATCATCCCTTTGGCCCTGCTCAGATTGAGGAGAAGCGCCGTCAGCAGGCAGAGGAGAGGGACAAGATCCGTCTGGAGGATGAGAAGGCGGAAAAGAGGCTGGCGAGGCAGAGGGCTCTCATGCAGAGAGAGTATCAGGAGGAGCAGGAGAGGAAGATATGCCAACAGATGGAGGTCAGCTGGGCACTGATTGACTAAGATGGATTCAGTGGAATGTCACTGAATGATTGTAACCAAAATAAATGTTAGTATGATCTTATGCTGTCTATTTGCAGGTGTGCAGGGAGAACTCACCCCGCTTCCCCACCCTCCAGAAGATAGATAGATGAACCTTTATTTGTCCTCGGGGGGGGGGGGGAATTGCAGTTCACAACAGCAGCAGGGTAAAGTATAGCACACATAGTTGCAGGGTAATATACATTAATGACAATAACATCACAATAGCGTAAGAGACACAGGTCCCTCAGCCTAACCACAGGCCCCCCAGCATGGACAGCACACACCCCACCACCCTCCTGTCTGTAAGTTAGCCGCTTGTATAAACCATAAACCTAGTATGGAGAGCCTGGCCTGACGATGGGTATGAACTGACGTCTGTGTCTCCCACACACACTCCTTTTAGGAGGGTTCTCTTTCAGGCCTCCTGTCCCAGACACCCTCTGTCCCTGCTGTTAGGGAGGAGCTGAGAGCTGCAGGTAACACACACATACAACATGTTCCATATAACCACAGGCAAACCATATTAGATTAGTAGTAACTGGTGGGTGTGTGTGTGTGTCAGGCTGCCTACCAGAGGACAAAAGAAGAGTTCTCTCGCAGTTGTCTGCTATTTGTAGAGAGTTGCGCAGTGTTGAGGCACAGATCAGACCCATGTGATAAACCAATATGTTCCCTCTCTGACGCAAGTTCCCTCCCATAGCGAAAAACCCTCTGTAAAGAACTGGCCTCCTTCACGTCCGCTCACTCAGAGTAAATATCCCGCCGTCGACGCCGTATGCTACCGTAGCCTGACTTGCACCTCCAATATATCCTAACTACGCGTTGCGTTGACGCGGGCCGCAAAACGCTGTGATTGGTCCGCTCAGAAAGTTGTTTCCGGCAGATACTGTTTACTTATCTACACCGCCATTTTAAAGTTTTTTTTTGACCGGTAGCAATAATGGACCAAGCAGATAAAAGAATCATCGAGGAGGTCAGGAAATATGACCACCTTTACAACTACTCTTCGAAGGATTACAAAGACCATGGCCAAATGAGCAGGAACTCATGGAGAGAAGTCGCCCAAAACACGGGGCTGGAGGTCGCTGAGTGCATGAAGAGGTGGAAAAACCTCCGGGACAAATATGTCCGGCTGCGAAAGAGACTCGCCATTAAAAGTGGCGGCAGCCAAAATGTGCCTGACTTTTATCATTTGTTAACCTGGCTGGCACCATATGTTAAACACCGCGAAGTGGATTCAAACGAGGCAAAGGTCTGTGTTCTCTGTTAATAATACTATATCAGTTATGTGTGTGTAACGTTAAATATGTAACAACATGTAATATTGACTACTGGCTGTAAACACAGTCCCCAGTGTCTCAGCCCAAAAGGAAGAGGGACCAGCAGGATGACCTGCTTGTTAAGCAGAGAGCAGACCTGGAGGAACGTAGGATGGAGATGCAGCAGAAGCTATTGCAGGGGGCTGATGAGTGCTCCAGGTTCGGACAAACGGTGGCCGACTTGCTTCGGAGGGTGCCAGAGGACCGGAGACCTGATGTGATGTTTAAAGTCCACATGCTGATACACGAAAATAGGCAATGATCGACCCCGAAGCTTTGTTGTATATAGTTTTGTAAATAATTGATACAGCTCAAGTGTGTGTTGTATTGTTTGAGTGCACTTTTTTTTTTATTATACTGTACTTTATTTTAATTACATTATACATAATAAAACACACAAGTTGTTTTTCAAATAGTTTTTTCAACACACACACCACAACACAGTTTACACACCATGCATAGTTCATTTACACAGTTTATTATCACTGATTGAGTGTCTCGGGACACCATCTCGTTTTGCCGTGGCATGGATCCTTGAGGTGACTGGAAAAAACCATCAGGTCAGGCCCTGGACATCTGGGATCCACAGATTTGCTGAAGTTTGAAACATTGGCCACCACTTTCTCCACTCGCCAGGCCGCACAGATCCAGAACAGGCAGTGTCCACAGAATGCGGTGGGATGTATCTTCTGTCTGGGGTGCACACCTCGTCTGTGTAGGTGAGGTAGTTGTGTAGGACCACACTTTGTCGACATCCACAGCTTTTTCAGGCCGAAACTATTGGTCTCCCAAGAATCCTCCACCGCGCAGCCATAATGCCAAATGTATTTTCAATGACCTGCCTGGCCCTGGACTGGCGGTAGACCTGCTTGTCCATGGCCATGCCTACTCCTGTATAGGTAGCACAATATTAATGACCACACTAAAATACCATGGATTTTACAAACACTTGCGAAGCCATAATGTATTGTGTAACTTTAATGGTTGGCAACTAATCGATTAATCGTTGCAGCCCTAATATTATGTAATATACATATATAATTATGTTAAATTTGTGATGGCGTGGTTTGTTAGGCGCATCTTCCTGGACTCAAGTAGCTCCATCTCCGCCAAGCATACAGCAAACATTTCAGATGTGGTATTAAATATTAAGATAATTTAACAGCGTAAATATGTTTCTAATATGTCTTATTTCAGTAATCATAACGGTCCGTTTAAGATGACTGAATAGACGGGGGGCGGTGGTAAATTCCACACATGCGCAGTAGAGATCATTTATGGAACATCCCAGCTGAACGCAGCGACTTGCAGACTCAACATTTGCATGGTTCAGCTATAAATACCGGGTAACCCGCCAGCGTGTCTATCATTCGTTTCTGAGAAGCAGCGCTTCAGGATCATGCCAGAGCCAGCGAAGTCCGCCCCTAAGAAGGGCTCCAAGAAAGCCGTTTCTAAGACCGCAGCCAAGGGCGGGAAGAAGCGCAGAAAGTCCAGGAAGGAGAGTTACGCCATCTACGTGTATAAGGTACTGAAGCAGGTCCATCCCGACACCGGGATCTCCTCCAAGGCTATGGGAATCATGAACTCCTTCGTCAACGACATTTTCGAGCGGATTGCCGGAGAGTCTTCTCGCCTTGCTCACTACAACAAGCGTTCCACCATCACCTCCAGGGAGATTCAGACCGCTGTTCGCCTGCTGCTCCCCGGTGAGCTGGCTAAGCACGCAGTGTCTGAGGGCACCAAGGCTGTGACCAAGTACACCAGCTCCAAGTAAACGGGTTCTCCTTCAAATTCACCCCAAAGGCTCTTCTAAGAGCCACCCACATGTCTCTGAAATTGAGAGAAATCCATTTAATCTGCAATTGTAAACCATTAAAATGTCAGTTGACATCTTTTGTTAATAGAAGTCTTTAAAACAGGATTGGATCAGTTGTATTTTGTTGTTGTGGAAAACGGTAAATGAAGAGGAAACCCATGATTCTAAAACAATAGATGGAAGTAGGATACAATAGAGTATAATAAAGTCCTCATCAATGATGCAAACTAAAGTTTAGTTGTGTGTAAATGTTTTTCACATGCATCTGCAAGCATGTCATGCATGCTTTCAGTAGTAATTTACAGTAAGTACAGGGACATTCTGAGGCAAGTAGGGTGAAGCCCTAAGGACACTACATCATGTTGCCACAGCCGGAAACCTACAATGACATTTTATTCATTTAGCAGACACTTTTATCCATATCCAAGAGAGGAGAGCTTTACAAAAGCGCATCGATCACTGATCATAACAACATTATAGACCCCAAACATTGCGGGTTTATACATTATGAAACATACATCGTGAGAACCAGTAAGTGCCTATAGGGAAGAGTTATAAGAGCTTTTAGCCACACAAATGACAAATTTAAGGCAGGCACCTTCAACGGGAAGTAGTCTACTTGACGGAAGGGATG
Source organism: Protosalanx chinensis (assembly GCA_030340685.1). Lineage (NCBI taxonomy): Eukaryota > Metazoa > Chordata > Actinopteri > Osmeriformes > Salangidae > Protosalanx > Protosalanx chinensis. The sequence goes on from CM059321.1 coordinate 14,231,907, forward strand.
CAAGGAAACTTGCAACCTTCCAATCACTAGTCCAACACCTTAACCGCTCCGCCACCTGACTCTGTTTCATTTGTGTATGCAGGCATTTCACATAATGTGGATTAGATTAGATTCAACTTTATTGTCATTACACAGGTATACGTACAGGGTAACGAAATACAGTTAGCATCCAACCAGAAGTGCAAAACAGTAATATACTCAGAATATACACAGTATGTGCTGTGTATTCATACCTTCCTGTGTCATGACCTACTCTGCGTTGCACACCTGAAGACCTGCTCCGAATTTTTTCTAAACTTTCTCCGGTGTTTTCGTCGTATTTAATATAATTTAAATATCGTCCATCTCCTATTCATCTCCGATTCAGTCTACACTTTACAATCGTGTTATAGATTTACCGACCTACTTTTTTCGAGTTCCCCCCCCCTCCTCCCCGATTTGCAGCTGGACCTGGGCTAGCCAACAACGCCAACCGGCTCTCTTCGCTGGTATAAGCTACAAACGTAAGTTCGCGACAATGTCTTTCACCCACTCACATTGTTCTTCATGTGACATTTTACTAGAGAGGTTGGCTCTGCTAGAGAGCCGTGTCCAGTCGCTGGAGGGAGAGAGTAAGTTAGTAACTTTAGATGCGACTGGCACACCATCACCCATAGGGAGTTCTAGCAGAGAGGGCTCTAGGTTAGCCTCACCGGTTTCACCTCTGCAGCATGGTGGGAGTGATGGCACTCCTCAGACTTTAGTCATCGGTGACTCTATCACTCGCAACATTAGATTAGAGCCACCAGCGACAGTTTACTGTGTACCTGGGGCCAGAGCTACCGACATAGAAGCTAATCTTAGGGTGCTGGCTAGCACTAAGGCTAGGGCAAAGGCCAAAGCTAAAGCACATGGCACACACATTGACGATAAGTACGAGAATATTGTCATTCATGTTGGCACCAATGATGTTAGATTGAGGCAGTCAGAGGTCACGAAGGTTAATATAGCCCGGGCATGTGACCTTGCTCAAAAGATGAGTCGGCGTCGAGTAATAGTCTCTGGTCCACTACCTGTTAGTAGGGGGAGTGATGAGATCTACAGCAGACTTGTCTCAACCGCTGGCTGGCTCGCTTCTGCATGGAGCATGATTTAGGATTCGTTGATAACTGGTCTCGTTTCTGGGCCAGACCTGGCTTGTTGAAAAGTGACGGACTCCACCCGAGCTGGAGAGGTGCTTTTCTTTTGTCTAGAAACATTGAAGCTAGTTTAGTGCAGACCTGACACTCATTAGAACAAGCCAGTCTACAGTCTCTTAGAGAGGCTGATAGGTCTGGGGCGATGTGTGCGTGGCCCGATAGCTTAGTTTGTAGTGTAGCCAGTGGGGTTCCTGATGTAGTTTTTCCCATTGAGACGGTGTCGGTCCCCCGCTACTTCTCAAAAAATATTTGGCCTGAAATTGTTAGGAATTATTCCAACCTATCTTATGTACAGCCTTGTTCTCCTGTTATCAGCGCTCCTAAAGCTACTGCTATGAATGTTATATCTTCAGAGGAAGCATCTAAGACTAAAGCCATACTGGAATATTGGACTCCTAAATATCAGATCCCTACCCACAAAGGCTGTTTTTATTAATGATCGGATATCTGAATGTAACCTGGACTTGATTGGACCCCACCGAAACCTGGTTAAAACCTGATGAATATTCTCCTCTGAATGCAGCGTCACCTCCGGATTGCATGTACTCGCATATCCCTCGTGTCTCTAAGAAAGGTGGTGGTGTTGCTATGATCTATAAAGCCAGTTTCAATTTAAGGCTAAAAGCTCTGCACACATTCAAAACATTTGAAATAATTTGCATGAAGCCACCAACTACACTGAAGAGGAATAATGCTACTATTCTGGTCCCTCCACCCTCTTTTTGTATAGCCACGCTGTATCGTCCACCAGGTCCTTACTCCCCTTTCCTGGAAGAATTTGCTGAATTTTGTTCGGATCTTGTGAGGTACACTGATCACATCTTAATCATGGGTGACTTTAACATTCATGTAGATGACCCAAAAGATCCCTCAAGTAAGGCATTCAATGCCCTCATAGATTCTTCGGGGTTCACACAGGTAGTTTCCGAACCTACCCATCTTCATTCACATACTTTAGACCTAGTCCTCATACGGGGTATTGAGATTACTGAATCTCACTGTTCATCCTCACAATCCTACATATTCAGATCATTACCTTGTTACTTTTAGAATGGACCTTTGCCAGAACCTTGGAGGTGCTATGCACATTTCTAGTAGCCGTCACATAACTCCAACTACAACTCTAGAAATGGCAAGTATTCTACCTGCAGCACTAGAAGCACTTGTTGCACCAGATAGATCCCTGAATGATAAAACTAGAGATCTGAATCTAGCTCTTAAGTGTTCGCTGGACTCTGTTGCCCCTCTCAAATTGAGGAAAAGGAAGGATAAGAAACTTGCACCTTGGTACTCAGAGGAAACTCGAACTCTAAAAAAGTCCACTAGAAAGTTAGAACGTAAGTGGCGTACCGCTAAATTGGAGGTCTTCCGCTTGGCCTGGAAGGACAGCCTACTGGACTATAAGCATATCCTCAATGAGACCAGATCAGCATACTTTTCTAAGTTGATCAGTAAGAACCAGCACAATGCTAAATTTCTATTTGATACCGTTGCAAAAATCACAAGTAAAAGTACACACAGTGAGAGCACGGATCTTTCTCCAAATGAATTTCTGGAGTTCTTTGAGAACAAAGTCTATGTAATTAGGGACAAGCTGCAGACAAGTCGTGGCCAATTCACCATGAACACTGAATATCCCTCTATACCAAGCATTCTTCATGTTCAGACTCTTCGGCACTTCAACCCTATTTCTATGGAAGCATTCATAAAACTAGTAGAGTCGTCAAACCCGACCAGTTGTCTTCTTGACCCCCTTCCTGGCAAACTACGCAAGGAACTCTTGCCTATTATTGGACCACCTATGTTGAGTATTATTAATGAATCTATTGAAACTGGCCAAGTCCCTGAATGTTTGAAAAAAGCTATTATCAAACCTTTACTTAAAAAACCAAACTTGGATCCTGGATGTCTCTGCAACTACAGGCCAATTTCAAACTTGCCATTTCTCTCAAAAGTTCTTGAGAAAGTTGTGGCACATCAGCTCACTGAACATCTTACCGTAAATCAGCTATATGAATCTCTCCAGTCTGGATTCCGTTCTCATCACAGCACTGAAACTGCACTAGCTAAAGTAGTCAATGATCTTCTATTAGCCTCTGATGCAGGCTCTATCTCTGTCCTGATTCTTCTTGACCTAAGTGCAGCATTCGACACTATCGATCATCAGATTCTCCTGGAACGTATGGAAAATTACACTACCGTTCAAAAGTTTGGGGTCACCCAAACAATTTTGTGTTTTCCATGAAAAGTCACACTTATTCACTACCATATGTTGTGAAATGAATAGAAAATAGAGTCAAGACATTGACAAGGTTAGAAATAATGATTTGTATTTGAAATAAGATTTTTTTTACATCAAACTTTGCTTTCGTCAAAGAATCCTCCATTTGCAGCAATTACAGCATTGCAGACCTTTGGCATTCTAGCTTTTAATTTGTTGAGGTAATCTGGAGAAATTGCACCCCACGCTTCCAGAAGCAGCTCCCACAAGTTGGATTGGTTGGATGGGCACTTCTTGCGTACCATACGGTCAAGCTGCTCCCACAACAGCTCAATGGGGTTCAGATCTGGTGACTGCGCTGGCCACTCCATTACCGATAGAATACCAGCTGCCTGCTTCTGCTCTAAATAGTTATTGCACAATTTGGAGGTGTGTTTAGGGTCATTGTCCTGTTGTAGGATGAAATTGGCTCCAATCATGCGCTGTCCACTGGGTATGGCATGGCGTTGCAAAATGGAGTGATAGCCTTCCTTATTCAGAATCCCTTTTACCCTGTACAAATCTCCCACCTTACCAGCACCAAAGCAACCCCAGACCATCACATTACCTCTGCCATGCTTAACAGATGGCGTCAGGCATTCTTCCAGCATCTTTTCATTTGCTCTGCGTCTCACAAACGTTCTTCTTTGTGATCCAAACACCTCAAACTTGGATTCATCCGTCCACAACACTTTTTTCCAGTCTTCCTCTGTCCAATGTCTGTGTTCTTTTGCCCATCTTAATCTTTTTCTTTTATTGGCCAGTCTCAGATAAGGCTTTTTCTTTGCCACTCTGCCCTGAAGCCCAGAATCCCGCAGCCGCCTCTTCACTGTAGATGTTGACACTGGTGTTTTGCGGGTACTATTTAATGAAGATGCCAGTTGGGGACCTGTGAGGCGTCTGTTTCTCAAACTAGAGACTCTAATGTACTTATCTTCTTGTTTAGTTGTGCAACGCGGCCTCCCACTTCTGTTTCTACTCTGGTTAGAGCCTGTTTGTGCTGTCCTCTGACGGGAGTAGTACACACCGTTGTAGGAAATCTTCAATTTCTTAGCAATTTCTCGCATGGAATAGCCTTCATTTCTAAGAACAAGAATAGACTGTCGAGTTTCAGATGAAAGTTCTCTTTTTCTGGCCATTTTGAGCGTTTAATTGACCCCACAAATGTGATGCTCCAGAAACTCAATCTGCTCAAAGGACGGTCAGTTTTGTAGCTTCTGTAAGGAGCTAAACTGTTTTCAGATGTGTGAACATGATTGCACAAGGGTTTTCTAATCATCAATTAGCCTTCTGAGCCAATGAGCAAACACATTGTACCATTAGAACACTGGAGTGATAGTTGCAGGAAATGGGCCTCTATACACCTATGTAGATATTGCACCAAAAACCAGACATTTGCAGCTAGAATAGTCATTTACCACATTAGCAATGTATAGAGTGTATTTCTTTAAAGTTAAGACTAGTTTAAAGTTATCTTCATTGAAAAGTACAGTGCTTTTCCTTAAAAAATAAGGACATTTCAATGTGACCCTAAACTTTTGAACGGTAGTGTATGTTGGAATTTCTGGAATTTCACTTCAGTGGTTTAAATCATATCTATCTGATAGACCACAGTTTGTCCACTATGATGGCCACTCATCCAGGAGCTCCCTTGTGAAATATGGAGTGCCACAGGGTTCTGTCTTAGGCCCTTTGCTATTTTCTCTATACATGTTACCTTTAGGAAATACAATTAGAAGTTTTGGTGTACATTTTCACTGCTATGCAGATGACACCCAGTTATACCTCTCTCTTAAACCTGACGAACTGCCTCATGCTTTGGAAAAATGTGTCTCCGGGATAGGAAATTGGATGTCAGCAAATTTTCTACTTCTGAATTCTGATAAAACAGAGGTTCAAATCTTTGGACCAAAGAAGTACAGGAACAATCTATCCGATTTTACCCTAGACTTAAATGGCTTCAAAGTCTCTCAAAGCCAGCTGGTAAAAAATCCAAGAGTACCTGGATGCAGTCCACCACCGTGGGGCGGGAGCGTTGCAGGCACCACAGAGAGGCGACGGCACCGCCGTGGGGCGATGAGTTTCCGGAGTTGTTTTTTTTCCGAAAAAATGCGATAGAAGCGAGACTAATATACACTGCACTGCGTAATTGTACAACTTAGTCATAAAGAAAAACAAACGGTGGGTGATATGAGTCGGGGCTCAATAGTGTATTTGTAGCCTACTACAAAGCTGAGGATCTTGAAAAGAGAAGGTCAAAATGCTGATAACTGAAAATAATGGAGGTTAGGAATAACAATAAAGTTATTACTGTTATTCATAAGCTTACATTTCGTAAGATGTCATAGGCCTATACATTTTATTGTGTACTAAACAATACTTTACTGCCTTTTCGTTATAATAATAATAAATTGTCATTGAACCTTATTGCACTGCTGTTTTTCATGTTTGGCTCTATATCTATGCCAATGTTTTTGTGCTGATATGTACAGTATAATCCAAGCGAATTATTACATGATCAATGACAACATCTAAAACACACCAAGTCACAATATGATTTGACTTTTAGCTGTTTGACATTCAGTCCATTATTTCTGCACAGAATTTCCACATATTCTGTGTTGTGAAATGTGAACTTGAAGGGCTTCAGGATTGTTTCCTTTTCAAGGTCATTCCACACCTTCCCATACTACCTTAGCCTGGTTCTCTTCCCCCATGCCCAGGATTTCCGGCAAGTCCACTTTGGCAGAGAACAGTTCTTAAAATCAACCCACTCATGATCAGAATCAGAATCTGTTTTAATGGCTATGCAAGTTTAACAAACACAGAATTTACATTAGCAGGGAAGAGCAACATAGAACATATGTAACATGATAAGAACATAATATAATACAATAAAAATATGGTGTAAAAAGGTCAGGGGGGTATATATACAGCATTGCAAAACAGTGGTACAGCAGTAAGTAATTTTAAGGTGTCAAAAGGGGTTTTGAGTGCAAAAGTGGCTTGTGCAGTGGGATGCTGGATGGGGGTGTTTGTGGCAAAGTCATTCCGAGTCCTTGGCCCTATTGAAGAGTGCAATGGCCGAAGGGTAGAAGCTGTTCTTATGGCAAGCGGTTTTGGTCCTGGTGGACCGCGAGGGGAGCAGCTGAAGCAGAGGGTGTCCTGGGTGGGAGGCAAGTCTGAGTGAGACCTCAGCCAGATTTTTACTGAAAATATATATAGATAAGCAAAATGGTTAGTTGTAATATACATAACACAGGCTCCAAAAAGAAAAGATCTCATCAGTGCCCTCCTTTAATATGTCCATCTAGACATTGTTAAAATTAAATAAATAGGAAAATGGAAATGCCGGTTTCTGACCTGAAACGGATGGAACCCCAAAAAATCAGCCTAAACACTGGCGGCACTTCACCTCGCAAGAGGGCTTTAGATGAAAGATGACCTGTGATTGCGGATTTTGCTCAAGTTTAAAGCACGCATTTCCTATCTGCAAACCACACAAAAGCAAAAAGTTGTCAATTACATATAAACATAATAGGCTCACAATTACATTGGTTCAAATGTTAACTCACGGTTGATTACATTTCTTGGTTCAATCCAAGCCCCCTGAAGTCAGAGTGTCAGGCAACTTTTTCCTGTTCTGACAATGAGCTCGCCCGCTGGGTTGTCGGTGTCCAATATGTATCTGAGCTGAATATTGTTGAAGAGAAGTAAATACAATCATAACAAGCATAATATTATTAATTATGATATAGGAACATGGGTGGTAGAGCTTCAAGATGAGAAGCACATATGTCTGTCTTATATATCTTTCCTTTAAGAATACATACCAGCTGCTCTTGGGCAGGATGAAGGCCCACCCTTTGAAGAGTGTGGTCTTCAGGGGGTGGGGGCACACCTTTTAGTGGTCAAAGCACTGTTAGAAGATTGTGATCTGCAGGGGGTGGGGGCACACAGTATCTACAGGATTTAGGAGACAGACAGGAATCAACATTTACATCTGGAGGTCAGAGGGCCCTTCTAAACGTGAAATTCCTTCCTCAGTATCCAAAAATAAAAGTACTGATGATGCAAAAGCTATTCATATTTGTAAATTGGAAGATATCTCGCCATGAGCACATGCGCAGAGGTCAGATTGGTAAAACCGACTGTCAGTCAAGTGACAAATGTCATAGTGAGGATAATTGGCTGACGTCTACGTTTGCATTTTGTCTATCCATATAAGATTTGATCTTGCTGTTTGTAAGTCTTGTTAAACCTGATTTTATATATATTTCAATAAATCTGTAAAAAAAAAAAAAAAGGGGGGGTTTACATTTTAATGCCATAGTAGTAGTAACAACAGCAGCAGGGTAAAGTACAGCACACAGAGTTGCAGGGTAATATACATAATGACAATAACATAACAATAGCAATTGCTCGGAACAGATGTGGACGCACTGAAATCCAGGTTTAAATGTCCTCACTTCCCCCCACAAAAAAAACTACTCCGGAAACTCATCGCCCCACGGCGGTGCCGTCGCCTCTCTGTGGTGCCTGCAACGCTCCCGCCCCACGGTGGTGGACTGCAGCCAGGTGCCTCTCAAAAAATCTAGGTGTCACAATGGATCCTGATCTCTCATTTGAGCATCATATCAAGCAAATTACCAGAACTGCATTCTTCCATCTCCGTAACATAGCTAAAATAAGAAACTTCCTCTCAAAGGATGATGCTGAAAAATTGATACATGCCTTTGTTACATCCCGATTGGATTATTGCAATGTATTATTCTCCGGCCTCCCAAATACCTGCGTACAAAACTTACAGCGGGTGCAAAATGCTGCTGCTAGGCTACTAAGCAGAACTAGAAAGTAGGATCACATAACAGCTACTCTTATCTCTCTACACTGGCTCCCTATCCAAGCCAGGGCTGATTTTAAGGTTCTACTACTAACCTACAAATCTCTACATGGATTAACACCACTGTACCTCTCTGGCCTTCTTGCACCTTATCACCCTGTAAGGACACTAAGATCCAAAGATGCTGGCTATTTGGTGATTCCCAAAATTAACAGAAAAACTGCTGGAGGTAGGGCTTTCTCATATAGAGCGCCTCTTCTCTGGAACAAATTACCTGTTTCAGTTAAGGAGGCTGATACCGTCTCGACATTCAAAGTTAGGTTAAAAACATTTTATTCAGTCAGTACTACGACTGTTAAAGTGTGTGGATGTGCTGGGTTAGTTAGTGTGAAGTTATTCAATATCTGTTGTACTGTGAAGTTATTCAATATTTGTTGTAATATGATAGCGATCTCTTGTTTCTGATTCTAAAACCGTACAGTTAGAGACGACAGGAGACATGGCTTTCAAAAGATACTATCTTTCCCCCCAAAAAAATATATATATCTTAGAGTTTTCTTTCTTGGAACAGATTTATGTTCCAACCGAGGGGGGCTGGTGCTGTCTTGGTGTCTAAGGCTGTGTCAATAGCCCCTTTTTTGGGTCTTTTCTATTGCTGCATTAGCCCACACTGACCGGTGGGGACCTCATTCTGAATATTGCTATAACTGTTAGCTGTTCCTTGCACTCTCTAACATCTCCTCTACTCCGTCTCACTGTCCTCCCCTCCATACCCCCCTTTGGTATGGGGGGACTGAGCTCTCAGCACTTGCGTGGTCATCGGCCAATGTTGGACCTGGCGCCAGTGGACATCGATCTGAGATGGTCTTCCAACCCTGGATCTGGTCGCCAGTCGGACGTCAGTCTCCCTGATGGACAAGGAGAGAGTTCCCGGTCCTTTTCCTCATCCCCCTGCGTGTGATGCTGCGCCAATCATGGGCCCAAGCCCAGTGACTGCCTAAATTGACTTTGTGCAACCTAAGACCCAAGTTGAGCATTGAGTATTGATGTTTCAACAACTTGTTAACTCTCTCTAGAGTTATGACTGTTTTAGCCTGTGTTCTGCTCTTCACTTTCTCCAACCGTCCCTGGAGGAGGGGATCCCTCACTGAATCGCTCCTTCCAAGGTTTCTTCCATTTTTTCTTCCTAGTGAGTTTTTCTGGGAGTTTTTCCTTGTCTTCCTTGAGGGTTTAGGTTGGTTGAGGGGCAGTTCTATGGGCATATGTGAAGCCCTCTGTGACATTGCTTGTAAAAAGAGCTATACAAATAAATGTTGATTTGATTTGATATAATCAGAATATACAGAGGTGTTAAAGAGATTATTTGGTGGCAACAAATGTACAGATCCATCCATCCATTTTCCTCCACTTATCTGGGGCCGGGTCGCGGGTGCAGCAGTCTGAGCAGGGAGGCCCAGACTTCCCTCACTGCACACACCTCCTCCAGCTCCTCCTGGGGGATCCCGAGGCGGTCCCAGGCCAGCCGAGAGACATAGTCTCTGTTGGACCTGGGGGTCCTCCCGAGGGAGGCGTCCAGGAGGCATCCGAAACAGATGCCCGAGCCACCTCAGCTGGCTACTCTCGACGTGGAGGAGTAGCGGTTCTACTCCGAGCTCCTCCCGTGTGATCGAGCTCCTCACCCTATCTCTAAGGGAGCGCCCGGCCACCCTGCGGAGGAAACTCATTTCGAACCGCTTGTATCGGCGATCTTGTCCTTTCGGTCATTACCCAAAACTCATGACCATAGGTGAGAGTAGGAATGTAGATTGACCGGTAAATCTAAAGGTTTGCCTTGCGGCTCAGCTCCTTCTTCACCACGACGGTCCGGTACAGAGACTGCATCACTGCAGACGCTGCACCAATCCGCCTGTCAATCTCACGTTCCGTCCTTCCGTCACTCGTGAACAAGACCCCGAGATACTTGAACTCATCCACTTGAGGCAAAGGCTCCCCACCCACCCACCCACCCACCCAGAGGGGGCAAGCCACCTTTTTCCGGTCGAGTACCATGGCCTCGGATTTGGAGGTGCTGATCCTCATCCCAGCCGCTTCACACTCGGCAGCAAACCGCTCCAGAGCATGCTGGAGGCCCCGGCTCGAAGAAGCAAGCAGGACCACATCATCCGCCAACAACAGAGATGAGATCTCGTGCTCCCCGAACCGGAAACCCTCAGCCCCCTGGGCGCGCCTAGGGGGCAGAGGCTTGGATAAATGATTATGTACAGGCTATACAATTACAATTATAGAGGTATTGGTCTTGTAGAATATAAAGTATTATATCAGGATGTACAGGATTTACACTTTGCAGAATATACAGCAGAATATACAGGATATACAGGATAAAGTGCAGGTTACAGACTATACAATTACAGTCTATACAATTAAATTACAATTATGCAAGTATTGGTCTTGCTGAAGTGCTATGTCAGGATGTACAGGATTTAGTTTTTTGCAGCATATACAGGATATACAGGATTTACAGGTTTTTAGCAGAATATACATAGTTATATTACAGTTGTACCAGAATATTGCAAAATATGCATTGTTATGTTACAAAATGTTGTGTCAGACTATTGCCTAATGTCCATTTTTATATCACCGGATGTTATGCTATGTCACAGAATATACAGTTGGCTTACATACTAATGGTGTGAGGAATTGTAAAGTTTGATGGCCACAGGTAGGAATGACTTCCTGTGGCGCTCCGTGGTGCATTTTGAGAGGATGAGTCTCCCGCTTTAATGACTCATTCATTCCCCATCACCGACAGCATGGATATTAAGATGTACTAAGATGAGTCCAGGTCATACTGAGCAGGTAGAACAGACACACATCATCCACGGAATACAGAGACTCAGGCGGCTACAGTGGGTCTCACAATAACAAGTAACAAGTCGTACATTAGTAAGACTTTCAGTAAGGATGGTGTCCTTGGAGATGGAAACTAGGGGAGGGAGAGCGATAGTGAGATCCGGAATTCCCCGACCTCTACTCCGGGTTCACAGCCCAACAATGTGTTTTGTATCCCCCTAAAGAGAGGGGTTCAAAGCCCCTGCTACCCCAGCTGCGTATTCTAAAACTGTTACGTTGAGAGACTAAAAATTTTTTTTATCTGATTGCACGACTGCTGTTTTAGATACTTTTGGGGAGAAATGACACAGACAACACGGTGCGCAGAGCTCCATCTACCAGGACAACAGTGATCACTTGAGCCGCCTACAACAAAACATTGAGTACCTCCGGTCCACATACCATCTTATCTTGAACGTTAAAAAGGATACTTGCTGCCGTATTAACTTCTAGACGGCAGATCAATTCCATGAGGTAGTTTTATTCCGTTGTTCACCGGGAGAAAGCACAAGTGTGAACAGATCTCAGTCACATGAGAGAAGGTGGGCCAGGGTTGAGTCTACACGGTACTCATTTCGTATTTAAATCCCGCCCTCTGATCGCAGCAGCTCAACTCAACAGCAGCAGAGCAGCTTCGTATATTCAACTGTTACACGAGTGTTTAGACATGGCAGAAGTCGCTCCAGCTCCCGCTCCGGCCAAGGCACCTTAGAAGAAAGCAGCAGCCAAGCCCAAGAAAGCTGGACCCAGCGTCGGCGAGCTGATGGTCAAGGCCGTGTCCGCTTCCAAGGAGAGAAGCGGCGTGTCCCTGGCAGCGGTAAAGAAAGCCCTGGCGGCCGGCGGCTACGACGTAGAGAAGAACAACTCCCGCGTCAAGATCGCAGTGAAGAGCCTCATCACTAAAGGAACCTTGGTCCAGACTAAAGGAATAGGCGCTTCTGGTTCTTTTAAGATCAACAAGGTGGTGGAGACCAAGGCAAAGGAGCCCGCTAAGAAGGTCGCCGCTCCGAAAGTCAAGAAGCCAGCCGCCAAGAAACCCTCAGCTGCCAAGAAGTCACCTAAGAAGGTCGCTGCTAAGAAGCCCGCAGCTGCCAAGAAGTCTCCTACGAAAGCCAAGAAGCCCGCGGCTGCCAAGGCCACCAAGAGCCCCAAGAAGGTGAAGAAGCCCGCAACCCCCAAGAAAACAGTGGCCAAGAGCCCCAAGAAGGCAATTAAGGCAGCCAAGCCCAAAGCCGCCAAGCCCAAGGCGCCAGGTCATCTCGCGCCGGGCTCCAGTTCCCCGTGGGTCGTGTTCACAGGCTCCTCCGTAAAGGAAACTACGCTCAGCGCGTTGGAGCTGGTGCACCGTTCCATTTCGTGGAGCTCCGCCCCAAAGGGGAGCTCTGCTCCTATTGGTTTACCCGCTGCCTAGTGCAGCCAACCACTGAAGATAAAAATGTATCCGCATTTGTCTCACACAGGTGCCCCTATTTAAAGGGGGTGACAGCTGTCACTCGTTCTCCCAAAAAATTCAGCACGGGTTGTTCTGAATTCAACTAGAAGATTATATCTGCTAGAATGAACAAATATTCCATTCCGCGTTTACCAGCCAAGGCTCTTTTAAGAGCCCAGTGCCGGTGCCTTCACCTGGAAGCCGATGGAGACCTGTTTTGGACCCCGGCATGCCAGGGAGGGTATGGTGGAGTCCCTTGGATGTTCATCTTGCGCATGTCTCTCCGTTTCGGAGAGGCGGCTGCGCTATGAATTTTTCCAGGTGGAGGAGCCCCTCGAGGATGTGGCGTCCGCTCTGCTCTCCGAGGAGAATTGTTCAGAGTTGGAAGACCCCCTCGAGGAGGCTGACGAGGCGCAAGAGTCTGGCCGCGAACCTCCTGTGGAGGCTTTCTTTGCCGACGTCTTGCAGTCAACCCCCCAGTTCCTCTGTGAGGATCAAGGGTGCGGGTCGATCTCTGCCTCAGGGGACGACGAGGAAGCAATTCCAGTCACTCCCGTCTCTGCGTTATCACGCAGAGCCGACTTCCCTGCCGTCATTGCTAAGGCAGCGGCCATCATGGGGGTCCCCCTGCCGGCCTCTCCTCCTGTGGAGGAAGACGATCCGTGGGATGTGGGCCCTCATGCGAAACGCAGGAGAGCGGCCAAACCCCTGTGCCCCACCATGCCTAAACTGGCAGAGTATATGCAAGGCTCCTGGGATGCGCCTTTAATGGCGAATGTGCCGGTCAAGGCGCTCCTCCCCTTCACAAGGGTTGAGGCCCTTGGAGAGGCTGTGAAGTCTGGCCCTCCACCCCTGGAACCGTCGCTGGTGGCATACCTGGTGCCTGGGGCGAGCACCTGGATGACAACCAGGAAAGCGTCTCTCCCATCCCCCCGTGACAAGCTCACTGCCTCTCTGGCAGACAAAGCTTATGTCTGGGGTGCGCAGGGGGCAGCGGCCTCTGGGAATGCTGCCCTCCTGACGGCCGCGGTCGCTAAACTCTCCATGGAGAGACCCGAGGGACTGTTGGCAGAGGAGACGTCGTGGGTTTCTAGGATGGCGTCTGCCGCGCTGCACCTGAACCAGGGAGCGGCTATTTGCTCCGGCAGAGCGATGGGCAACAGTGTGGTCGTGCACCGCCACCTCTGGCTGTCTCTCACAGCCATGAAGGAGGCGGTCAAGACTGCCCTGCTCAACGCTCCGGTGGCGAGCGAGGGTCTGTTTGGACCGGCTGTGGCGGCAGCCTCCGACAGATTCTCGCGCCTGGAGCAGGAGAGGAAGCACCTGCTAAGGCACATGCCTCTTCAGAGGAAGCCCAGTGCTGCACCCCTTTCCTCCCTTTCTGCAGGTGCGCCGCAGAACAGAAGGAAACGAGCCCGCCGTCCAGTGGCACGAGCGGCCACAGCGACGCAGGCTGTTCCTTCCTCGGCGCCCGCCCCCTCGACAGCCCCCCCCGAGAGATCGGGATACAGCCGACCACCGAACCCTAGCTGGCGTGGTGGCGGAGGGGGGAAAGAAGAGGAGGGCGTGACTGGCGGTGGGGACCGAAGCTTCGGTCCCCACTACTGTATCTGTTTGTAAAATAAAGAGGCGTGAATCTCCACTTTATTTTCTCAAAGAAAGACAAGGGTTCCATTCGCTGCCTCTCACGGTCTCGACTGGTACAGAGCTGAGCTCTCATACGCTTGTCGAACGAGCTGATGAGTTGGTTTCTTTTCACAGTTTTTCTCTAACTGGCGAAACTGAACCATCGGGCCTCGTGCAGGTGACAGAGTCCAGCCCAGCCAGCAATAGGCGTGTGGCTGGACTACTGCCCACCGCCGAGTACCATGTAGCGGCGTGTGACTCTTAACTCTGTTAACAACTCTGTTGATGGCTGTGTTATGTTACATGAGTCACCGCTGAGACTGAACGCGCAGAGCTCTGTTCGCGCTGTTGAGCTGTTGCACGGGGTTGGTGTTGGCCCCTCTGGCCATTTTATGAAAAGTAATTCATTTCACATTTAATAACTTTAATTGGAGGATATTTACTGGAGGAATCAAATTGGCTCTTTTTGTTTTGGGTGTATTTATAAACTGTACTCCAGCTCAACTCTTCCTCTCTGGCTCTAAGTCTCTAAGGTAAGCGAACATCTTTTTCAACTCTTTCGCTAGCATTCTATCAAAAATGTAGGTTTTTGACTTCTTTAACATTTGGGCTCATAGGTATTCATGTGCTTATCAGTCAGGATTTACAACTGACATTCCAACTAGCTGTAAAGATATGCTGTTTGCTAACATTAGTGACCAATGCTGAAATTAGCACTTAAACTAATTGCTAGTGCATCAGCATATATTTCGCTAGTATGCTATCAAAGATGTGGGGTTTTGACTTTAACATTTGGGCTTATATGTATTCATGTGCTTATCAGTCTGGACGGTGGTGGAGGGTTGTGGGGAGGGTAGTGGGGGGGGGGGGGGGGTATTTGTGTGCATTTTCACAGTTTAGGGTCGTTTTCGGAGGGGGGGGGGGATCGGCGTTCACGGGGGGCGGGGGGGGGGGGGTCGTGCGGGGGGGTTTGAGGGCAGGGTTCATGTGGTGGGGTCCATAGGAATCTAACAAGATATTGGGGAGGTGTGTGGGAGGTCGGGTTGATGAGCTATGAGCCTATTTGGGGGAGAGGTTTGAGAATCGCGATCTTTAATCCTGCTGAAATTAGTGTTTACGCTACTACTAGTGCATCAGCATATGAACACCTGTTGAAAGCTTGATCTGTCACATACCTAAGCAATGGTAGAAGTCATATTCTGAAAATTACTCAACAATGTCAGTGATGTATGGGGGAGAGTCCCGGGCCAGAGTCACGCACACTCAAAATTTCTTTAGGAATTTTTTTCTAGTTTAGCAGATACATTTATATGCCCCCCATCTGTACAGTTAGTGCCCACTTTTTATTTGTATTCTGTCATCTTATTTAACTTGCATGTTCTATGTTAGCTTCATCCTGCCGCAGAGGCTTGGATAAATTATTATGTACAGACTATACAATTACAATTATACAAGTATTGGTCTCGCAGAATATACAGTGTTGTGTCAGGATGTACAGGATTTACAGGACATACAGGGTTTTAGCAAAATATACATTACACAATATAATACAGGATGTTGTGTCAGAATATTGCCAAATATACATATACAAAAGATATGACATATATGTGACAGAATATTAAATGCAACATATTCATGCATAATAATACACAGTTGCATGGGCGATATTCACATTAATGGATGTAGAATGAAATCCGTCCCCTTCAGAGGATACAGAAGGCAGCTGCTCGTCTGGTTTTCAACTTACCCAGACGCTGTCATGTCACCCCACTCCTCATCGCCCTCCACTGGCTTCCCATCATGGCCCGCATCAGATTCAAGACCCTGGTGCTGACCTTCCGGGCTGTAAACGGGACTGCCCCGACCTATATCAACTCTCTCCTCCAGCCCTATACCCCCACCCGTTACCTACGGTCATCTGCTGACAACCGTCTAGTGGTACCTCCCCTCAAGAGCGCCCGAGTGCAACACAAACTCTTCCACTGCCTGGCTCCCCAATGGTGGAATCAACTCCCCACCTCCATCAGAAGCACAGACTGCCTTCTCACCTTCAAGAGAAGCTAAAAACTCACCTATTTAAAGAATGTAATGGCACTTAGGAATAGTATGGCACTTCACATAATCTAATGTACTTTAGAACAATCTGTTGGTCCCCATACGGTGACTTTCCAGTTTTGTTTGTTGTATCTCTTGCTTTATGTTCACAATTGTTGTGTTATGCATTTATAGTTCTTCCCTTGGCACTTATTGGTTCTCATGATGTATGATTCACGATCTAAAAAAACCGACTGTGTTCGGGGTCTATCACGTTGCTATGCTCGATGACTGATGCTCTTTGTAAAAGCTCTCTTGTAAGTCGCTTTGGATAAAAGCGTCTGCTAAATGAATAAATGTAAATGTAAGTCTCAGGTTTCAGCCAAGCTGCCTCGTTCTCCCTGTACATCTGCCTCAGATCAGCTACACAGGCAGATCAAAATAAGTTTTTATTTTAAATACAAGGTTAAATCATGAAATACAGTATGTGTCCCTTTATAAAATGACTCTATTGATCATTTTATTTGTACAGCCCTTCTCAGAATGTCAGAGACGGCTTCACAGATCAGATAGGCTTCGCCTATATAGTATGTGAGGATAAGCCTGTAGCTTGAGCTACTTTACTGCAGTTACATCTTCTGTGGTCCACTTTGTAACAGACACACTTCACACAGAGATATCTCTCATCCATTTAACACAACAACACACTAATGTGATCCTGAAAGGTGAGCCAACAATCTGTACTAAGGTTCTGTACCTTAGTTTACCCGGTATTTATAGCTGAACTATGCAAATTCTGAGTCCCGCCTCCTACAAGTCGCTGCGTTCAGCTGGGATGTTCGATAGATTAACTCTACCGCGCATGTGTGGAATTTACCACCGCCCCCCATCTATTCAGTCATCTTAAACGGACCGTCATGATTACTGAAAGAAGACATATTAGAAACATCTTCACTCTAATAAATTATTGGACAATTATCTTCATTAATATTTAATTCCACATCTGAAATGTTTGCTGTATGCTGGGCGGAGATGGAAGTTGCGCCTAACTTCACGAGCAGTTTCCCGCCTAATTTAACCAGAAACACGTGGTTAATGACGTCAGAAGCTTTGTTAGTTGATGTAACGCGCCAGTCAAGATTTAAATTTTATAAGGTTTAATAGCCAACATGTATGTAGAGGCAATCTTTTGCTTTGTTCAGTTCTCCATTTCTTCAATTTACCTCTATTCTAATAAATGACGTGAAGAGCCTGTTTTACTCGTTGGACAACACGGATGTCGTCGCAGCACGGTAAAACGACCGTGTTGCTCCCGCCATCTGTTCTTTATTTAACACAAAAGGTCAAACACAGAACACTTCTTCTCTTATATAGGCATGACCATGTGGGCATGAACAAAAAAAATGACCAAAAAGCAATACTGCGCCCCTTGTGTCCATGTCATGTATTCTATCAATTGTTCTCCATGTAAACAAAACAGTGATTTACTTCTTGACATTGTACTTGAAACAAAACACAAATAAATGACTGCTAATCGCAACATTATAATAACAACAATGCACATGTACCAAAACAAAATGGCGCTTACATTCCGGCCCCTAATTGTTAGTGCACAACAATTACCATACAAAATATAAGCAAAAAAATTTTTGGGGACAAACAAAAACATTGTAACCAATTGTAAGCATTATCTTTCAGTGTGCCATATCTTTGGCCATAAAGTAACTCAAAGGGATATTAATCATCCATTTCAACCAACAAACATAATTTGTCAACAGGTCTTTCCAAAATACTACTTTTAGATTTTACCAATACTCTTCTTCCGTGACCTTTAGAATCAAAAATATACTTTTCAACCTTTTAGTGATTCACGCATTTCCTTTTCCTACCAAATTTGTACCATTATCTGATCTCATAACAGAAACTTGACCTCTCCTTGCAACAAACCTTCTGAAAGCGTTAATACAAGAATCAGTTTCAAGTGAGTGAGCAACTTCTATATGAAAAGCTCTTGTGGTAAGGCATGTAAACAGAACAAAATATCTTTTAACATGACCTCTGCCATATTTAACCTCAAAAGGTCCAAAATAGTCTACACCCACATGTGGAAAGGGGGGATCGTCTGGAGTAAGTCTGTCGTGGTAAACTAGCCATTTTTTGTTGCCCTGGTTTACCTGACAACATTTTACATTTAACACATTTTGACAATATTTTTCTGATGGCTGCATCAGCTTTGGGAATCCAATACTTTTCTCTCAATTTAGACAACGTTATGTTCCTGCCACTGTGCCCTGTTTGTTTGTGAAGATGTCTACGAATCAAAGTGGACACATGGTGGTCTTGATGAATTATTACAGGATATTTCACACTGGATGGTAATGCAGATTGGTGTAACCTTCCACCAACTCTTAAATCACCATTGTCTAACATAGGATCTAGTTTGACAATATGACTTGTTCTCTTAACCTTTCCATTGTTTTGCAAAGCTTGTATTTCATCTTTGTAGCTTTGTTTTTGACAAAACATAACAATCGCAGTCTCAGCATCTTCTAGCTCTGCAACTGTCAACTGACTTTCAAACTCATTGAATTTATACCTTTGCTTTTTGTTTGTGACATTTTTCTTTTGACATTGGTTATCACTGACTTGTGACGATTTTCGCTGTTGAGCACTTTTTTGAAGAAGCTGTTTTAGTCTTAGCATCCAGGCACTAGCCTTCTTCAGTCTGTGCCAATCTGAGTTCAGTCAAGACACTCACGTGATGATTGATATAAAGAATATTTATTGATGACCGTACATGGAATATGTTTGACTTTGGCGGAGTGGAATGTCTAAGGGGAAGCGCTCCCTACCGCCTCGAGCGACACATACGTGCACACATATATGACATGAGGCATGGAGCAATAGATATATAATCCCCCTGATACAGATATACATACATTCAGACAGACATACAGATATGCATAAATTCAGACAGACAGACAACCGGGGGAGAAAGGGGACGGTGGTGGGAGGCAACAGTAATGATCCTAACCGTTCTGTGTGAGTGTTGGATCTCCGTGCAGCCTTTTAAGGCAGTCTTACCGGGCGGAGCCCCAATGGGTTTGCACTAGCCAGGTCAGGTGTGTTCATGATTGATTGTTTGGACTACCTGTTTGCTTGAACTGTTAATGTATGTGAACTGCGGTGTGTGATGAGTATCAGTGTACTGAATGATTGAAGTGTATGCTGAGTGTATGATGAGTTATGTGAATGAATGATGATATGTACTTGATGACTGAGTGATGACGCGGGCAGCCCGAGTGCCGTTGCCAGAACTAGCTTCGCCCATTTCAGTCAAGACACTCACGTGATGATTGATATAAAGAATATTTATTGATGACCGTACATGGAATATGTTTGACTTTGGCGGAGTGGAATGTCTAAGGGGAAGCGCTCCCTACCGCCTCGAGCGACACATACGTGCACACATATATGACATGAGGCATGGAGCAATAGATATATAATCCCCAACATACGACCACTCCGCCAGACTATGTGTAAGCGGAGCACCACTGCTCCTGAGCCTTGACATCCCACTTGGTACTAGTGGCGAAAAACAAGTGTTTTTCTGGATGCTTGGGTCATGCTAGCATAGACGATGACTAAACCAAGTGTGCATAACTTTTGTGTTACATACCATCTGATGTGCGGTTCACCTGACCGTCCGAAGAACACACTCCGTCCAGACTATTGCTGGACGGAAGGTGAACATGCGGCTAGCCAGATCCACCGAGCATCTCCCCGGTACCCTTCTCATCCGACCTTGGGCTGATATCGCTGATATCTAGGGAGCTGCCCCTCTCGCTCGTCAGCGACCCACCATGGATGTACGCAAAGGCAGCTGAAGTGCTGGAACACAAAAGATATGTTATCTAGTGTGAAGTCAATGTGTCAGCAGCACTGCTGTTCCCCGCCGGTACCCAGGGTATCTCCGCAGATATCCTGACTCGCACGCTAGCTTCTGATCGTTGCTACTGCATCAGATGCACGTCTGCGATCACCAGTGCCAAGCCCAAGATCTAACGGAAACATTCTATTACATATTGGTCCGGTAGCCTCTCAACCATACGGGGCAGGTTTACAGCTAGCTCTAGAAACACGACCTCTAGCACCCGTCGGTGACCCCAAGGATGTCCGCAAGGCTGTGTATGCACCCAATGTAACTATATGAAAATCAGAATGGACTACGAAATGTGTCGGCAGACATCCACCGTTCCTCATCGTATCCCGAGGTATCTCTGCAGATATCTCGACTCGAACACTGGCTTCTGATCGTAGCCTACTGCATCAGAGCACGTCTGCGGACCACCAGAACTAAGCCGAGATCTTACAGAAATATTCTACCATTATGTGTAACCCTCTCATCCAAAGGGGCAGGTCTACTGCTACCTCTAGAGACCAATTCCTCTAGCACCCGTCGATGACCCAGGATGTACGCGAGGGGTATGTCTTGAATGTAAATGATCGAACAATGTGTCGACAGACGTCTGCCGTTCCCTGTAGTACAGGGCATCTCTGGAGATATCCTGATTCAGAACTATGGATTCCGATGGAGCCACCATCAGCGCACGTCTGCGGATCACCACATCCGAACCAGAATCAAAAGAGATATTCTACCTTTATGGGTTAAAAAAGCCAACCCAACCGCCAAAATGCAATGCTTCATTACTTAGCCGCATGGCCGCACTTCTTTCATAGCACATACACATCCAAACTCCCACTATGTCCTTTGCATTGGGGCGTACATGCGCTCGCATGCTGCCGAAGAAATATGCCCAGTTGCTTGTAGCGTGGCTGTGGGCACACTGAATGATGCCGAAGCTGCCGCCCCAAACCGAATTAGCGAGCTGTAGACGGCTCCGGGAACGATCCACGGCGAGCGTGCAGAGCGGAGTCCTTGTGCCAACCAGGATCTCGTCATGGCCTGACTGCATCTGCGATGGACAGGGGCTCAGATGGCGTTGCCCGGGAGCAACATAGCAGGTCCCGTGACATAGAAGAAGTGGGCAAAATGCACAATTAGTTTGAGCAATCACGATATGAGTATCAGTTGCAATGTTACAGGACAACGTGAACATGTCGCTGGATGCTAGACCAGCTATATCAAAATAGTGAGGTCGCAACAAGGATCAATAGTGGCATGCCTGTTGGTTAATTCCCCCACCCATTAAGACCTTTGAGAAACACCCACTCAAGTGTATCAATGTACGTCCAGGGCACTCTCGTCTTAAACTAGACCTACAGCCTTGGTAGTTCAAGATGCGAGGTTATAGGTAGCTGTAGTCTTTAATATCAGGACGCCCCTTCATAAGCAGCGTATACAGAGCAATGAGCAACATCCTTTCTTAGAGAAGACGGGAAGCGATGCCGGCGCAACGCTCGACAGGCAGAGGACTGCTGCCGCACCCAGACTCCCCAGCTTGCTTAACGGCATGGCGCATCCGTAACGCGGGCAGCGAGCAGACACAAGTGTCCACAGGCAGCCGCGCCCGAACCTACGCCACACCACAAGTGGGGGGAAGGAGAAACGGCAGACAGGAGCCTCTGTCCTGAAACCCGCGAAACGTCAGTAAGGGGTCTGCCAGCGGTGCCTGTTCTCTTCACCCACTGTTTAATAGTACAATGCATCCTTTTTTAGGGGACTGCATACAGCACCAACTTCGACAATCCACCGAGGTGGAAAACGAAAGGGAAGGAAAGGACCAACCGGTAGTTGCCACACTCTTCTGCCGTACGCGCGCCCCTTTTAGAATGTTTAAGGACCACAGTAAACGTATATTAGACATAAAAACATCAGACATGGAGAGGTCACGACAGTGATCGAAAGTAGCACACCTGGTGGTGAATTCCCTGCACCTCAAAAACCCATAGTAAGCCGTGAGAAACACCGACTCGAGGAGAGTGTCAACAGAAAGCCCAAAGCCACCCTCATCTTAAACTAGACACCATAAGTGCAAAATAGGTAGGGTGATTGGCAGTCGTTTATCTTCTGCCACAAAACGCTGCTTCAGCAGCCCCTTCATCAGCAGGCGTATACGGGGGCTCCCGAGCGCTGCTCGCAGACGGACCCAACACTGGACGTTAAATTGAATGCCCGCGTCCACTGTTTCCATGGTAAACAATGCAGCTCCTTTCTGGGGCACATGGGCCTAGTCTTGCACTGTCCTAGTCAACAAGCAGACAACCCCACAATGCTATACAGCTCGTGGAGCGCTGTGGCAAAGACTCTGGATCCAGGGAAGCCGTCTCTGCTGGCCACTTGTGAACCATTAGTCCCCGTAACATCCCTCAAACCCGACAGATAGAAACCCATGCCGTTCCTCAGGTGCACGATGATCCCTAGAAAGCCAATCTGACCAGCAGGACACCATCGGTGAGATTAGGTAACCCATTGCCATGTCCGACAGACGGGAAACGAATGTTCTGCCTAGGCTTATGACGCGCATGCAATTTGAAATACCCCGGCCTAAAGCAGGTCGCATTTACCCATTGAAACGGCGCCTGAAGCCACCGTCAGGATACCACAGACGCGCTCCGATATTATCCTGCAGACTGTCATCCTAAGCAATTGACAAAAGAGAGCCCATAACAGAGCATCGCCCACCGAGCAGAACAACATGATAGACCACGACACATAGCAGTTAATACTCCCAAGCTTGTAATACTCCCAAGCTCGCTTTATTACTGCGGTTAATAAACACCGCCTGAGCTGTTGTTCTAGCCACAACTCACGCTGTATTAGCACTTCAACAACAGTCCGACTTCTAACAACCCCTTCACCAAACTCCCGCTCAATCCCCCTCGTATGCGCCTTCACCCCAAAAACTCAAGCATGCGCACCTCCCACTTCCCAGCTTCCTTTAAAGGCACAACTACAGAAAAGAACGCCATACATTATAACAGAACAGATTTAACCAGCCTAACACAATATACATAACCTATACCATAGAAATATATACAACTTTACATGCCACCCTATATTTACATGCACCATCCGTACACGTACGACTGCATCATTTGTCTTTTGCCCCATCCGTTCATTTAGCACATAGCATCATGTGCGCTACCGTATATAAGATTCAGTAAATCCAATAAAATACTGTAACATATCGAACAATACAGCTGTACATTTGCTGCCTCAACATCACTTTAATCCCTCCAAACGCCCGCAAATACTTTCGAAATTCCTTACCATTTCGTTTTACCTTGTGACAATGACAATAAAGATCCATCAATAGGGTGGACAATGAACACATTTTACCTTGCCACCTAACCAACTGTCGAACGATTCCAGAGCGCAGGTAACAACACTAGAACCAACCTTGTGACGTCATCAGCCTGAATGCGGCAAGTGAATGCTAAGAAATGGCACCGGATCGTCGGTTCCACGTCCCGTTCATAGCGCAATACTTGCGACCACTTGCAATAAACCAAAACAAACGCAACAGTTAGTGCGCAGACACGTACACCTTAATGCTAACAATTCTGGTTGCAATCAACATTTGAGAAAGCAGACGTAACACCGCCTATAGGTTTACCTGTAGGTCTAGCTTTGTAGCTACCTACTTAGCTTCAGTATACAGTCTCTGTGCTCACCATCCTGCCTGCAACTGCATGGCAACGAACTCCTAAAATGAATTTGTGCAAAGACGACGCTTCCTTGGCAGAAACAGTTTCGTAAACCCCAAACGACGTCCCGCCACACCGCATGGCTAAACGGAACTCGGAGCCAGACGTCCATCCAGCTCCACACGTTGATCCGGGCAAGCGGAGCGTATCACGGTACACTGAAGCCATGCAGAACTCGGCAAGAGTCAAGGTCGGCATCCGGGGCTCATTGTCCAGGAACATGCACGGGTCCCCGCGACCGACCAAGTCGGAAGAGCACAGCAAATTCAAGTTTTATCAGCATCCGTACCTGTGAGGATTTGGCCACGCAGAAGGGCGGAAATGTTGCAGCGGGAAATGGGAGCGGTGCCCTACCCTTCTGCCATGAAGTCCTAACATCCAGCAGCTCCAAAACACTGCGTCCCGCCGGAACTCGGGCCTCTTCGGTCTTTGGTTGTCCCCACCGGGGCGGCTGGATTAGCAGAAGGAAACGCTCGCCGTACTCTATGAAAAACAAGTCCCCTAAAGTTGCATCCGCTAAGGTAAGCACCCTGTCCGCATGAGCAGTCAGCAATTCGATAGACCTTACTCTGGAACCTGGCTGCTAGCATAGTTACAGAACACTCCACTGCAGATCTCGAGGGATCCACGGCAAGCCCCGACGCGACCATGAGACACAGCTGAAGTAACAAACCCAATATCTCAGCAACAAGAACAAAACACGGTAGTAATGACGACCCCCACACGACAGCAACACAGAACCGCCCGCCATGAACCAGGCAACAGTAATGATCCTAACCGTTCTGTGTGAGTGTTGGATCTCCGTGCAGCCTTTTAAGGCAGTCTTACCGGGCGGAGCCCCAATGGGTTTGCACTAGCCAGGTCAGGTGTGTTCATGATTGATTGTTTGGACTACCTGTTTGCTTGAACTGTTAATGTATGTGAACTGCGGTGTGTGATGAGTATCAGTGTACTGAATGATTGAAGTGTATGCTGAGTGTATGATGAGTTATGTGAATGAATGATGATATGTACTTGATGACTGAGTGATGACGCGGGCAGCCCGAGTGCCGTTGCCAGAACTAGCTTCGCCCATTAGTGACTAATAAGTTTACTTACTGGATCAGTTTGCACAATTTTAACATTGACGCTCATAACCTTCACTTCTGCATCATTTTGAATGTCCTTTGATATTATTGGTGACACAGGTCAAAGTTTACTGTCCTTACTCAGAAAGTCTGGTCCATGAATCCAACACTTGTTTGAAAGGAACTTGCTTGCGCTCATGCCCCTAGAAGCATGGTCAGCAGGGTTAAACTCCGAGTTCACATATCTCCATTGACCAGTATTGGAATGATCTCTAATAAGTGACACTCAGTTTGTGACAAAGGTCTTAAATCTGACGCTGTCATTAGCAATGTATCTTAACACTGTGGTACTATCAGTCCAGAATGTTGATTCCTTTAATGGCTTAGGGGATAGATATGGTTAAAATTGTTGCCCTTCTATTGTTACATTAAATATGGCTATACCTTCAAACTACGCGTTGCAAAAGAATTGGGGGGGGAAATGTTTTGTTCTCATATTTTATTAGGGCTTAACTACAAGCAAGTATGCAAGTATGCCACATGTATGTTGTTGAGAACAGCAGTTATTAAAGGGAAGTTACTTCATCGCAAGACGGCCTCATCCTTCAAACACGAACATGACATGGTACTAGAAGTAAATTGGAATAGACGACATGGATTTGAAACCACTGGAAAGTTTGAAACTAACAGGGAATGTCGACGAGAACTGGCGCATCTTCAAACAGCAGTTCTACCTGTATGATGCAGCTATGGGACTGGAGCACAGGACACAAAGCCGGAGGCAAGACAGGTAGCGTTGCTGCTAACGAAAGCAGGGCCACAATATCATGATAAAATGCATAAGTTAATGTTTTAGAACATTATATTTTAACATTTATTGGACTAATCTGTAAGTACACAATCATGGTGGGGGAAATCATGCCACCCCCACCAAGATGGTCCAGTCCAGCCTCACTATGGTGAGGCAGCCACCCCCACCAAGATGGTCCAGTCCACCCTCACTATGGTGAGACCTGCCACCCCCACCAAGGTGGTCCAGTCCACCCTCACAATGGTGAGGCCTGCCACCCCCACCAAGATGGTCCAGTCCAACCTAACTATGGTGCGGCCTGCCACCCCCACCAAGATGGTCCAGTCCACCCTCACTATGGTAAGGCCTGCCACCCAAGCCCTGGGTCTGCCTCTCAGCAGACACGCCGATTTCTCCCGGTGGCCACTCGTGGTATTGCAACATAAAATCCCCATGGAGCCCAGAAAGCATTTTTCCCATAGACCGTAATAGATTAGATTAGATGAACCTTTATTTGTCCTCCAGGAGGTGGAAATTGCAGTTCACAACAGCAGCAGGGTAAAGTACAGCACACAGAGTTGCAGGGTAATATACATAATGACAATAACATAACAATAGCAATAACAATGGCAATAGCAATAGGCGGGCACGATAAGGTCAGATATCTTAAAAAAAATAAGAAAATAAGTAATTAAGTAATTAAGTAATTAAGTAGTCTGGTTAAGTAGTCCAGTGTACAAAATAGTAAGTTAAGTCGACAAGTCGACATGCAGGCAGTTATTGCAGTTGAGATACAGAATTACAGTATTTTACAGTATGATAAAAAAATAAGTTAGGTAGACATATAGACATATAGACAGTTTTGGAGAATGAAGATTTACAGCATTACAGTATTGCAAAAAGTAAGCAAGTTAAGTAGAAATATTGCACTTAGTACAGAGTATCAATATAACATGAGTATTGCACATGATTGAGGTAAGTAATAAAAGCCAAAAAATATATAATACAGATATAGATACAATAAAAGAGTAATAACAGTAATACTGCATGGTGGTGAGGTAGTGAAGGTAATAGTTATAATAATGGTAAAGGTGTAGCACATGATAGTGGCTATGGACAGCAGTATTTAGTGATTATTGTTAAACAGTCTGACAGCAGCAGGAAGGAAGGACCTGCGGAATCTCTCCTTCACACACCGAGGGTGAATCAGCCTGTTGCTGAAGCTGCTCTCCAGAGCGGACAGTGAGTCCTGCAGGGGGTGTGACTCGTGGTCCAGCATGGTTGTCAGCTTTGCCAGGACACGTCTGTCACCCACCTCCTGCACTGAGTCTAGAGGGCAGCCCAGGACTGAGCTGGACTTCTTGATGACCTTGTCCAGCTTCTTCCTTTCCCTCTCAGTGATGCCGCTGCTCCAGCAGACCACACCGTACATGATGGCAGAGGCCACCACTGAGTCATAGAAAGACTTTAGGGGTGCCCCCTGCACTCCGAAAGACCTCAGCCTCCTCAGGAAGTACAGCCGGCTCTGACCTTTCTTGTACAGTGCGTCAGTGTGGTGAGTCCAGTCCAGTTTGTGGTTCAGGTGAACACCCAGGTACTTATAGGACTCTACTCTCTCAATGTCCATTCCCTGGATGTTCACCGGTGGAGGGGGAGGTCGGTGTCTGCGGAAATCCACCACCATCTCCTTGGTCTTGCCCGCGTTGATGAGGAGGTGGTTCGGCTGACACCAGTCTACAAAGTCCTGCGTCAATTGCTTGTACTCCGTGTCATCATCGTCACTGATCAGTCCGACGATGGCGGAGTCGTCGGAAAACTTGAGCAGGACGCAGCCCTCCGAGTTGTGTCTGAAGTCTGCAGTGTAGAGGGTGAAGAGGAAGGGCGCAAGCACCGTCCCCTGTGGGGCCCCCACACTGCAGGTCAGGAGATCAGACACACCATCCCTGGTTCTCACAAACTGGGGTCTATTTGTGAGGTAGTCCAGGGTCCAGTCGGCCAGGGGTACATCCACACCAGCCCGCACCAGCTTATCCCTCAGGAGCACTGGCTGAATGGTGTTGAACGCGCTGGAGAAGTCGAAGAAGGTAATCCTCACAGCACTGCCAGGACTCTCGAGGTGGGTGAGAGCACGATGAAGCAGGAAGATCAATGCGTCGTCCACCCCGATTCCAGGTCGGTAAGCGAACTGCAGCGGGTCCATGTCTGAGCTCACCTCAGAGCGGAGGTGGCCCAGAATCAGCCTCTCCAGTGTCTTCATCATGTGTGATGTGAGAGCCACTGGCCTGAAGCTGCTGAGGTCCTTAGCCCGCGGTGTCTTAGGCACTGGTACCAGGCAGGAGGTCTTCCAGAGCAGTGGTACCCTGCTCAGCTTAAGGCTGAGGTTGAAGACCTGCCCCATGATCCCGCACAGTTCGTCCGCGCAGGATTTCAGGAGTCTGGGACTAATTCCATCTGGACCAGCTGCTTTTCGCGCATTGATCTTTCTCAGCTCTCTCCTAACTTGGCCGGATGAGAAAACTAGGGGGGAGCACGGGGGGAGGGTGACGGGGGGTCCATGGGGTTGTGATGGGTTAGTGGAATGCATGGAATGTAGGGTGTGGCCAGGTGCAGGCAGGGCTGATGGGGGAGGGGGGCATTGACCAGGAGACAGGGCTAGAGGCAGCAGCTGGGGGGGGGCAATGGGTGGGTCGTTAAACCTATTGTAATACAGGTTCAAGTCGTTCGCCCATTGTAGATCCTTCTCAGCCTGGGGGAGGGGTGTGTTGAACCCAGAAATGGTCTTCAGGCCTCGCCAAACTTCCCTCGAGTTGTTCTGTTGAAGCTGAACCTCCATCTTTCTCCTGTATTTGGCCTTGCCCTGTTTGATCATCCTCCTCAGTTCCTTCTGCACAGTCCTGAGCTCCTCTCTGTCCCCTGACTTGAAAGCTCTCTTCTTCTCCTTCAGGAGAACCTTGATGTCAGGGGTAATCCATGGCTTGTTGTTGGCAAAGCACCGTACCTTCTTGGAGGGCACGGTGTTCTCAAAACAGAAGTTGATGTAGCCTGTGATAGTGTCAGTAATGGCATTGATGTCCTCCCCATGTGGATCGCAGAGTTCAGACCACGCCGTGGTGTCGAAGCAGTCCCTCAGAGCCTCCTCGCTCTCAGTAGTCCACCTCTTCACCACGCGCCGCTCCACAGGCTGTCTGTGCACCAAGGGTGTGTACACAGGCTGTAGGTGGACAATGTTGTGGTCAGCTCTGCCAAGGGGGGGCAGGGGGGATGCAGAAAAAGCCTCCTTGGTGTTGGCATAAAACAAGTCCAGAGTCTTATTGTTCCTGGTAGTGCAGGTGACGTACTGTGTAAAAGTTGGTAACACAGACGAGGGTGGAGCATGGTTGAAGTCTCCAGAGATGAGGAAGAGGGCCTGTGGGTGCTGTGTCTGTAGTCTGCTGGTAACTGAGAGCAGTGTGTCACAGGCAGCGTCCGCCTTAGCAGAGGGGGGAACATACACAGCTATCACTATAACCTGTGTAAACTCCCTCGGCAAGTAGAAGGGTCTCATGCTAACCGCTAGCAGTTCGATGTCCTTGCTACACATCTCCACTTTCACTGTACAGTGTCCTGGCTTGCACCATCTCTCATTAACAAACACAGCCAGGCCTCCTCCTCTCCTCTTACCACTGTCCTCCGTTCTGTCCGCCCTCAGCAGGTGAAAGTAATCCAGTGCGACTGCAGAGTCTGGGATTTGAGGGGTTAACCACGTCTCCGAGAAAACTATAATTCCACACTTTCTATACTCCCGCTGGTGTTTGATCAACGCTGCCAGCTCGTCACTCTTGTTAGGGAGCGATCTCACGTTCCCCATTATGATGGAGGGGAGAGCTGAACGCTTTGAGCATGCCTTTCTCTCTTGTACCTTCCGACCGGCTCGATTGCCTCGGCGAGTCCGTCTTCGTATTTCTGCCGGAATATGATGTACATCTCCGGGAGGGGCGGGCACGCCTTTGTTCAGCTGCAGCAGCTGATCTCTGCTGTAGGCGATACGGACAAGAGGCAGCGTGGAGCCGACACACATTGCGACACAAAAAGTAAATAAAGTCGCAGATGAGGCCGTGAAAAAGTCCGGAAAAGTGGCGGGTTCTATCGTACACGCCTTAATAAACATATGTACAAAATATATACAGAAATAACTGTAGTCTTAAATAACTACAGTGAAAGAAGGAAAATAAGTCACGGAGCTGTTGTGATCGGCTGCCAACTCGCGCCGGCGCCGGAATGTAATAGTAAAAGAGAAGCCTGTAAAAAGGTTCTCAGGACACATACAGCTGTAACCACTATTAATTGCAAATCTTTTTATTCCATATTTTTAAGTCATGGACTTTTAAACCGTCAAAACTTGTTCTAAAGGCCAGAAAAGCCCCCGCAAAATCTTATTCTTATGGTGACGTCACAGCTGTGCGCCTACACTCCCAAGCGCTGTCCCGCTGTGTCTCGGGAACGTCACACTTTTCAGCCACTCTGTCGCAAGTCTGTTGTTTTTGTTATGTTCGTTATATTGTAAATAGTTAATGTTCAGTAAAATCACATTATTACTTTGAAAAGTTTGAACTTATTTCATTATAAAGCCTTGCATAGGAACACCTAATTATGTTAAATACACCACACAACGGAATTTGTATTTATTTATTCAGTAGCATGTGGCTCAGTGTATAGGTTCTGACATCTCACTACAGGAGAAAACTGTGTTATAGGGTCGACTATAAAAAATATATCAGGCTAGGAATTACACTTAATGTCCAGGAGCTCCTTCCATGACTCAGGTAATATCCAAATACTATCACGTAGCTGTAAAAGAAACAGAAACAGAAGCCGCACAAAGCTTAATAACGAAAGACTTGCCTGTTTGAATGTGCCGATACAGCCTATAAAATGATAAGAACTTTAAACTTAATCTGACAAGAAGTCGTAGGCTATATCACACACGGGATCATTGATAGACAAAACAGATTTGACTACCGGCATCTGTTGATAAATATGACAGCTTGTATTGTGGAGAATACCTTATTTTTTATTTCAGATTAACCTTAATAAAAATGACTCGTTTTATCCTTACTTAATTTAACAAAAAATAAACAAACAAGACGAATTAACCTCATATAGTCTAAAACCATGACTATGAAAACATAATCGGTTGATGTGTCCTATAAATCCATCATTTTATTGTGTAGATTCGTAATTATCGGTCAAACTCTTCCACAAGCACTCATGAGCGTGCAGCGCTCGTCCAGAGCGTCATTGCCCCAGAGCGTCATCAGCCTCCCATCATTCCATTCCCCATACCGCGGAAGTAAACCAGGAAGTCAAAAAACTTTTTCCGCGTATGCGCCAGGTAAGCAACTTCATTGAAATCAACAGCCGCCATTTTTCGATACCGTATCCAGTTTATATAGTAGATCCATGCTGCCACCCCACCAAGATGGTCGAGTCCACCCTCACTATGGTGAGGCCTGCCACCCCCACCAGGATGGTCCGGTCCACCCTTACTATCATAGACATTAGAAAGGTAGACGCCGCTGCTGAAACGTGAGAAATACGGCCGCCATTTTCAGAGGGTCGCATTACCAGAATACACCGACCATCACACACTGAAGATAGCCTAGAATTCATTAGCTAGTAATGAAGAGTAGCTGGCTATGTCCCCTATTAACCACTATATCACTATATGTTTGTTTGACTATATTTATAATATCAATATATATTATATTTTAAGACCGATTTCTCATCTCCCTGAACAAAATAGGGAGTGAACAGTACACCTGCCAAACAGTTGCCACACACTTTGCAAAGTTCAAATTACTGGATATAGTAATGCAATATATCATAATAAATAAACATGGTAATTCAATATATATCATAAGCCATAAACATGGTAATGCAAAGCCAGCTGTCATTGAACTAATCTCAGTTTAAGTCATTCATAGAATCAGGTTTCCTGGAGGGTTAGAATGAGTTCCCTGTCTGTTTTTATTTGTTATTTCAAGCCCCTTGGCTTGAAAGTAGTTATTTGTTAAAAAATGAAAACACAAACTAAACATGAAGTGCAGACTAGAAATGTAAAATAGATTGGCCCCATTAGACAATGTATTTCAATTCAAATGATCTTATACCGTAAACCCTAACTCCCCATCCTCCTATTTACCCACCTGCTTGTATTCTGATCTTCATCACCTTCAAACAGTAGCCTGTGGGCATCATTATCATTTAATATGTCTGACACACTAGACTTTAATCATCACAGTGTTGTTAACAGTCTAATCTTTTTGTTGTGCTTTTTATTCTTTTTTTCTTTTGGGAGGAGGGGGGGGGGGGGGAGGGCTACAAGGCCTTCTATTTGTTAGAAACAGTCGACGTTTGAATCACTGAAATCTTTCCATTGACCAAACATTGATTGTGTTTTAGAATGATTTGTGTGGTGAGCTGTAACAGCCCATAAAAAACTGGCTGTGGGTCAATACTCAGGGAGTTGTGTTTCTGGATATATTTCCCAAACTCAATCCTCTTGAAGACTTTGTGGATCAGGACTCTTCCCTCGATAGATCAGTCATCGTCTGGGGCGCACTTTAAAGTGAAATCAATTGCATTCGTTTAGGCTTTAATAATCAAAAATCCAATGGTGATCTAAATGTTCATTGATTTAGATTCCATGGCAACATACTGACCGGGCCAACATACTGAGATTTAGTCAAACAACTGAATATGTGTTTTGTAAAAGGAAATAGTCCACTGAATGAATTATTGGTGACATTTAAATGCGAAAGAAAAGGTTCCGTCCGAAACAATCAAAAAACTGTTGAATGGTTGAACGCCGGCGGCAACATTTCAGAATATTCTCCTCCGCTTCTCCTCTCCTCCTCTCACCTTCAGCCAGCAGGTATAAAGCATCAGTGTAATTGCTGTGCACATTACGTCCCCTCCACTTACAGTCTCATAGACATCCAGCAAACTAACGCTGAATGTTCAGATGCTGCGGTCATTCTCCATGACATTTCGATGGACTGTTTGTCGTTTCATTACTGTTTGCGGATCCTTTTTGAATTATGAATTTATTTAGTGAGAGTGGAAGAGCATTCCAGTGGCAACATGTGAGGCTCTGGTGAAATCCATGCCCAGGAGGATCAAGGCGGTTCTGCAAAATCATGGTGGCCACACAAAATATTGACACTTCAGGAAATTTCACTTTAGGGTGTACTCACTTTTGTTATTAGGGGTTTAGTCCCCCATCCCCACCCTCCAGAAGAGACACAGGGCCCCATTGCCTAACCACAGGCCCCCCAGCATGTCTGTAAGTTAGCCGCTTGTGTAAACCATAAACCTAGTATGGAGAGCCAGGCCTGACGATGGGTATGAACTGACATCTGTCTCCCACACACAATCCTTTTAGGAGGGTTCTCTTTCAGGCCTCCTGTACCAGACACCCTCTGTCCCTGCTGTTAGGGATGAGCTGAGAGCTGCAGGTAACACACACATACAACATATTCCATATAGCCACATCTCAGCACACATGGAAGTCAGAGTTAGGGAGTCAGACAGCTCAGCGGTTAAGGCTTTGGCCTCATAAGACGGTTCAATTCCCAGCTGTAGCTACATGACGTTGTGTCCTTGATCAAGGCACTTCACCCTCTTTGCATCGGTGAAAATGTCCCTGTACTTACTACAAGTCGTTCTGGATAAAAGCATCTGCTAAATTAATAAAGTGTATTTATTATTTAATATTAAGTATTAAAAAAGATGTAATTTGTCTTTTAAATTAAACAGTAAAGGGGCTCTTAAAAGAGCCTTTGTGGTTTTAGCAAACAGAACATATACATTACTTAATATAACTATAGCAATTATGACTATAAAATAATGGGTATAGTATATGGAGGAGAATGGCTATATATAATACAGGAGGAGGGCGGCTATGTATGCAGTAGTGCAAAATCACAATGATAAGTGTAAAGGTGTCTTTTGCAGAAGTGACTTGTGCAGAGTGCAGTGGGATTACTGGATGGGGGTGTGGGAGTGTTGATTGTTAGTGACAATGTAATACTGAGTCCTTGACCCTGTTGAAGAGAGCAATAGCAGATGAGTAGAAATATTAAATATGAATGATCTCCTTTACTATATTTGCACTTGAAACTAAATGATTGTTTCCATAATGACTCCCACCCAGGACACTCCTCTCCTGCTTTCATCTCTTACAGGGATAAATACTTTAAGAACATCTCAGCACACGTGGAAGTCAGAGTTAGAGAGTTAAAGTTCAATTCCCAGCTGTGGCTACTTGACACTGCTACATTACATTATGTCCTTGAGCCAGGCACTTCACCCTCTTCGCCTCAGGGAGAATGTCCCTGTACTTGCTACAAGTAAATTTTGATTAAAGCGTCTACTAAGTGGATAAATGTCATAATTTGTCTTTCAGATGAAATAGTGAGGTGGCTCTTAAAAGAGCCTTTGGGGTTTGATGGATCACATGACTGGGAACAGCGTCTAAGCGCGCTCTCCGCGGATGCGGCGGGCCAGCTGGATGTCCTTGGGCATGATGGTGACCCTCTTGGCGTGGATGGCGCACAGATTAGTGTCCTCGAAAAGACCGACCAGGTAAGCCTCGCTGGCCTCCTGCAGAGCCATTACAGCGGAGCTCTGGAAACGCAGGTCAGTCTTGAAGTCCTGTGCGATTTCCCTCACCAGACGCTGGAAGGGCAGCTTGCGGATGAGAAGCTCGGTGGATTTCTGGTAACGACGGATCTCTCTCAGAGCCACGGTACCGGGCCTATAACGATGGGGCTTCTTCACACCACCGGTTGCTGGCGCACTCTTACGAGCTGCCTTGGTAGCGAGCTGCTTCCTCGGGGCTTTGCCACCGGTAGACTTACGAGCGGTCTGCTTGGTTCTTGCCATGATTCTTGCCTTGTCTTCTCCAAAAGGAATGTAAGTCTGGAAAGAACGGATGAGTATATATGTGGTCCTTCAGTCGTCCGTTGATTGGACTTCTATACCGAGAAGACTGATTGGCTGACAGTCGACACCTCCTCCTTCCACAATTGGACGCGGGGACCTCCTCGTCCGCTCCCGCCCATATTTGAAACCTGCTGTCTCCGCCTTGATCCTTCGCGCCGCTGCACCAAGTAGAAGAATGTACATGAAATCGGTATAAAATCGGTTTTATTCGCCATGTAAATTAGCACAATACACTTTAGTGTGGCAGGATGGTGCAAACAGCAAACGTATACGGATATTAAACTAACCATGATCTTCTACCTTACACCCTACCCATGTGTGCTACTGTGTGACTGTGTGCCGTTGCTGCTAAAGATTTTCCCTCTAGGGAATTAATAAAGTATTCTGAATCTGAACAGATAAAAAAACAATCTGAATCGTAAAAGAAAATATAAGAATTTAAAAGTATGTTGTATTGTAGTAGTTGTATTGGTGGGAAGCAGTGAAAAATTAGGTCACGTTTTGTGCAGAGTGCAAATTAAACATAGAACCTCCTCTTTGGCTTTAATTCACTTTTGCATTCTGAATTGAGCTTGTTCACACCAAAAACAAAACGAACATAAATACATTCAATTGTCAAATGACTGCATACTGACCGAAATTAAATTCCAGACCATTTTTTAGGGGTTTTGCAAAGCCTCTCTATACGTGACGACACGAACGTGACAAACGAGGTAGATCTCGTGGTAAACCTTGTTGGGAAAAAAAATAAATATATATATATACATAGTATATATACATATATATTTACTTCTTATATTATATATATATATATATGTCCCTGTAATATAAGAAGTAAATATATATGTATATATACTATACATATATATATATATATATATATATATAATATAAGAAGAAGTCAATATATGTATATATACTATATAACAACAACTATATATATATATATAGTTGTTGTTATATAGTATATATATACATATATTGACTTCTTCTTATATTATATATATATATATATATATATATATATATATATATATATATATATATATATATATAGTCAAAACGTGGTGTCTGTTCAGAGTCTCATACTATACGTATAGTCATTAAGAACAAAAGTATGAATTGCGCTTTTGAAGAGTGTAGTGGGTGGCTCTTAAAAGAGCCTTTAGGGTAAGCAAGACTGATATTTAGTCTTTACTTGGCCTTAACAGCCTTCTCGGTCTTCTTGGGGAGAAGAACCGCCTGGATGTTGGGCAGAACTCCACCCTGGGCGATCGTAACTCCACCGAGGAGTTTGTTAAGCTCCTCGTCGTTACGGACCGCCAGCTGCAGGTGACGGGGGATGATACGGGTCTTCTTGTTATCACGAGCT
Source organism: Protosalanx chinensis (assembly GCA_030340685.1). Lineage (NCBI taxonomy): Eukaryota > Metazoa > Chordata > Actinopteri > Osmeriformes > Salangidae > Protosalanx > Protosalanx chinensis. The sequence goes on from CM059321.1 coordinate 14,268,054, forward strand.
GCGTTACCGGCCAACTCCAGGATCTCAGCGGTGAGGTACTCAAGCACCGCAGCCAGGTAGACGGGTGCACCAGCTCCAACGCGCTGAGCGTAGTTTCCTTTCCGGAGGAGCCTGTGAACACGACCCACGGGGAACTGGAGCCCGGCGCGGGATGACCTGGTTTTTGCCTTCGCTCTGGCTTTGCCTCCGGTTTTACCTCTTCCACTCATCTTGTCGAAATGCTATATTTCAAACGAGTTATGAAGAATGTCGATGGCAGGACAGCATTTCAGCATTTATAGTGGACTGTAGATGGCGGAAACAGACGCTCATTGGTCACAAATGTCGGTTGGGTCTCGATCCAATGGTAGGTAACAACAAGCTTGAGGGTGGAGCCAATTTCTCTCCTGCAGAAGACGAGTTTGGTCGCTTTGTCTCCCCCCCCCCCCCCTCCCGTTCATTCAATCACTCCTCACTTTAAGCGCCAATCCCCCCCCCCCCCAAAAAAAAACAAACGGGCATGGATAGATAGATGAACAAATGAAAAGTTCTAAATCTACTCGTACAAAAGTCTTTAATTCGCCTTTAGCTGCTCAATTGAACTGTATTATGAATTTCCGTTGTGCGAAATGGAAAGTGTCACTGTTTCTAGTCCACTAGCTTCTTTGTATCTTATATATCACTGCTACTAGTCCAATAGCTATTTTGTATCTTATATATCACTGCTACTAGTCCAATAGCTATTTTGCATCTTATGTATCACTGCTACTAGTCCAATAGCTATTTTGTATCTTATGTATCACTGCTACTAGTCCAATAGCTATTTTGCATGGTTTGTATCGTATGCATCATACGCATTAACAAGTATCTCTTCTTTTGGCCTCCACGTGAGGCTTCTTTTGGTCCAAACTCCAAGAGAGTTACCGGTGTTTTACATGGTGGTCTGGAGCTTCATCACATATCACAGGTCAATCTTACTGCGCATCCATTTTGAGAAGTAAACGTGTTAATCCATTCAACATCATGACACTACAATCATGTTCATTCATGTTTATCTCTACTGAAACTATAAAGTATCCATTTTATCTCGTGGCCCATTCCCTCTTAAATAGTCCCTGCGCTCATAGTTAACTGAGCGCGATGAAACACCATCATGCCTGTAAAGTGTTTGGAACAGGGGGGGCAAACGACATGGACACGCGCTTTTCAGGAAAGAGATGGGTGGCTCTTAAAAGAGCCTTTTTAGTGACACAGACTAATATTTACTTCTTCTTAGGCGCTGCTTTCTTTGCCTTGGCCGCCTTGGGCTTGGCGGCTTTGGGCTTGGCTGCCTTAACTACCTTCTTGGGGCTTTTGGCCACTGTTTTCTTGGGGGTTGCGGGCTTCTTCACCTTCTTGGGGCTCTTGGCGACTGTTTTCTTGGCAGCCACGGCCTTCTTAGCTTTCTTAGGTGATTTCTTGGCAGCTGCGGGCTTCTTAGAAGCGACCTTCTTAGGCGACTTTTTAGCAGCTGCGGGTTTCTTAGCGGCTGGCTTCTTGACTTTCGGAGCGGCGACCTTCTTAGCGGGCGTCTTTGCCTTGGTCTCCACCACCTTGTTGATCTTGAAAGAACCAGAAGCACCTATTCCCTTAGTCTGGACCAAGGTTCCTTTAGTGACGAGGCTCTTCACTGCGATCTTGACGCGGGAATTGTTCTTCTCTACGTCGTAGCCGCCGGCCGCCAGGGCTTTCTTTACCGCTGCCAGGGACACGCCGCTTCTCTCCTTGGAAGCGGACACAGCCTTGATGATCAGCTCGCCGACGCTGGGTCCAGTTTTCTTGGGCTTGGCTGCTGCCTTCTTCTTGGGAGCCTTGGCCGGTGCGGGAGCTGGAGCGACTTCTGCCATGTCTGAACACTCGTGTAACAGTTGAATATACGAAGCTGCTCTGCTGCTGTTGAGTTGAGCTGCTGCGATCAGAGGACGGGATTTCAATACGACATGAGAACCGTGTAGACTCAATCCCAGCCCGCCTTCTCTCGTGTGACTGAGATCTGTTCACACTTGTGTTTTCTCCCGGTGAACATCGAGCTAGCAATCCCTGTTGGAATTGATATGCGGTCTAGAAGTGAATTGCCCAGCAAGTAGCCTTTTCAAGGTTTAAAATAAGATGGCACTTGGACCGGAGGCACTTAATGTTTTGTTGTAGTCGGCTCAGATGAACGCTGTTGGCCCCGCGGATGGAGCTCTACTCACCGTGTTGTCGGTGTAATTTCCCCCCAATAGTATCTAAAACGGCAGTCGTGCAAAACGAAAAAACGTTTTCCACTGAGCAAAATGATCTGTTTTTATAACGTAACAGTTTTAGAATACAAAGCTGGAGTGGCAGTGGCTTTAAACCGCTCTATCTTGGGGGATACAAAACACAGTGTTGGGCTGTGGACAAGCCGTAGAGGTCGGGGAAATGTTGAACTCACTATCACTGTCCCTCCCCTAGTTTTTCCATATCCAATCCCTACTGTAAGTCTTACAGTATAATAATGTACAACTTGATACTGTGACAGCTACTGTAACCGACTGAGTCTCTGTATTCCGTGGATGGTGTGTGTCAGGTCAGCCTGCTCAGTATGAGATGGACTCGTTTTAGTACATGTCCCCCCCTCCATCTGTACAGCTAGTGCCTACTTGCACTTTGATCTTATTTGTATTTTACATTATATATTTTTAATTCAGTTTTACCTTTATTAATATGTTACATATATGTTCTGTTTGCTCTTTCCTGCCAAAGTAAATTCTGTTCTTATTCTGATGCATCTTAATATCCCGGTTGTTGGTGATGTTCAGCCTGTCCTCACACAAACACACGTGAAACATCCAACCTTCCAAACTCACATCAACATTATTTGAAATACTTGCATACATATATAAAATACATTCGCGCGCTCATACTACTGAAAACGTACATTATACAAATGAAACGCTTGCAGTCTGATAAAGGATCACTCAGAGATTTGGAGATCATCGTTTGGTAGCATCAGTAATTAACATCATTATTCATTCTTAAACATATTACACACGTCTTAATACTTCACACTTCTTATCCATTATAAAATCAGAAGAGCAATGAAAGCAATTAAATTCCATCTACCAGAATGACGATACTGTGGGACTGGAAGAGGAGACACATAATTTATTTAAACTTTAATCGCTGAGAGATCTAACATAAAGCTCTGTCAGACTGTGAGAGCATGCATTGTGTTAGTTTGTGTGAGAGCATGCAGTGTGTTAGCGTATGTGTGGGAGCATGCGTGTAAAAGCACGAGACTCATAACCAGAATCTATTTTAATCGCTAGCACAGGATAAAAAAAAAAATACTGTAAAATACAATATAAACAACATAAAATACAGTTAATGGCCAATGACTAAATGTAATTTAAGACAGTGAACCTTGATCCACTACCATGACTCATATTAGATTTAGTAATAATATTATTATTATTATTAATGTAATTGTAGGTGTTAAGTACTTTCAGAGAATTTGCCCCTAATAACACAGGTTTATAGATGCATCTGATTCTAAGAATTGCAAGTATTCTAATAGTGTATTGGACTTTACTCAATTTAGAGACATGTGGGTGGCTCTTAAAAGAGCCTTTGGGGTGAATTTGAAGAGAGACTGTTTACTTGGAGCTGGTGTACTTGGTCACAGCCTTGGTGCCCTCAGACACTGCGTGCTTAGCCAGCTCACCGGGGAGCAGCAGGCGAACAGCGGTCTGGATCTCCCTGGAGGTGATGGTGGAGCGCTTGTTGTAATGAGCCAGGCGAGAAGACTCTCCGGCAATACGCTCGAAGATGTCGTTGACGAAGGAGTTCATGATTCCCATGGCCTTGGAGGAGATACCAGTATCAGGATGGACCTGCTTCAGTACTTTGTACACGTAGATGGCGTAACTCTCCTTCCTGGACTTTCTGCGCTTCTTCCCGCCCTTTGTGGCGGTCTTGGAGACGGCTTTCTTCGAGCCCTTCTTAGGGGCGGACTTCGCTGGCTCAGGCATGATCAAATAGCGTTGCTTCACACAAACGAATAACAGATTTATCTGTGGTTACCCGGTATATATAGCCGAAGACATGCCAATTTTGTGCAACGCCTCCTGCGCCTCCTGCGCCTCCTGCGCTGCACTGACTTTTGCTAAATGAAATCTACCGCGCACGCGTGGGATTTACCGCCTCCAACCCATCTCTTAAACGGACCATTGTACTGAATAAGAAAATGTTAGTTAAATGTATGTTGACAAATCTTTACCCAACTTTCATCATCCATCCTTAATGCCACAGATGACTCAAATGTAGGAAACAGGTTACCGCCTCATTTAACTCGAAACACGTGATTAATGACGTCAGACCCGTTGTTCAATTGCGACTATGCCAGTCGCGATAGTCCCACAATAGATACACACAATAGATTGTCCTACATAAATAGTATGCGATACGCTTTACTTCTGCATTCCAATAGAACAGTGAAAGAAAGTAGAAGTAGGGTGGACAATAGAACGCGAATTTTCTGCCCAAGCTAACCAACTGTCAAGTCATTCTAGAATGGAGGTAGCAAACACATTGTATCGAACGTCTCTGACGTCACCATAAACCCGAATGTAGCTAACACAGCCTAGAAATATGGCACCTGAATTTTCAGATGCACGGTCTTTTCATAGCTCAACAAAATTAAATAAAAAACAAATGAGTTAGTTAGTAGACACACCTTAATGCTATTAATTGCAATGCAACATTAAGACATTCATTCAATTATTACTATTTGACGCCTGAAATATGGAAAACGCTTCTTATTTGTATGATGTGGGTGGCTCTTAAAAGAGCCTTTGTCGAATATGGAGACGTTTGAAAACATTTTAACCGCCGAAGCCGTACAGAGTACGACCCTGACGTTTCAAAGCGTAAACCACATCCATGGCGGTCACAGTCTTTCTTTTGGCGTGTTCGGTGTAGGTCACCGCATCACGGATTACGTTCTCCAGGAACACCTTCAGAACTCCACGTGTCTCCTCGTAGATCAAGCCTGAAATACGTTTCACTCCACCACGGCGAGCCAGACGGCGGATAGCGGGCTTGGTGATAACCCTGAATGTTATCACGGAGAACCTTACGGTGACGCTTGGCGCCTCCTTTTCCGAGTCCTTTACCTCCTTTACCTCGCGCCAGTCAAGATTGTGTTCAAGTGTTAAATGAATATGAACACGAGGTCATCTAAAATGACGCAGGGGGAACCCGTTACATGTCGGTTAATTTCTGCCCCCATATCAGGTTTATACCAAATCCCAGTTGAAATGAACTGTTTAGAATATAATTGACTCGAAAATTTAGGATACGCTATGACCACGCCATAACAAATATATAAAATTATGTACTCATTAACAGTATAAAAGGCGCATTTAAAACCCTAATTTTATTAGTAGCTTTATACTGAACTAGTTCGAGCTCCCGAAATAATAGTACAAAACTTTTTCGTTGATTTGTTCTATTCCAATAAATCCTGGATTTTTATTTATTTACATTTTGCACAACTTTGCACACTTGTTGTAAAGACACATAGAAACAATCTCTTCTGTGTAACATGTGGGTGGCTCTTAAAAGAGCCTTTGTGTTGATTATTGAGGTGATTTAAACGTCTTAACCCCCGAAACCGTACAGAGTGCGACCCTGACGCTTCAGAGCATAAACCACATCCATAGCGGTCACAGTCTTCCTCTTAGCGTGTTCGGTGTACGTCACTGCATCACGGATAACGTTCTCCAGGAATACCTTCAGGACACCACGGGTCTCTTCGTAAATCAAGCCTGATATACGCTTCACTCCACCGCGGCGAGCCAGGCGGCGGATGGCGGGCTTGGTGATACCCTGGATGTTATCACGGAGAACCTTACGGTGACGCTTGGCGCCTCCTTTCCCGAGTCCTTTACCTCCCTTGCCTCTTCCAGACATTTTGAATCAGTTCAAATATGTTAAATCGATGAGAATGCAGAAGATTGTGACTGCAAGGATATTTACTCTACGTGAGCGGACGTGAAGGAGGCCTCTACGAGAGCGTTTTCGCTACGGGAGGGAATTTGCGTCAGCGAGGGAACAGATTGGTTTATCACATGGGTGTCTAACCCTGGTCCTAGGGAGCCACTGTCCTGAAGGTTTTAGAAGATGTTTCCTTGCTCCAGCAAACCTGATTCCAATGAATGGGTCATTATCAAGCTCTGTGGAATCCTCATAATGACACATTCATTAGAGTGCTGGAGCAGGGAAACATGTAAACTGTCAGGACAGTGGGACACCCATGGTTTAGCAGAACCAGAATCAGTTAGTCGACTTGTAAGATACACAAACACAGAATAAACTGTAGCAGGAAAGAGCAAACATAGAACATATATTAGAGTGTTTTGCTTTGAAGATTAAAAAGCCCAGAGAAATGTCAAATCATGAAGTGAACAGCTTGTGGAACTTTCCCAGTCATGGTGAATGTCATGTTTCCAAGGCAGGTTTCCCTTCATGAACAGAGGGGTTATTGTTAACACTGCAGCAGGGGAGCTGGAGTCCACTTACACATGTTCATCCAACAATCAAGTCTGTCTCTAAGTCATATCACACACTGGGACAATAACTGGAATAATTTGCAGAAAACCAAGGACCACTATTTTAGGAATTGTATGAATGTGATCTCAAAGTACAAATAATTATGTTGCACAACAATCTTTGTTATTTTGCACAAAGAGATAACTTGAGTTGACTTAACAGGGAACAGACTGACATGTGCTGGTGGGATACTTAGTTCAGGATGCTCTCATTTATTGTCAACAGTTCCCTTTAGTGGCTCACAAATAGGAAACATGCTCGGTTATCTTTGACAGGAACAAGAACACACTACTAAAGGCTTCCAGTGACAGTGAAATGACAATAGATAACAGGAACACTGAACAAACATACAGAGCTGTATTCTGGTCAACATGTATAGGTTATAACTCGGCATCCAAAGCTTTATTAAATGAACTGTTCAAAAGACACACCACTTACGTAAAATCACATAGTAATCTCTCCATTTCAACCATAGCAGCATTTACCTTGATAGCTTTCCAGGGGCCCAAGTTATAGTTTCAGAATGTACATGTATACATATAATACATTTAATATGTTGTCACATGTTTCATGAACCACCAGTTACAGTCAAAGTGTTATTATAATAAAGAACTGAGATATGCCATGTGCCAGCCTGCTTCAAATCCTCCACCATCCTCCCTGTGCCAGAGAAGCCCAGACCAACAGGACTGAATGACTACAAACCCGTCGCCCTGACATCTGTGGTAATGAAGTCCTTCGAGCACCTGGTGCTGGCACACCTCAAAAACATCACAGACCCCCTCCTAGACCCCCTGCAGTTCGCCTACAGAGCCAACAGGTCTGTGGACGACGCAGTCAACATGGCCCTCCACTTCACCCTCCAGCATCTGGACTCCCCAAGCACCTAGGCCAGGATCCTGTTTGTGGACTTCAGCTCTGCCTTCAACACCATAATCCCGGTTCTGCTTCAGGACAAGCTCTCCCAGCTGAACGTGCCTGTCCCCACCTGCAGGTGGATCGAAGACTTCCTGTCCGACAAGAAGCAGCGCGTTAAGATGGGAACCCAAGTTTCTGACTCCCGGTCCATCATCACCAGATGTCCTCAAGGCTGCGTCCTTTCCCCCCTGCGTCCTTTCCCCCCTGCACCTCCAGTCATCCATCTGTCACGCTCCTGAAGTTTGCGGACGACACCACCCTGATTGGGCTCATTTCTGATGGGGACGAGTCTGACTTCAGGTGGGAAGTAGACAACCTGGTGACTTAGTGTAGCCAGAACAACCTGGAGCTCAACGCTCACAAGACAGTGGAGATGGTTGTGGACCCAGCCCCACTCCCCCCCCCATCACACTGCGCGACTCCCAGGTCAACCCCGTTTCCTGGGCACCACCCTCTCCCAAGACCTTAAGTGGGAGCTGAACATCAGTATCGGTATGACTTTGCCACATCCACCAACACCCCACACCCATCTTCTAAAATCCCACTGCACTCTGCCACTTTAGCACACAACACCTTAAATACTTCCTACTATGAATTTTTACCATTGTTTGCACTACTGTGTATATACACAGCTTTCAAGATATGTCTTGAAAATGACCTTGACAGTAAATCTGCAACTAAATCAATTAATTTATTCTCCTTCAGCCATTGTGGGCTGTCTAAATAGTTTTGTTGTTGTTGTGTATTATCAGTCAACAAAACAATTGTGTGCGCCGTTAATACAGTTTGCGTGCTATCTTACCTATGGTCTCCGATTATCCAATCAGCGGGTCTGAATACGGTGAGGTTCCCTACCTGGTGACACCAACTCAAAATCTGATTGGTTGAAGTGTCGACGTTAATTTCACGTTAGAGGCCTTCAAAATGGATAGTGAAAGCCTCTTTGACTTGAACCCTGCCTAGCAACAATGGGCAGCTGAAATGTGATTGGTTAAATGCTCCAATATATATTTTAAAAAACATGTCTGGAAGCAGCATAAATGGAATACAGTAACAGGAATACAGGAACACAATAAAAGGAAATGGACAGACCATTTGGAATTATTATATTATAATCACTAAATACTGCTGTCCATAGCCACTATCATGTGCTACACCTTTACCATTATTGTGTGCGTGCTGCAAGGCGCACACTATGTTATTACTAGCGTTTATTGTGTGCGTGCTGCAAGGCGCACACTATGTTATTACTAGCGTTTATTGTGTGCGTGCTGCAAGGCGCACACTATGTTATTACTAGCGTTTATTGTGTGCGTGCTGCAAGGCGCACACTATGTTATTACTAGCGTTTATTGTGTGCGTGCTGCAAGGCGCACACTATGTTATTACTAGCGTTTATTGTGTGCGTGCTGCAAGGCGCACACTATGTTATTACTAGCGTTTATTATTATTATTCTTACGCCGTTTTTTGGCTCAAAACATCTACCAGAGTTTTTGACGCATATACACAAAAGTTATATCAAAACGTGCGGCTCGGCCCCGACATGTGTGCTAGGATTTTTCTACGACTTTTGGCGAACAATTTTGCCCAAAAATTGCCAAAAACCACACCAGAAAAATGAATGGGTGTTAATGGAGAGAATGTTTGAAAACTAGAGGGGGTGATGTCATCGCTAGAGTGGAGAGGAGACAGAAGAATTCGTGAAAAAAATAAAACATATTCGACTACCATGGCCTCAAATGCAACACTACAGACACAATTTATACATAGAAACGTAGGAAAATGTGTCCTCTAGCTCACACTTGCTTTACTTTATCTGTCAGGTTTATTGTTTTAGCTTGACATGCGAAAATTCGGCCGCAGCACCCATGAAGAGCCTCATAGACTCCCATGTTAAAAGTGCCAGGAAAATTTCAGGAGGAAGACAAAACTAACACTTTTTAGAATTGCTCCCAAGAGCACATTTCTTCACTTGTCAACACAAAATGTCTATGTAGACGTTCAGGAAGGGCTCAGCCGGCTTCACGTTAACCTGGTTTTATGATTGGAAACACGGTTTGGCCAGAAATCCTTCCTGTTCGAGGGGTGCTGTAAGCCTTTTCTCTCTGTCTGTTCAACTGACATGACAGTTGCAACTGTCAGCTGCAACTCATTAGTTCGTTACTTAGCAACGTGCTTGAAAGAGGAGAGACGGTGGCCACCAATGACGCCGGCTATTTTATGAACAGTAATTCATTTCACATTTAATAACTTTAATTGGAGGATATTTACTGGAGGAATCAAATTGGCTCTTTTTGTTTCGGGTGTATTTATAAACTGTACTCCAGCTCAACTCTTCCTCTCTGGCTCTAAGTCTCTAAGGTAAGCAAACATCTTTTTCAACTCTTTCGCTAGCATGCTATCTACAATGTAGGTTTTTAACTTCTTTAACATTTGGGCTTATAGGTATTCATGTACTTATCAGTCAGGATTTACAACTGACATTCCAACTAGCTGTAAAGATATGCTGTTTGCTAACATTAGCGACCAATGCTGAAATTAGCGCTTAAGCTAATTGCTAGTGCATCAGCATATGTTTCTAGCATGCTAAGATGTGGGTTTTGGACTTCTTTAACATTTGGGCTTATATGTATTCATGTGCTTATCAGTCAGGACGGTGGTGGAGGGTTATGGGGGGGGGGTTATTTGTGTGCATTTTGACCGTTTAGGGTCGTTTTCGGAGGGGGGGGGGGGCGATCAGCGTTCGCGGGGGGCGGGGGGCGGGGGGGCTCGTGCGGGGGGGTTTGAGGGCAGGGTTCATGTGCTGGGGTCCATAGGATTCTAACGAGATATTGGGGAGGTGTGTGGGAGGTCGGGTTGATGAGCTATGAGCCTATTTGTGGGAGAGGTTTGAGAATCGCGATTGATTTACATGCACCTTCAAGCGGAGATTGTGACGTTGCGGGGGGCTCGGGGGGCGATTTCGGAAGGGTTTGGGGTATTGGGGAGTTGTGTGGGTGGTTGGGATCGGAAGTTCCATAGAGAAACAGTGGGGATTAAATACAGGTCTTTTAGGAATTGCTATTTAAATTGTTGGGGGGGCTTGCTGTAAAACATTCATAATCATCTGGATACTGGTTGACCTTGCAAACTATTGGCTAGTGTTGTATGGGGAGTCCTGTAGTCCTGTAGTTTATAGATGATTAAACCTGTGTGTCTGCTACTAAGTGATTCATTGCACTGAATGGTTTGATTGACAGTTCATCATTAAGTCATTAATGTACAGACTGCCTGTGTGTATGCACATATATGTATCTATCTATAGATATATATATATATATATATATATGTGTGTGTGTGTGTATGTGCGTGTGTGTTTTTCTCAATTAATGTTGGATAAAAAGCACTGTTTTTGTTAGTGTGATATCAGAACTGTGTGAGCACTAGGTCACACAGTTCTGAAATCACACTAACAAAAACAGTATATATATATATATATATATGTGTGTGTGTGTGTGTGTGTATGTGCGTGTGTGTGTATGTGCGTGTGTGTATGTGCGTGTGTGTTTTTCCTCAATTAATGTTGGATAAAAAGCACTGTTTTTGTTAGTGTGATATCAGAACTGTGTGACCTAGTGCTTTTTGTGAATTTTGATGCTAGCTTATTGCTGAATCCTGATTTGTTACATGTTTGATTGCATGTGGATTGATTTGACATTTAACACAGCTGTATAACTTTATAATGTTATCTGATATTTATAATGCGGTATCATTTTGATAAAAGGTGTATTTCTAATACCAAAGTCATAGCCATTGATGGCCTAATTCTGGCATTGGATGTATTTGGGTCAGTTTACACTCTAAGTTTTTGAAAGCATTTATCACTATTATCAAATTAGAACCAAACTCATACTGTGCTACTGAACTGTAATGTAAAGTGCTACCTGACACAGAGTGACCAATTGTTTACTGCTTGCTTACTACTTAAACTTAAACTGTGGCAGTGTGCTCAAGTGGAGCTGTCTTTAATCCTGCTGAAATGAGTGTTTACGCTACTACTAGTGCATCAGCATATGAACACCTGTTGAAAGCTTGATCTGTCACATACCTAAGCAATGGTAGAAGTCATTCTGAAATGTACTCAACAGTGTCAATGATGTATGGGGGAGAGTCCCGGGCCAGAGTCACGCACACTCAAAATTTCTTTAGGAATTTTTTTCTAGTTGTGTGCGTGCTGCAAGGCGCACACTATGTTATTACTAGCGTTTATTATTGTGTGCGTGCTGCAAGGCGCACACTATGTTATTACTAGCGTTTATTATTATACTTATTCTTACGCCCTTTTTTTGGCTCAAAACACCTACCAGAGTTTTTGACGCATATACACAAAAGTTATATCAAAATGTGCGGCTCGGCCCCGACATGTGTGCTATGATTTTTCTAAGACTTTTGGCTAACAATGTTTGGCAAAAATTGCCAAAAACCACACAAAAAAAATGCATTGGTGTCAATGGAAAGAATGTTTGAGAGGTAGAGTGGAGATGTCATCGCTAGAGTGAGGAGAAGAGAGAGAAATGTGTAAAAAAAATAAAACGTATTCGACTACCATGGCCTCAAATGCACCACTACAGACACAATTTATACATAGAAACGTAGGAAAATGTGTCCTCTAGCTCACACTTGCTTTACTTTATCTGTCAGATTTATTGTTTTAGCTTGACATGCGAAAATTCGGCCGCAGCACCCATGAAGAGCCTCATAGACTCCCATGTTAAAAGTGCCAGGAAAATTTCAGGAGGAATACAAAACTAACACTTTTTAGAATTGCTCCCAAGAGCACATTTCTTCACTTGTCAACACAAAATGCCTATGTAGACGTTCAGGAAGGGCTCAGCCGGCTTCACGTTAACCTGGTTTTATGATTGGAAACACGGTTTGGCCAGAAATCCTTCCTGTTCGAGGGGTGCGGTAAGCCTTTTCTCTCTGTCTGTTCAACTGACATGACAGTTGCAACTGTCAGCTGCAACTCATTAGTTCGTTACTTAGCAACGTGCTTGAAAGAGGAGAGACGGTGGCCACGAATGACGGTGGCTATTTTATGAACAGTAATTCATTTCACATTTAATAACTTTAATTGGAGGATATTTACTGGAGGAATCAAATTGGCTCTTTTTGTTTCGGGTGTATTTATAAACTGTACTGAGCTCAACTCTTCCTCTCTGGCTCTAAGTCTCTAAGGTAAGCAAACATCTTTTTCAACTCTTTCGCTAGCATGCTATCTACAATGTAGGTTTTTGACTTCTTTAACATTTGGGCTCATAGGTATTCATGTGCTTATCAGTCAGGATTTACAACTGATATTCCAACTAGCTGTAAAGATATGCTGTTTGCTAACATTAGCGACCAATGCTGAAATTAGCGCTTAAGCTAATTGCTAGTGCATCAGCATATGTTTCTAGCATGCTAAGATGTGGGTTTTGGACTTCTTTAACATTTGGGCTTATATGTATTCATGTGCTTATCAGTCAGGACGGTGGTGGAGGGTTATGGGGGGGGGTTATTTGTGTGCATTTTGACCGTTTAGGGTCGTTTTCGGAGGGGGGGGGGGCGATCGGCGTTCGCAGGGGGCGGGGGGGCTCGTGCGGGGGGGTTTGAGGGCAGGGTTCATGTGGTGGGGTCCATAGGATTCTAACGAGATATTGGGGAGGTGTGTGGGAGGTCGGGTTGATGAGCTATGAGCCTATTTGTGGGAGAGGTTTGAGAATCGCTATTGATTTACATGCACCTTCAAGCGGAGATTGTGACGTTGCGGGGGGCTCGGGGGGGCGATTTCGGAAGGGTTTGGGGTATTGGGGAGGTGTGTGGGTGGGTGGTTGGGATCGGCAGTTCCATAGAGAAACAGTGGGGATTAAATACAGGTCTTTTAGGAATTGCTATTTAAATTGTTGGGGAGGCTTGCTGTAAAACATTCATAATCGTCTGGATACTGGTTGACCTTGCAAACTATTGGCTAGTGTTGTATGGGGAGTCCTGTAGTCCTGTAGTTTATAGATGATTAAACCTGTGTGTCTGCTACTAAGTGATTCATTGCACTGAATGGTTTGATTGACAGTTCATCATTAAGTCATTAATGTACAGACTGCCTGTGTGTATGCACATATATGTATCTATCTATAGATATATATATGTGTATGTGTGTCTGTGTGTATGTGCGTGTGTGTGTGTGTCTGTGCTTGTGTGTATGTGTATGTGCGTGTGTGTTTTTCCTCAATTAATGTTGGATAAAAAGCACTGTTTTTGTTAGTGTGATATCAGAACTGTGACCTAGTGCTTTTTGTGAATTTTGATGCTAGCTTATTGCTGAATTCTGATTTGTTACATGTTTGATTGCATGTGGATTGATTTGACATTTAACACAGCTGTATAACTTTATAATGTTATCTGATATTTATAATGCGGTATCATTTTGATAAAAGGTGTATTTCTAATACCAAAGTCATAGCCATTGATGGCCTAATTCTGGCATTGGATGTATTTGGGTCTTTTTACACTCTAAGTTTTTGAAAGCATTTATCACTATTATCAAATTAGAACCAAACTCATACTGTGCTACTGAACTGTAATGTAAAGGGCTACCTGACACAGAGTGACCAATGGTTTACTGCTTGCTTACTACTTAAACTTAAACTGTGGCAGTGTGCTCAAGTGGAGCTGTCTTTAATCCTGCTGAAATTCGTGTTTACGCTACTACTAGTGCATCAGCATATGAACACCTGTTGAAAGCTTGATCTGTCACATACCTAAGCAATGGTAGAAGTCATATTCTGAAAATTACTCAACAGTGTCAGTGATGTATGGGGGGGAGTCCCGGGCCAGAGTCACGCACACTCAAAATTTCTTTAGGAATTTTTTTCTAGTTATTATTATTATTCTTACGCCGTTTTTTGGCTCAAAACATCTACCAGAGTTTTTGACGCATATACACAAAAGTTATATCAAAACGTGCGGCTCGGCCCCGACATGTGTGCTATGATTTTTCTAAGACTTTTGGCGAACAATTTTGCCAACAAATTGCCAAAAACCACACCAGAAAAATTTATGGGTGTTAATGGAGAGAATGTTTGAAAACTAGAGTGGGTGATGTCATCGCTAGAGTGGAGAGGAGACAGAAGAATTCGTGAAAAAAATTAAACATATTCGACTACCATGGCCTCAAATGCAACACTACAGACACAATTTATACATAGAAACGTAGGAAAATGTGTCCTCTAGCTCACACTTGCTTTACTTTATCTGTCACGTTTATTGTTTTAGCTTGACATGCGAAAATTCGGCCGCAGCACCCATGAAGAGCCTCATAGACTCCCATGTTAAAAGTGCCAGGAAAATTTCAGGAGGAACACAAAACTAACACTTTTTAGAATTGCTCCCAAGAGCACATTTCTTCACTTGTCAACACAAAATGTCTATGTAGACGTTCAGGAAGGGCTCAGCCGGCTTCACGTTAACCTGGTTTTATGATTGGAAACACGGTTTGGCCAGAAATCCTTCCTGTTCGAGGGGTGCGGTAAGCCTTTTCTCTCTGTCTGTTCAACTGACATGACAGTTGCAACTGTCAGCTGCAACTCATTAGTTCGTTACTTAGCAACGTGCTTGAAAGAGGAGAGACGGTGGCCACGAATGACGGTGGCTATTTTATGAACAGTAATTCATTTCACATTTAATAACTTTAATTGGAGGATATTTACTGGAGGAATCAAATTGGCTCTTTTTGTTTCGGGTGTATTTATAAACTGTACTCCAGCTCAACTCTTCCTCTCTGGCTCTAAGTCTCTAAGGTAAGCAAACATCTTTTTCAACTCTTTCGCTAGCATGCTATCTACAATGTAGGTTTTTGACTTGTTTAACATTTGGGCTCATAGGTATTCATGTGCTTATCAGTCAGGATTTACAACTGATATTCCAACTAGCTGTAAAGATATGCTGTTTGCTAACATTAGCGACCAATGCTAAAATTAGCGCTTAAGCTAATTGCTAGTGCATCAGCATATGTTTCTAGCATGCTAAGATGTGGGTTTTGGACTTCTTTAACATTTGGGCTTATGTATTAATGTGCTTATCAGTCAGGACGGTGGTGGAGGGTTATGGGGGGGGGTTATTTGTGTGCATTTTGACCGTTTAGGGTCATTTTCGGAGGGGGGGGGGGCCATCGGCGTTCGCGGGGGGCGGGGGGACTCGTGCGGGGGGGTTTGAGGGCAGGGTTCATGTGCTGGGGTCCATAGGATTCTAACGAGATATTGGGGAGGTGTGTGGGAGGTCGGGTTGATGAGCTATGAGCCTATTTGTGGGAGAGGTTTGAGAATCGCGATTGATTTACATGCACCTTCAAGCGGAGATTGTGACGTTGCGGGGGGCTCGGGGGGGCGATTTCGGAAGGGTTTGGGGTATTGGGGAGGTGTGTGGGTGGTTCCATAGAGAAACAGTGGGGATTAAATACAGGTCTTTTAGGAATTGCTATTTAAATTGTTGGGGGGGCTTGCTGTAAAACATTCATAATCGTCTGGATACTGGTTGACCTTGCAAACTATTGGCTAGTGTTATATGGGGAGTCCTGTAGTCCTGTAGTTTATAGATGATTAAACCTGTGTGTCTGCTACTAAGTGATTCATTGCACTGAATGGTTTGATTGACAGTTCATCATTAAGTCATTAATGTACAGACTGCCTGTGTGTATGCACATATATGTATCTATCTATAGATATATATATATGTGTATGTGTGTGTGTGTGTATGTGCGTGTGTGTATGTGCGTGTGTGTTTTTCTCAATTAATGTTGGATAAAAAGCACTGTTTTTGTTAGTGTGATATCAGAACTGTGTGAGCACTAGGTCACACAGTTCTGAAATCACACTAACAAAAACAGTATATATATATATATATATGTGTGTGTGTGTGTGTGTGTATGTGCGTGTGTGTGTATGTGCGTGTGTGTATGTGTATGTGCGTGTGTGTTTTTCCTCAATTAATGTTGGATAAAAAGCACTGTTTTTGTTAGTGTGATATCAGAACTGTGTGACCTGGGTGCTTTTTGTGAATTTTGATGCTAGCTTATTGCTGAATCCTGATTTTTTACATGTTTCATTGCATGTGGATTGATTTGACATTTAACACAGCTGTATAACTTTATAATGTTATCTGATATTTATAATGCGGTATCATTTTGATAAAAGGTGTATTTCTAATACCAAAGTCATAGCCATTGATGGCCTAATTCTGGCATTGGATGTATTTGGGTCTTTTTACACTCTAAGTTTTTTAAAGCATTTATCACTATTATCAAATTAGAACCAAACTCATACTATGCTACTGAACTGTAATGTATAGTGCTACCTGACACAGAGTGACCAATGGTTTACTGCTTGCTTACTACTTAAACTTAAACTGTGGCAGTGTGCTCAAGTGGAGCTGTCTTTAATCCTGCTGAAATTAGTGTTTACGCTACTACTAGTGCATCAGCAAAATTTCTTTAGGAATTTTTTTCTAGTTTTTTCTAGTTTTTTCTAGTTTTTTCTAGTTATTATTATATTATTATTGGGCGAACAATTTTGCCCAAAAATTGCCAAAAACCACACCAAAAAAATGAATGGGTGTTAATGGAGAGAATGTTTGAGAGGTAGAGTGGTGATGTCATCGCTAGAGTGGGGAGAAGAGAGAGATTTGTGTAAAAAAAAAAAACGTATTCGACTACCATGGCCTCAAATGCACCACTACAGACACAATTTATGCATAGAAACGTAGGAAAATGTGTCCTCTAGCTCACACTTGCTTTACTTTATCTGTCAGATTTATTGTTTTAGCTTGACGTGCGAAAATTCGGCCGCAGCACCCATGAAGAGCCTCATAGACTCCCATGTTAAAAGTGTCAGGAAAATTTCAGGAGGAAAACAAAACTAACACTTTTTAGAATTGCTCCCAAGAGCACATTTCTTCACTTGTCAACACAAGTGCCTATGTAGACGTTCAGGAAGGGCTCGGCCGGTTTCACGTTAACCTGGTTTTATGATTGGAAACACGGTTTGTCCAGAAATCCTTCCTGTTCGAGGGGTGCTGTAAGCCTTTTCTATCTGTTCAACTGTCAGCTGCAACTAATTAGTTCGTTACTTAGCAATGTGCTTGAAAGAGGAGAGACGGTGGCCACGAATGACGGTGGCTATTTTATGAACAGTAATTCATTTCACATTTAATAACTTTAATTGGAGGATATTTACTGGAGGAATCAAATTGGCTCTTTTTGTTTCGGGTGTATTTATAAACTGTACTCCAGCTCAACTCTTCCTCTCTGGCTCTAAGTCTCTAAGGTAAGCAAACATCTTTTTCAACTCTTTCGCTAGCATGCTATCTAAAATGTAGGTTTTTGACTTCTTTAACATTTGGGCTCATAGGTATTAATGTACTTATCAGTCAGGATTTACAACTGACATTCCAACTAGCTGTAAAGCTATGCTGTTTGCTAACATTAACGACCGATGCTGAAATTAGCGCTTAAGCTAATTGCTAGTGCATCAGCATATGTTTCGCTAGCATGCTAAGATGTGGGTTTTTGACTTCTTTAACATTTGGGCTTATATGTATTCATGTGCTTATCAGTCAGGACGGTGGTGGAGGGTTATGGGGGGGGGTTATTTGTGTGCATTTTGACCGTTTAGGGTCGTTTTCGGAGGGGGGGGGCGTTCGCGGGGGGCGGGGGGCGGTGGGGCTCGTGCGGGGGGGTGTGAGGGCAGGGTTCATGTGGTTGGGTCCATAGGAATCTAACAAGATATTGGGGAGTTGTGTGGGAGGTCGGGTTGATGAGCTATGAGCCTATTTGGGGGAGAGGTTTGAGAATCGCGATTGATTTACATGCACCTTCAAGCGGAGATTGTGACGTTGCGGGGGGCTCGGGGGGGGCGATTTCGGAGGGGTTTGGGGTATTGGGGAGGTGTGTGGGTGGTTGGGATCGGCAGTTCCATAGAGAAACAGTGGGGATTAAATACAGGTCTTTTAGGAATTGCTATTTAAATTGTTGGGGGAGCTTGCTGTAAAACATTCATAATCGTCTGGATACTGGTTGACCTTGCAAACTATTGGCTAGTGTTGTATGGGGAGTCCTGTAGTCCTGTAGTTTATAGATGATTAAACCTGTGTGTCTGCTACTAAGTGATTCATTGCACTGAATGGTTTGATTGACAGTTCATCATTAAGTCATTAATGTACAGACTGCCTGTGTGTATGCACATATATGTATCTATCTATAGATATATATATATATGTGTATGTGTGTGTGTGTATGTGCGTGTGTGTTTTTCTCAATTAATGTTGGATAAAAAGCACTGTTTTTGTTAGTGTGATATCAGAACTGTGTGACCTAGTGCTTTTTGTCAATTTTGATGCTAGCTTATTGCTGAATCCTGATTTGTTACATGTTTGATTGCATGTGGATTGATTTGACATTTAACACAGCTGTATAACTTTATAATGTTATCTGATATTTATAATGCGGTATCATTTTGATAAAAGGTGTATTTCTAATACCAAAGTCATAGCCATTGATGGCCTAATTCTGGCATTGGATGTATTTGGGTCAGTTTACACTCTAAGTTTTTGAAAGCATTTATCACTATTATCAAATTAGAACCAAACTCATACTATGCTACTGTACTGTAATGTAAAGTGCTACCTGACACAGAGTGACCAATTGTTTACTGCTTGCTTACTACTTAAACTTAAACTGTGGCAGTGTGCTCAAGTGGAGCTGTCTTTAATCCTGCTGAAATTAGTGTTTACGCTACTACTAGTGCATCAGCATATGAACACCTGTTGAAAGCTTGATCTGTCACATACCTAAGCAATGGTAGAAGTCATATTCTGAAAATTACTCAACAGTGTCAGTGATGTATGGGGGAGAGTCCCGGGCCAGAGTCACGCACACTCAAAATTTCTTCAGGAATTTTTTTCTAGTTATTGTGTGCGTGCTGCAAGGCGCACACTATTTATACTTATTCTTACGCCATTTTTTTGGCTCAAAACACCTACCAGAGTTTTTGACGCATATACACAAAAGTTCTATCAAAACGTGCGGCTCGGCCCCGACATGTGTGCTATGATTTTTCTAAGACTTTTGGCTAACAATTTTGCCAAACATTTGCCAAAAACCACACCAAAAAAAGAATTGGTGTCAATGGAGAGAATGTTTGAGAGGTAGAGTGGAGATATCATCGCTAGAGTGGGGAGAAGAGAGAGAAATGTGTTAAAAAAAATAACGTATTCGACTACCATGGCCTCAAATGCACCACTACAGACACAATTTATACATAGAAACATAGGAAAATGTGTCCTCTAGCTCACACTTGCTTTACTTTACCTGTCAGATTTATTGTTTTAGCTTGACATGCGAAGATTCGGCCGCAGCACCCATGTCCAGCCTCATACTCCCATGTTAAAAGTGGCGGAAATGTAAGTAAAAATCAAGAAAAGGAACACTTTTTTTAATTGCTCCCAAGAGCACATTTCTTCACTTGTCAACACAAAATGCTTATGTAGATGTTCAGGAAGGGCTCAGTCTGCTTCACGTTAACCTGGTTTTATGATTGGAAACACGGTTTGGCCAGAAATCCTTCCTGTTCGAGGGGTGTCTCAGCAGTGGTCTCAACTACTCTGTCTGCAATTTTCAAACTGTTCCACAGTTCCACGTGCAGCTGATTCGTTGCTTAGCAACCCTGAGCCAACTCAGCCTGTTTAGGCTGACTGAGGTGGCCATTTGACATGACATGTTTGACTTTTAATAACTTTGATTGGAGGATATTTACTGGACAAATCTAATTGGCTCTTTGTATTTGGGTGAATATATAAACTCTACTCTTAACTCAACTCTTCCTCTCTGGCTTTCGTCTGAGCTGAGTTAACGTCTACAACTGTTTTGCTAGCTAGCATGCTATCCATGCGCTTATAAGGGAAATATGAGTGAAAAATCGACAATAGCCTACTACAGTTAATAATTTTGAATACGCAAAGTACAGTTTTGGATGCTTAACTTATGCTAGTGCTTGAAACTGGTTGAAAAAATAAATCCTGTCATCCTTGGACAAACTGTATGTGAGACCAATATTAATGTCATTTGTGTGTATTTAGTTAGTGTGTAAAAGTGCTAAAATTCTAATTTGTTGTGAGTTGAAAATGTACGCATAAATAGCTTTGGATTAATTAATTAATAGATGTGTGAATCCACGTGCAGGTGGCCTGAAGATATATTAGCTGTGGTTGGTAATATAGAAAGAGCCTACATAATGGACTATATAACACTTTTTTTTTTCTGGCCAAGCTAAATAACTGTCACGTTTTGATACAATTGAGAGAATTATCATAGATTAGTCGATAATATAACGTGTTCTTTCTGGACAAGCGAACCAACTGCTGAGTGAGTGAACGTCTACAACTGTTTTGCTAGCTAGCATGCTATTCATGTACTTATAAGGGAAATATGAGTGAAAAATAGACAATAGCCTACTACAGTTAATAATGTTGAATAAGCAAAGTAGAGTTTTGGATGCTTAATTTATGCTTGTGGTTGAAACTGGTTGAAAAAATGTATCCTGTCATCTTGGACATACTGTATCTGAAACCAATATTAATGTTGTGTGTGTATTTAGTTAGTGTGTAAAAGTGCTAAAATACTAATTTGTTGGGAGGTAAAAATGTAGGCATAAACAGCTTTGGATTATTTAATTAATAGATGTGTGATTTCACGTGCAGGTGGCCTGAAGATATATTCGCTGTGGTTGGTAATATAGAAAGAGCCTACATAATGAACTATATAACACGTTTTTTTTCTTCTGGCCAAGCTAAATAACTGTCACGTTTTGATAAAATTGAGAGAATTATCATACATTAGTCGATAATAGAACGTGTGTTTTCTGGCCAAGCGAACCAACTGCTGTTTGGTGAGTCAGTCTCAGGGGTTCCGCGGAGGTTAATATTAATTATTTCGGGCCGCATGAGCAAGCAAGGGGGGCGCATGAACGAGTGACTTCGATTACTAACATTTCAGACAACAAACTTAAGCTTCACAATTGTTTTCCTTACTCAAATGTATATGTAAAAGTTAAACATTTAGCTACGTCATGTATTAGTACACACTTACACCTTAATGCTCTCATGTTGTTTGCATTGAGTGTATGAAAATATTGCGTATAGTCTTTGCAGCTTTGGCTACCTTTCATAGAGGGTCAGCACAACCGGTAGACATGTCTTAACATCTTGTACAATGTTATGGGTCAATTTGAGTCAATTACTTTTTAGATGATTGAACCTGTGTGTCTGCTACTAACTGATTCATTGCACTGAATGAGTTGATTGATAGTTCATGATTAAGTCATTAATGTACAGACTGCCTGTGTGTATGCACATATATGTGTGTGTTTGCATGTGCGTGTGTGTTTGATTGCATGTGAATTGATTGGACATTTACACTGAAACAGCTGTATAAGTTTATAATGTTATCTGATATTTATCCTGCGGTATCATTTTGATAATAGGAGTATTTCTAATACCAAAGTCATAGCCAATTATGGCTAATTCTGGCATTGGATGTATTTGGGTAATTTTACACAAAGTTTTTGAGCAGTGTGCTCAAGTGGAGCTGTCTCTAATCCTGTTTTTTGCCTCACAGATTTACAGCGCTTGACCATTGCTTTATCGGTAAATATGTTTTGCCAAGACTACATATGTTTTTCTGTGTGAGTTTTTGTTACATGTCTGTGGTGCTCACTGGTGTCGTCCTCTTCTAGATAAACGCTACTTCACTGCTCTTCACTTCGGTGACCATTTGATCTTCACTTCGGTGTCCATTTGATCCATCCAGTTGACCTCAACTATCCAGTTGCTCATCTCTACCTTTTCAGGCAAGACATTTTTTAAGTATGTTTAAATGTTGCAAAACACTCAATGATTGATAATGAAGAACTTTTAATCATTGTTCTGTGATGGATGTGCAGTGACTTACAAGTATAGATTAAAGGTGTATTGGGGTTCATCCTTATTCAGTATTACAATATCATTAATATGTTGTATTTATTTATTTTTGTAGGCTAAAACCTAAAAAGACATTACAGTAAATGTTTCACACAATGCTGTATTTTCATGTGTGGTTGACAGTATTTACTCAACAATTCACTGTGTTTTCTGACCTTTTGCAGGTTTCCTGTGTCCAGCATCTTCAAGACAGACTAAGCTAACTTTTCATATTTTTGGCACATTTAATTTTTTGGTTTAAACAGTACTGTTAGGTTAGGAGTAGATTATATTTAGAGTAGATTTAGTTTATATAGTTTAGCTTTTAATTTAGTTACAATTGTGATATATTTTGTGAGTAAATTGTGTAAAGTTGTTTTCAAGATGCCGAGGAAGGGAAAGCGATCCCAGGCTCAGAAAGTGCGCTGGGCAAGGCTCGACCTTGCAGCTCCTGCTCCAGTTAGCCCAACCAATTCCACTCATCAGGTACAGAAACAATTATATAGATGACAGTTAACACACTGTTGTAGTCAGGTGGCTCAGTGGGTTAAGGCGTTGGGCTCATGATTGAAAGGTTGTGAGTTAAAATCCCGAGTGTGGCTAGATGATGTTATGTCCTTGGGCAAGGCACTTCACCCTACTTGCCTCAGGGGGACTGTCCCTGTACATGCTGTAAGTCACTTTGGACAAAAGGGTCTGCTAAATGTAAATGTTATAGTGCTGATGTCACAAAACTACATTTGGATTTGTTGCATTTTATGACATTCCTGTCAAGTGTAATCAGGTTTCAAAAGCAGTCAGTTTTCATATACTTGATATCTTATTAGATCCCTGAAACACCTCCAACCACCAGCCGGCTATGGGCGATGACAAATGCACCCACCCCAACTAATTCTCCAGCCTACAAGGTATGGGTAGTTTTTTGTTGTTATTGTTGTTGTTGTTGTTTTTTCCCCTTCAGAGTGGACACACAGATATGGCCTGAGAACATAAATTGCTGTACTTTCATGCTTTCTTAACTACTTGAATAAAATCTTGATTCACAATTGAGTATTTAAGATGTATGAATTAATTTGGTATCATGTATCATCAGATTCCCAAAATACAGACTCCTCAACAGTCAAAGAACTTGATGAGATCTGAAGCCCAGAGAACGGATGCACCCACCTGCCCTCGTTCTCCGGTTGAAAAAGTTTTCTTTTAATTATTCACCAATCTAGCATTTTGTGTGTGTAAAATCAAGTCTCTGGAATGTGTATCAGGTGAGTACATTGTTCTGCTTATGTTTTCATTTCTATTAACTTGGTATCCTGTCTCATCAGATACCAGAGACATCTTCAGGGCCAAAAAGCTTCTGTGTAATGGATGATGCACCCACCTGCTCCCGTTATCCAACTACAAAGGTAGGCTTTTTTCCCTCTACAGTTGTTATACAAAGCAACACAAAACATTTACACAAACATGTATTACACTTCACCAAATACAGACATGAAATGTAAAATTAAATACAAGACTTAGGACAAAACAATTATACCTTCACATTTCATTGACAGTAGTGTATTTTCAAAACATAATCCACATCACAATTGCCGTTAAGAGGAAGTTTGTGACTTCTCCCAAGCTTTTCCCAAATCTAAACAATTATTTTAAATACCTACACATAAACAACCGAACGCTTTCATCTGAAAAAAATAAAATAAAATTGAATCTAAATGTCATGTGAGATGTCAACACTGGCATTTTAGGTTAAAGCTATCTGTATAGACAACTACAGTGCCTTGCCAAACTATTCGACCCCTTTCAAACTTTTGCTACATTTCAGGCTTCAATCATTAAGATGTAAAACTGTAATTTTTGTGAAGAATCAACAAGTGGGACACAATCATGAAGTGGAACGCAATTTATTGGATATTTCAAACTTAAACACAAAAACTGAAAAAATTGGGCGTGCCAAACTACTCAGCCCCCTTAAGTTGATACTTTGTGGCGCCACCTTTAGCTGCGATTACAGCTGTAAGTCGCTTGGGGTATGTCTCTATCAGCTTTGCCCATTCACAGACTGACATTTTTGCCCATTCCTTCTGGCAAAGCAGCTCGAGCTCAGGAAGGTTGGATGGAGAGCGTTTATGTACAGCAGTTTTCAGTTTTTTCCACAGATTCTCGATTGGATTCAAGTCTGGAATTTGACTAGGCCATTTTAACACATGTATATGTTTATTTGTGTACCATTCCGTTATAGATTTTGCTTTATGTTTTGGATCATTGTCTTGTTGGAAGACAAATCTCCGTCCCAATCTCAGGTCTTTTGCAGACTCCATCAGGTCTTCTTCCAGAATGGTCCTGTATTTGGCTCCATCCATCTTCCCATCCATTTTAACCATCTTCCCTGTCCCTGCTGAAGACAAGCAGGCCCAAACCATGATGCTGCCGTCACCATGTTTGACAGTGTGGATGATGTGTTCAGGGTGATGAGCTGTGTTGCTTTTACGCCATACATAATGTTTTTGCCTTGTTGCCAAAAAGATCTATTTTGGTTTCATCTGACCAGAGCACCTTCTTCCACATGTTGGTGTCTCCTAGGTGGCTTGTGGCAAACTTTAAACGTAGACTCTTTTTATGGATATCTTCAAGAAATGGCTTTCTTCATGCCAGATTTGAGTAGTATACGACTGATTCCTATGGACAGACTCTCCCACCTCCACCATCTCTGCAATTCATCCAGAGTGATCATGGGCCTCTTGGCTGCATCTCTGATCAGTCTTCTTCTTGTTTGAGCTGAAAGTTTAGAAAGTCTTTGTAGATTTGCAGTGCTCTGATACTCCTTGCCTTTCAATATTATCACTTGCACAGTGCTCCTTGGGATTGTTAAAGCTTGGGAAATGTTTTAGTATCCAAATCCGGCTTTAAACGATCTCGGACCTGCCTGGTGTGTTCCTTGTTTCTTCATGATGCTCTCTGTGCTTCAAACAGACCTCTGAGACTATCACAGAGCAGGTGCATTTATATGGAGACTTGATTACACACAAGTGGATTCTATTCATCACCATTAGTCATTTAGGTCAACATTGCATCATTCAGAGATCCTCACTGAACATCTGGAGAGTTTGCTGCACTGAAAGTTAAGGGGCTGAATAATTTTGCACGCCCAATTTTTCAGTTTTTTTATGTGTTAGAAAAGTTTGAAATATCCAATATATTCCGTTCCACTTCATGATTGTTCCACTTGTACAAAAAATTACTGTGTTTTGCACTATAGGGCGCACTGGATTATAAGGCGCACTGTCAAAGAATGGTCTATTTTCAATCTTTTTTTCATATATAGGGCGCACCAGACTATAAGGCGCATTAAGCGGGGGGAAAAAAAAGATAAGTCAGATAAGTCCATCGATCAAACAAACCGTTCGCAATAATGATTATTCAAATGTTAATGAGCGTATTCACAATAACTACCAACCAGTTGTAACAAGTAAAATACAACACAATAGAACCACTTTTTCAGTTTATTCCTCGTTCACAAATCCTTCAAATTCTTCATCTTCAGTGTCTGAGTTTAACAGTTGGGCGATTGCGGCATTCAACATGCCCGAATTCCTCTCGTCCTTATCTGAGTCAGTGTCGTTGCTGTTTAGCTGGCAGATCAGTGATGATTCCAGCCTTTGTGAAAGCTCAGACCACAGTTGAGACTGATACCTTAGCCCAGGCATCTACAATCATCTATTCTGTCTGACAGGTGCCATTTTTGGGATCCTTATACACACACTGTAATATTATGGTGAAGCACAGTATGTATTACTCCGCGACGCACCTGGCTACGGTAGCCGTAATGCTGGGGTCAGTAAGCAAAATCAGAATTAACCCATATATAAAACGCTTCGGATTATAAGGCGCACTGTCGTTTTTTTTAGAAAATGTAAGGCGTTTAAGTGCGCCTTATAGTACGGAAAATACGGTACAGTTTTATATCTTCATGTTTGAAGCCTGAAATGTGGCTAAAGTTTGAGAAGTGCAGGGGGCCGAATACTTTCTCAAGGCACTGTCCTCACTTTACATACTTACTCACATCTTAGCCTTCAAAATCTTCAATAGTTTTTCAAATCCTGAGTTAATTTTTAGACACGGCCCAGAGAGGCACACATGAAACACATGCATAAAATCTTGAAATAAAGGACTTGTATATATTTGCTCAAAGACAGCTGGCTGATGGTAGATTTTTAATGGCCTTTCAATAACATAAATTTAGTAAATAGCATTACTTTAATCTTCTAAATCAGTGGTGTCCAACCCTGGTCCTACAGAGCCACAGTCCTGAAGGTTTTGAATGTTTCCATGCACTAGCACACCTGATTTTAATGACTGGGTTGTCAAATGACAAATGATCAAGCTCTGTGGAACGCTCATAATTAGAACCAGGTGTGGTGAAGCAGGGAAACATCTAAAACCATCAGGACTGTGGCTCTCCAGGACCAGGGTTGGCCACCTCTGTTCTAAATCATAAATATAATGTCATTCAAATGTAGATTTCCACACAGTAATAATAAACTTCAGGTCACATTGAATCAAAAAGAAAATGTTTACAGCCTTGAATTTGTTTTTCTTTTCTGACATTTAATAGCGAACACAATAATATAATCCTCTCCGTGAATCGCCACCTTAACGTGGTGGAGGGGTTTGAGTGCTTGGATGATCCTAGGTGCTATGTTGTCGGGGGCTTTATGCCCCTGGTAGGGTCTCCCAAGGCAAACAGGTCCTAGGTGACTAGCCAGACTAAGAGCAGTTCAAAAAAAACCTATGATGACAAAACCAGCGAAGTCAGTTACGTCGCCCGGATCGGCGAAACCGGGGCCCCACTCTGGAGCCAGGCCCAGAGTGGGAGCTCGCAGGCGAGCGCCTGGTGGCCGGGTCTTTTCCCATGAGACCCGGCCGGGCCCAGCCCGAAAAGGCGACGTGGGACCACCTTCCCGCAGGCCCACCACCCGCAGGAAGGACCGTAAGGGGCCGGTGCTGTGTGATTTGGGCGGTGGTCAGGGGCGGGCGCCCGGACGGCCAGGGCCGCGCACACAGTCTCTAGCGCTGGGGACATGGAATGTCACCACACTGGCGGGGAAGGAGCCCGAGCTTGTGCGGGAGGTCGAGCGTTACCGGCTAGATATAGTCGGCCTCGCCTCCACGCACAGATTGGGCTCTGGAACCATTATCCTTGAGAGAGGCTGGACTCTTCATTTCTCTGGCGTTCCCCGTGGGGGCGTGGGTTTGCTTATAGCCCCACAGCTCAGTCGCCACGTGTTGGAGTTTACTCCGGTGAACGAGAGGTTGACGTCCCTGCGCCTAAAAGCCGGGGACAGGTCTCTCACTGTCATGGCGGCCTACGGGCCGAACAGCAGTGCAGAGTACCCGGCCTTCTTGGAGTCTTTGGGAGGCGTACTGAACAGTGCGCCGACTGGGGACTCCGTCGTTCTACTGGGGGACTTCAACGCCCACGTGGGAAATGACAGTGACACCTGGAGAAGGGTGATTGGGAAGAACGGCCCCCCTGATCGGAACCCGAGTGGTGTTCTGTTTTTGGACTTCTGTGCTAGTCACGGTTTGTCCATAACTAACACCATGTTCAAGCACAAGAGTGCACGTGGCACCAGGACACTCTAGGCCGAAGGTCGATGATCGACTTTGTTGTCGTGTCTTCTGACCTGCGGCTGTGTGTCTTGGACACTCGGGTGAAGAGAGGGGCGGAGCTGTCAACCGATCACCACCTGGTTGTGAGTCAGATCCGCTGGCGGGGGGGAAGTTAGACAGACTTGGCAGGCCCAAACATATCGTGAGGGTCTGCTGGGAACGCCTGGCGGACCCCTCTGTCAGGGGGGTCTTCAACTCACACCTCCGGGAGAGCTTCTCACAGATCCCGGGGGAGGCTGGGGACATCGAGTCTGAATGGACCATGTTCTCGACCTCCATTGTCAATGCGGCAGTCCGGAGTTGCGGTCGCAAGGTCTCTGGTGCTGGTCGCGGCGGCAATCCCAGAACCCGGTGGTGGACACCGGAAGTAAGGGATGCCGTCAAAATGAAGAAGGAGTCCTATCGAGCCTTTCTGGCTTGTGGGACTCCCGAAACAGTTGACCGGTACCGGCAGGCCAAGCGTGCCGCGGCTCGGGTAGTCACAGAGGCAAAAACTCGGGTCTGGGAGGAGTTCGGGGAGGCCATGGAGAAGGACTATAGGTCGGCCCCAAGGAAATTCTGGCAAACCGTTCGGCGCCTCAGGAGGGGGAAGCAATGCTTCACCAACACTGTTTACGGTGCAGGTGGGGAGCTGTTGACGTCGACTGGGGATGTTGTCGGACGGTGGAAGGAATACTTTGAGGATCTCCTCAATCCTGCCGTCAGGTCTTCCGAGGAGGAAGCAGAGACTGGGGACTTCGGGGCTGACCCGCCTATCACCCGGGCTGAAGTCACTGAGGTAGTCGATGGGCTCCTTGGTGGCAGGGCTCCGGGGGTGGACGAGATCCGTCCTGAGTACCTGAAGTCTCTGGATGTTGTGGGACTGTCCTGGTTGACACGCCTCTGCAGCATCGCGTGGCGGTCTGGAACAGTGCCTATGGATTGGCAGACCGGGGTGGTGGTTCCCCTATTTAAGAAGGGGGACCGGAGGATGTGTTCCAATTACAGAGGAATCACACTCCTCAGCCTCCCCGGTAAGGTCTACGCCAGGGTACTGGAGAGGAGAATCCGTCCGATAGTCGAACCTCAGATTCAGGAGGAGCAGTGTGGTTTTCGTCCTGGCCGCGGAACACTGGACCAGCTCTACACCCTCTACCGGGTGCTCGAGGGTTCATGGGAGTTTGCCCAACCAGTCTACATGTGTTTTGTGGATCTGGAGAAGGCATTCGACTGTGTCCCTCGTGGTGTCCTGTGTGGGGTACTTCGGGAGTACGGGGTCCAGGGCCCTTTGTTAGGGGCCATCCGTTCCCTGTACAACCGAAGTAGGAGCTGTGTTCGCATTGCCGGCAATAAGTCGGACCTGTTCCGGGTGCATGCTGGACTCCGCCAGGGTTGCCCTTTGTCACCGGTTCTGTTCATTGTTTATATGGACAGAATTTCTAGGCGCGCCCAGGGGGCGGAGGGTTTCCGGTTCGGGGAGCACGGGATCTCATCTCTGCTGTTTGCGGATGATGTTGTCCTGTTTGCTTCCTCGAGCCGGGGCCTCCAGCATGCTCTGGAGCGGTTTGATGCCGAGTGTAAAGCGGCTGGGATGAGGATCAGCACCTCCAAATCTGAGGCCATGGTACTCGACCAGAAAAAGGTGGCTTGCCCCCTCTGGGTGGGTGGGGAGCCTTTGCCTCAAGTGGAGGAGTTCAAGTATCTCGGGGTCTTGTTCACGAGTGACGGAAGGACGGAACGTGAGATTGACAGGCGTATCGGTGCAGCGTCTGCAGTGATGCAGTCTCTGTACCGGACTGTCGTGGTGAAGAAGGAGCTGAGCCGCAAGGCGAAACTCTCGATTTACCGGTCAATCTACATTCCTACTCTCACCTATGGTCATGAGCTTTGGGTCATGACCGAAAGGACAAGATCGCGGATACAAGCGGTCGAAATGAGTTTCCTCCGCAGGGTGGCTGGGCGCTCCCTTAGAGATAGGGTGAGGAGCTCGGTCACACGGGAGGAGCTCGGAGTAGAACCGCTACTCCTCCACGTCGAGAGGAGCCAGTTGAGGTGGCTCGGGCATCTGTTTAGGCCCCGGGGAAGACCTAGGACACGCTGGAGGGACTATGTCTCTCGGCTGGCCTGGGAACGCCTCGGGATCCCCCCGGAGGAGCTGGAGGAGGTGTGTGCGGTGAGGGAAGTCTGGGCTTCCCTGCTCAGACTGCTGCCCCCGCGACCCGGCCCCGGATAAGCGGAAGATAATGGATGGATGGATGGAATAATATCATATGTCATAATTATAAATGCATAATATATTACTAATATACTATTTCGAGGTGACATTTCTTAAACAATTTTTATTCAAATCTCATTTAAAATAAGTATACTACATAAAAAAAAATTCTTATACAATTAATGGAACAATTAACACAAATATTGTAGTAAAAAGATCATTAATGATAAATCTTCATACCATTGTTCAGCTTCCCCATTGGTCACACGAAGAACCTCATATTGAAGAGCCACAGCAAAGGAGCGGTAAACCAATTATTTCTGTGAGGGCGACCCACAGCCAGAATGATCACAGATATAATAGTTTCAGCAGAAATCATCAGTGCACCTGCATGGCTCTAACATTTCTGGCCTACCACAGTGAGGGATTACAGTTCAACACTGCCAATCTTGACAGAACGCTTGAGATGGGAGACTCACTCTATGTTGGGATCAAAAGCCAGCTAGTGTCCGAAGGCCGATATGTTGATGACCACCTGAGCGTGGAGGAGATGCCGCAGCAAGCTGTAAACGGTGTCTACAATGTGCACATGTCAGTCGTAAGATGTGGATATGTGAAGGCCCAAGAAGAGCGCGATGGCATGTTGACTATGGAGGCAGAACTTCAGTCTCTGTCAACAGATGTCAGCAATGCCATCTTAATTGTATCTCCTGAGGTCATTGCAGTGTTTCGTGACATATCAGGACGATACGGAGTGTTTGATTCTCACTCAAGAAATGCAAGAGGATTGCCCTACCCTGATGGAACTGCTATTGTGCTGGTCTTCAGCCACCTGAGTGACCTCATCAGACATCTGCACAGGCTGTTTGAAGACCGTGGCGTCAATGGCAGCTACGAGTTTGTGCCAGTTTCTTTCAACCCTGTCGACAAATCCTGTGAACGTCATGGAACAGAAACTGGTTTTGGAGAACAACTCCCAGAGAGAGTTTCTCGACAGAAAAAATACATGGCCCAGAGATATCATGAACATCCCGAAGTCAGAGAGAAGAAGAAAGCGTATAACACTTCAAGGTATGCTTGTGACCAGGACTACAGGGAAAAACAGAAAACTAATTACACATCAAGGTATGCATGTGACGAGGAGTTCAGGCAAAAACGGAAAACTGATGTCACATCAAGGTACGCATGTGACGAGGAGTTCAGGCAAAAACGGAAAACTCATGTCACATCAAGGTATGCATGTGACGAGGAGTACAGGGAAAAACAGAAACAACTTATTCAAACCAGGTACCACACTGACCCAGACTTCAGGCTGCAGCACATCATGCGCTGTATCAAGAACAGAGGGGACAAGGTTAAAACTGCTGCATTTCACAATGTAATGCACCACCAAACTAAAATGACCGAAGATAAACCACAGCCTGTGATCAATTCTGTGATGGAAGCTGCGATATCTTCATTCCGGGAAAAGATTAAGCAAGGACCCACCCATGTCTCTACAGTGTGCCACCGGACTCTGTTTCCTAATCAAGTGCAGCATTGCAACAGGACCAAATACATCAGAAACAGTGATTTGGCTGCTGCTTGCTTAAGTGGTAAATATGTTCATGTCTGTGACATTGAGTGCTCATCCACTTGCACCATGCCACACAAAAGAATGCAGGAGTGGATCTGCTTCAGCTGTGATGACCATCTGAGAAGAGGAAAAATGCCAACTTTTGCAGTGGCAAATAAATTGGAGCTGGCACCAATTCCCTTGGAACTGGCTGAACTGAATGTGCTGGAGAGACAGCTGATTGCCAAGGTCCTACCTTTTGCCAAAATTGTTGCATTGCCAAAAGGTCAGCAAAGAGCAGTACACGGTGCTGTTGTATGTGTGCCCTCTGAGGTAGAAGCTACAGTGAACTGTCTCCCAAGACCAAGCAGCGATGACCAGCTGTTGCAAGTCAAACTGAAACGACGCATCAAGTACAAAGGGCATCAGTACTTCTACACTGACAACATAAAGAATGTGCTAGCTGCACTAGCAACACTCAAGGACATGCATTCGGAATACAAAGACATATGTATTGATCAAGGTGCTACGTTTAACAATCTCCCAGATGATCTGCCATGTAATGAAGAACAGGACAATGGAGATGCAAGTGAGCAGGCTGACCAGTCTCAAAACCCAGAGATGGGTCTGGTCTTGGACTCTTGCATGCAGCCACCCAACATGGCACAAGAAGCACTATCTTTTGGCGATGGAATTTTCTGCGTTGCACCCGCCCAAGGAAATAAAACTGTTGGCTTCTTTGCCATACCTAAACTAGAAGCCATGGCCTTCCCTGTGCAGTTCCCAACAGGCCAGAACACATTAGATGAGGTCAGGCGGAAAAATCTGTCACCGAGCAAGTACTTCAATGCGAGACTGTTGTGTGTTGACAACCGATTTGCAATTGACCAGAGTTACCTTCTTCGCCCAGTTTGTGACTGAAACACACATGGCTACAAACAGCATGTCAATCCAAATGCGCAAAGGCAAACCAATAACCAGCGATGGGCGCAAAATCTCCAGCAAGATGCTTCAAGATAAACAAGAGGTGGAAAAACTGATAACAAACAAGGACGCAACACGGTTCATGCAACCTCTGTGAGGCACTCCGGCATACTGGGAAAAAGCACTCAAAGACCTGAATGCCATGGTCAGGCAGTTGGGAAAGCCCACATTCTTCCTCACATTTTCTGCAGGTGAAATGAGATGGCCTGAGGTCGTAGAGGCAGTGAAAGCTCAACAAGGAGAACACGTTGACTTCTCACAGCTGGACTGGAATGCCAAATGTGACATACTTCGCAGCAACCCTGTGACTGTTATGCGGCAGTTTGAGAAAAGAGTAGACGCGCTGATGACAGATCTGATACTGTCACCTGCACAGCCCATTGGAGAAGTAGAGGACTACTTCTATCGAGTTGAGTTTCAAGCCAGAGGAAGTCCTCACATTCACTTGCTGGTTTGGATCAAAGATGCACCCGAGGTTGGGGAGACCGTAATAATCAAGTTCATCAACCAGTACATCACATGCCAGATGCCAGATCCAAATGCAGACCCAGAACTGCACAAGATCGTATCAGAGGTTCAACTCCACAGCAGGAATCATTCTAAATCCTGCAAGAAAGGCAATGTAATGTCCAGATTTGGCTTTCCAATCTCTCTCCCCTGCCCGGGCTGGGGAGAGAGACAGAGCCTAGGTAGGGTGCAGCGCTGCCCAACGCAAACAAGGCTGTCCCTCCTAACCCCTCCCCACCCACCCCTCCAGCTGGTAGGAGGAACCTCCATCCACGCTTTCCTCCATGCAGCCAAAACCCCATTCTGCAGCACCCCAAAGACACAAAACCCCCGAGGCCCAAAGAGAAGCGCTTTGAGCCAGCAGCAGGCACTTTCCCAACCTCCCGCCCGCCCTTTTCCTGAAACCTTACGGAGAGTGTGCCAGCCCAGCCAAAACTCCCCAGACTACTCAAACTGTACTTTCCACACAGATCAAAGGATGACCTGAAAAGCCAAGAGTTCCCCACATACGAACAGTTTTACAAATGTGGTCATAAGTGGGGAGTTGAAGTCAAATTTCTGGTCGGCGTCATGAAAAAGAAGTACGAAGGACATGGCAAAAAAATTGAGAAAGGCACTGGAACAAATTCAAAAGGAAGGCCTGGTTGTTGATACATGGAACACCTTCGCACCCGCGGTCGAAGCGGATCGTTTGGAGTGCATCGCTCAACGAGAAGCTATAAACCCCAATGATGACAAGGAAATGGACAGCGTACCAGACTTCCAGGTGAATCGTGACAGCAGCATAGCTGTACCGGCAATACAGGCACCAAAGCTGAGCCCGGACTTTGTGAGGAAGCTATATCAAAGCCTCAACGAAACACAGGCATCTATATTTTACACTGTGCGTGAATGGTGCCTCAAACGTGTCTGGGGTCACAATCCTGAACAGTTCTTTTACTATGTCTGCGGTGGCGCTGGTTGTGGATAGTCTCATGTAATAAAGTGCATACATGAGGAGGCAACCAAGATTCTGCGCCAACTCCCAAGATTCCGCGACCAAGGAGACATGTCCACGCCTGCAGTGCTACTGACTGCATTTACTGGCACTGCAGCCTTCAACATCTCTGGCAAGACCTTGCATTCAATGTTAAAATTGCCAAGAAGTTTGAAACCACCATATCAGGGACTTGGAAATGCACTGGATGAAATAAGAGCAATACTGTGCAACGCAGAAATTCTGATCATAGATGAAATCTCAATGGTTTCAAAGGAGTTATATGCCTATGTTCACTGGAGATTTCATCAGATCAAAGGCAACAAGAAACCCTTCGGGGGCATGTCTGTTTTGGCAGTGGGAGACTTTTACCAACTGCCACCACTTGGCAAAGCTAAACCACTGTGCGTGTATGAGGAGTGCGTGCTCGACGTTTGGAAAGACAACTTCCAAATGGTCAATCTGACGCAGATCATGCGGCAGAAAGATGATCTTGTTTTTGCAGAGCTTCTGAACAGGTTGCGGGTGAAGAGTAAGACAGACGCACTCAGAGACGATGACAGAGCTTTACTCACCCAGACTGTCATCGACATCAAAGACTCGATGCCTTGCACATCTTTGCAACAAAGAGGTTGATGAGCACAACCAAACAACTGTAGCAGCTCTCCATACCGATTATGTCAACGTTAGGGCACAGGACTACTTCAAAAAAAACACCACAGGTGAAACGATCAAGACAGGAGGCTTCAAAGGGAACAAAAGAGAACTACCTGACTGCATACAAGCTGCACATGGTGTACGCATAATGATACTCAGGAATCTCGATGTGGAGGACGGACTTGTGAATGGAACATTTGGAACCATTGCCAACATCGTTACAGGCCAGCAAGACGGACAAACAACAATGACAATGATTGGACTGAAACTGGACAATCCAACAGCTGGACAGAGATTTCGTCGAAAGATCCAAGGGCAGTCAGATAACTTGGTCTACATTGAGAGAACTGAGGAGAACATGAGCAGGAAAGGAGCCGTTCGAAGGCAGTTCCCAATGAAGTTGGCTTTTGCCTGCACAGCTCACAAAGTGCAAGGCATGACAATGGAGTCTGCAGTGGTGTCTCTGAAGCGTGTGTTTGAGCCTGGAATGGCATATGTTGCCCTCAGTAGGACAACCTCACTTCGAGGGCTGCACATCATAGATTTTGATGAGAAGAAAATCTATGCGGATCCTGAAATTGCAGCTGCAATGCAAAACATGAACCTAGCGTCATTCGCGAAAATAAGACCACTCTTGCAGCATGTGAAAGTGGCAGATGGAACAGCCAAAAACATCACGATTGTTCACCACAACACACAAGGACTTCCATCGCACATCGAGGACCTTAAATGCCACCATGAACTGACACTGTCGGATGTGTTATGCGTTACGGAAACACATCTGTCTGGATCGTTTGTTTCCCCTAAGTTCCATTTGGAAGGATACAACATGTTTACATGCAGCAGACAAGTGTCCTACTCAACTGTTTCAGACATGGCAGCAAAAGATGGTGGCGGAGTTGCAGTGTACTGTAAGAGCCACATTCAAGCAGAGGCTCGGAGATACTTCCAAAATGTGACCGATCTCGAGTTTGTAGTCGTCAAACTTGAGGCCCCAGTCAGAGCAGTGATTGTAGCTGTTTATCGACCACCACACTTCTCTCTCAAAATGTTTCTGCCAAACATGGAGAGCCTCTTGGACTCCTTGGACATGATGAATTACCAGCCAATTATAGTTTGCGGAGACTTTAATGAGGACCTTCTATGCCAAGGAAAGAAGGCAATAAGAGATTTATTCAAGTCAAAAGGATACACACAACTCATCACAGCTGCGGTCGAGACAAAGCAGCTCCATTTCCACCTGAACAGGTTCATTCCTGGTAAGTGCTGTAATGATGGGTTTTCATAAAACTGCTTGTGAGACATGCATTTCCAGGTGTATCTGCTGGAAGGCATCACCCGGTAGAACGAGGACCATGGTCGAGCATCTGTGCAAGGCACAGATTGTTCAAAGTTGTGCTACAAGGGACAGCTGCAGTACGCCTTCCAACAGTTGACCCAAGAAGCCTACGGGGTCACACTGGTGGAGAACTACACCAAGCCCAGGAGGTACACAGGTAACTGCGGTAAACGGGACTGCCCCGACCTATATCAACTCTCTCCTCCAGCCCTATACCCCCACCCGCCACCTACGGTCATCTGCTGACAACCGTCTAGTGGTACCCCCCCTCAAGAGCGCCAGAGCGCAACACAAACTCTTCCACTGCCTGGCTCCCCAATGGTGGAATCAACTCCCGACCTCCATCAGAAGCACGGACTGCCTTCCAACCTTCAAAAGAAGGCTTAAAACTCACCTATTTAGAGAATTTAATGGCACTTAACAATAGCATGTCATTTCACCTGATCTAATGTATTATGTGTTGTATCTCTTGCTCTATATTCATAATCGCTGTGTTATGCATTTATAGTTCTTCCTTTGGCACTTATTGGTTCTCATGATGTATGATTCACGATCTAAAAATCCGACTGTGTTCGGGGTCTATCACGTTGCTTTGCTCAATGACTGATGCTCTTTGTAAAAGCTCTCTCTTGTAAGTCGCTTTGGATAAAAGCGTCTGCTAAATGAATAAATGTAAATGTAACTGAGGTAAACTTAATTTCTCATTCCATCTAAATACCTAACACCATGCTTGAGCATGCCACTGCAGGACAATCTGTGGGGGAGATCCTGATGTGCCAGATGAGATGGACACTTGTTGGGGACAACATGGACGATGAGGAGGACGAGAACTGTTCTGTGATCCCGACGTCCAGCCGGCCAGTGCCCTCGCTGCCTCCCCCGCCCCCCTTCCCCCCATCACAGATGAGGAGCCAGACGTAAGTTCTCTGATCCGCACAGTCTCTGATTGCTTGTTCGCTGAACACATGTCTAATTCTACCTTATTTTTTCCCTCTCGATTGTAGGGCTGACTTGGTCCTGATGGCGTGTCTGGCTTCTAGCATCAACGTACCCTGTCACTGTGGTGAGTCATTTATCATTAACTGCGCTGGTGGTGGTGGTATCTATCTGCAGTGGTTGTGCTCTCTATCTCTGTGATTTGGCTGTGCAGATTACTGACTGTGTTTGTATGGCTCCTTATCCCTCCTCAGGAACACAGACTGTTGCAAGGCCAACGAGCTGCAGGTGTTTCCACAACCAGTGGACCAGCCCAGCACATCTGCAGTGTCTGCCGCACCACTCCCCGCACTTGTCGAGCCCTCAGCTGCCCCAGCAGTGGCACTTCCCAAGACAACAGCATGGCAGAGGATTATAAAACTGAAGCTGCCGATGTCTTGCAGGGAAAGCTTCCTGCTGCACGGAGGGACAGGCACTTTTTCCACTTCAACTGCAGGCACTGCGGTCAGCCAAAGACTAAAAGTTTGTCCACAGCCGTTTTGGAAACGAGCACTTCTGCTCCTCCACAGCTGTAGATGTTGGGCCCGAAATAAATATAATATGGTTTTATTGTGTGATTGTTAGGATGACGATTCTTGTTGGATGAATGTACACATTTCTGTTTTTATTTGGAACGGATTAAATAGTATTTTATTCTACTCTATAGGGTGTTTTTAAGCCATTCTTGTTGGCCTGGTGGGACTGGCTGTTCAGCCTGTTGGCTTTTTTTCGTCATTTTATTTTGCTTAGTTTAGGGTTTTATTATTTTGTAGGGTGCCACCAGCTTCGACGGCCCTGTACAGGGTTGGCCCGGTGTCGCACCTTCGTTTTGTTGTTTTTGGCCGGCTCACCAGGTCTGAACGTAAATAAAGTTATTGTAAATGTGAACCATCTTGCCTCCTGTGTCCTCATTGAAATTTGTTTGATTCTCTTGGGTTGTAACAATGTTAAATCTATTTTTAAGCTAGCTTGTGAATACACCTTCATCTTTAAGTACTATGATGATTTATAGTCAGGAAGCCAGGAATCGCAAAGCTATAGAACACCTGTTGAAAGCTTGATCTGTCGCATACCTAAGCAATGGTAAAAGTCATATTCTGAAAATTAATCAACAGTGTCAGTGATGTATGGGGGAGAGTCCCGGGCCAGAGTCACGCACACTCAAAATGTATTTAGGAATTTTTTTCTAGCTATAACTATTACCTTCACTACCTCACCACCGTGCAGTATTACTGTTTATTACTCTTTTATTGTATCTTTATCTGTATTGCTTTTATTACTTACCTCACTCACGTGCAATACTCATGTTATATTAATATTCTGTACTAAGTGCAATATTTTTACTTAACTTGCTTACTTTTTGCAATACTGTAATGCTGTAATTCTCCATAACTGTCTATATGTCTATATGTCTACCTAACTTAATTTTTATCATACTCTTTACAAAATACTGTAATTCTGTAACTCCTCAAGTGCAATAACTGCCTACATGTCGACTTAACTTACTTATTTTGTATACTGGACTACTTAACCAGACTACTTAAATATTTTCTTTTTCTTTTTTTATATCTGACCTTATCGTGCCCGCCTATTGCTATTGCCATTGTTATTGCTATTGTTATGTTATTGTCATTATGTATATTACCCTGCAACTCTGTGTGCTGTACTTTACCCTGCTGCTGTTGTGAACTGCAATTTCCACCTCCTGGAGGACAAATAAAGGTTCATCTAAAGATCTAAATTATGTAACGAGTATACGTGGATGAAATATAATTAACTTATGATTCACATATGTTTAAAGCAAGCAGACAAGGCCTTGAAGGCCTTGAAGGCCCTGACTGCTGGCGTGACGTTGTAGCGGGGCTAACTAGCGGCTAAGCTAACTGGTGGAAAAGGGTACTGCAATTAATGGCATTAATCTATTAATTAATTTTATCTCATATCTGTTTGCCTTATTGAATAAAACAGGGGCACCACCGCAATATTTGTAAAGGGATTGAGGAAAACCTTGTGGATTAATGAACAAATAATAGCCTCTTAATGATCAGTCTCATAAACTGAAATCATGCAGTTCCTTAAAATTAATGCAGATCCGATGACCGAGAATTTTACACACAAGGTTTATTTAAAGCAAATGGAAAAACAGACAGGGGAAGACGAGGAGAAGGGGGGTTATTGGGAAGGCCTAGAGCAGGACTAGGGGATAATGATGCTAACTGTGCTAGCATGAGGTTAAAATATTCACTACTTAACACAACATTTACAGTTCACAAACAGCCAATGTCTACAGTAAGAAAATTAGTCAGTCCGTTACTTTTGTAGCAGTTGAAGAAAGGCAGGGTCGTGGTTTCCTCCGGTGATCAGTCAGGGAAAAGCACTGAATATTTCTTTAAGTTTCTGGTGTAGGTTCTGTCTCAAAAAGACGACTAAACTGATGTTCCCAGCTATCGTATGTTGAAGAGAGGTAGAGTTGATCTTCCGTGTGGTGTCCAAGAAATCAAAGGAAGTTTTCCTTAACTTCCGTGATGGTCCTTGGTTCAGTTGAGAGAGTTCAGGTAAATCCAGAGGTTGCTCAATATACAGACACCCGAGGTTGTTCCTCGGAATGGTCCTGACGAAAGAGGGGGTTTGATTCAAGGTTTGGGCTCTTATACTAAGGGGCTTGGTCATTTCTTATCTAAAGATGGTCCCATGCAGAGAGAATGACTTGGAGTGGAAATAAACCAGAGTGGTCTATTATCTGCAGGATCAGGGCTGTGTCCACACAAACTGAGTACATCGCAGAGCAAGCTTCCACAAGCACACTCTTAAATGACATATGTCTTGATTAATGAACTTTGGCCGTGTCTGCCACACATGACTGATGCTGACTTGAGACCTATTGTAACAAAACCGAGGGATTACATTAAAACACATTTAAAGAGAATTCACACAGTTCCAGTCCTTTCAGTGTCCAATAAGCAGTATTGTCTTTGTGAGATGTTTGTAATCCATTAAATGTCTGTTTTGGGATAAATCCTCTGTTCAGACTTGTGAACCAGCTATTCCAAGGCCTTCCTGACCTTTCAGCACTGGTTTGGAAATCCATAACCCTGGTTTCGTCAGTGTGTCTCACTGACGAGGGAATGGTTGTGGAGACTCTGCTACAACGTCATAATAAAACGTTGACATAGTAACGGACACATGGTGGTATTCCAAGTCATTATGACGTCACACCTGATGATTTTTGGCAGCTGATATTAGCTAAGACTGACAAAGAGAAAGTCAGTACAGCAACAGAACTGCAACAGAAGAGCAACAAGCAAGGTTTTAATACATGCCACTGTTATTATTAGTAGTACCATCGCACAGGTAAGAACTAACACTGAAGGTAGAAGGTAGAAACTTATCAACACATAGACTGAACTGTGAAAATGGAGTAGTAGTGTTGGTGGGCATGTCATGTTTTGAAAAGAAGGGTACAAAGAATGGTCAGATGTATTATCAAAGTTGTAGATCACTATATATCCTTAACATATTTGTAAGTTAGTCTAATCAGTACCATTTAGACCTTGTCTCACCCAGTGAAAGTTGGTCTTATGTTAATGATGATATCATAACATATGCAGAGTCTGTCCTTAAACCTATGGTACATGTGATTCTAGAGTCAGTATTTCTCACCACATTCCTTCATAACCTTGAATCCCTCCAGATCTATGAAAAGAGGATGCGCAGGAAGCTAGAGAAGGAGGAGCGAGACCGGGCTGAGGCCAAGATGGAGGCTGAGAGCAGAGGTTATGACCCTTGGGGCCGGGGAGGGTGCGGCGCAACCCTTCGAGACCCCCAAGGGAGACTCCTTAGTACGTTGGAGCATGTTTCACTTACCTTCATTGTTGGCTCACCTTTCAAGATCACATTAGTGGGTTGCTGTGTTAAATAGATGAGAGATATCTCTGTGTGAAGTGTGTCTGTTACAAAGTGGACCACAGAAGATGTAACTGCAATAAAGTAGCTCGAGCTACAGGCTTATTCTAACATACTCACATATTAAACGGGTAAAAAAAGGTTATTCATGATTGAACCTTGTATTTAAAATAAAAACTTCTTATGATCTGCCTGTGTAGCTGACCTGAGGCAGATGTACAGGGAGAACGAGGCAGCTTGGGGGAACCCTGAGAGAGCTGAGAAAAGGTAGACATGGGAGCGTTTATACATGGC
Source organism: Protosalanx chinensis (assembly GCA_030340685.1). NCBI lineage: Eukaryota > Metazoa > Chordata > Actinopteri > Osmeriformes > Salangidae > Protosalanx > Protosalanx chinensis. The sequence continues at coordinate 14,309,645 of CM059321.1, forward strand.
TCTTTTTCCACCCAGATTCTAGAACCTGTCCTCTGGTGGCTGTAGGTGTATCTTTCAACTAAAGCCTTCACTTTGAAGGATGTTCCCTATCCCACACATACACCCTTTAATTCAAAGGACATTCACATGCATGATCATCCCTTTGGCCCTGCTCAGATTGAGGAGAAGCGCCGTCAGCAGGCAGAGGAGAGGGAGAAGATCCGTCTGGAGGATGAGAAGGAGGAAAAGAGGCTGGCGAGGCAGAGGGCTCTCATGCAGAGAGAGTATCAGGAGGAGCAGGAGAGGAAGATATGCCAACAGATGGAGGTCAGCTGGGCACTGGTTGACTAAGATGGATTTGGTGGAATGTCACTGAATGATTGGAACCTAAATAAATGTTAGTATGATCTTATCATGCTGTCCATCTGCAGGTGCGCAGGAATAAATCACCCCCCCCTCCCCACCCTCCAGAAGAGACACAGGGTTCCTCAGCCTAACCACAGGCCCCCCAGCATGGACAGCAAACACCCCACCACCCTCCTGTCTGTAAGTCAGCCGCTTGTATAAACCATAAACCTAGTATGGAGAACCTGGCCTGACGATGGGTATGAACTGACGTCTGTGTCTCCCACACACAATCATTTTAGGAGGGTTCTCTTTCAGGCCTCCTGTCCCAGACACCCTCGGTCCCTGCTGTTAGGGAGGAGCTGAGAGCTGCAGGTAACACACACATACAACATGTTCCATATAGCCACAAGCAAACCATATTCGATTAGTAGTAACTGGTGTGTGTGTGTGTCAGGCTGCCTACCAGAGAACAAAAAAAGAGTTATCTCGCAGTTGTCTGCTATTTGTAGAGAGCTGCAGAGTGTTGAGGCAAAGATCAGGCACTCACAGTGGGAGGAGCCTGAGTCTCCTCTTACAGACAGGTAACAACCTCCACTACTGTAATGACACAAGATGACTATGTTGGGGTCTGTGCAAGTGTCTCACAGTACAGTTTTCTCATGCTGGTGTGTGTGTGTGTGTGGCATGTGTTGGTGTGTTACCAGGCGTAGGGAGAGCCCTGAGGTGGAGTTGGAAAGCGTTTCCATCTGTAAGTCTATGCTGAGTTCCATCTTGTTTACCATATCAAGTTAATTACAATGTGATAACATTTCTAATATTTCATTGCTTAATATGAAGTTCATAAAATGATTGTATATACTTGCTGCTGGAAATGACCGACAAGGGCACCATTACTGAAGTGTACAGTCATCATCTTAGCTGATGTTGTGCTTAGTTTCCTTTCCAGACCCCCTGGGCATTGCCTACCTGGTGCCCAGTCCCCCTCAGCAGAAGCCCCCTCAACTGTCTGCCAGAGAGAGGAGAAGGCTGGCCAGGAACACCACAGCTTCCGGCTCTAAGAAACCAACCCAAGAACCAACAGGTGGGTTCACTGGAGACGTCACGTACGCATCTTACTCACACAAAGAAGAGTGGAGTCAAGTGGACTGTCATGTGCTTGGCTTTCCAACAGAGAAGTTCATTGTAAGTTGAATGTAAATATCTCGCCTAACTGCTGGTGTCTCTCGTAGGATACCTGTGCAATGAAGAGGAAGTGTCCAGATCGACTTCTGTGGCCCGGACCCAATTCGGATTCATTTGATTCATTTTGCACATTTCAATAAAATTCCAACAGTTTGTGTATGCATTTACTTTATACATATAAATGTAAATATTGTTAATGCAGAATACATACAGCAGTCATTATCTCAAACCTGATCATTTGATTGTGGGTGTTTTATATTGAGAATACTTAACACCTTACATGAGACCTTGTGTGATATTTTGATACCTCAAATCTAGTGTTGAGCTTCCTACCATCAGTTACAGGCTGCAGGTCCTTTCAAAACCTCTTGGTATTTTCTTACTTGGAGGGGTTATTGTTAATGCCAAAAGATACCCGGCCTAAAGAATGCACAAACTGAATTGCAACTCAACTCTTCAAGTGCTGAGAAGGTGCAAATAGCCTTTTCATTATATTATCAAAATCAGAATTTGTTTTTATTCACTATGCAAGTTACACCAACACAGAATTTACTGAGGCAGGATGGAGCAAACATATAACATATATCCAACTTAAATAAGATAAAATAGAATACAAATAAAAAGTGGGCACTGACTGTACAGATGGGGGGCATATAAATATCTGCTAAATGAATATTTCGGAGTCAGAATCAGTTTAAATTGCCATGCAAGATACAAACACAGAATTTACTGAGGCAGGAAAGAGGAAACAGAACATATACATTACTTCATATAACTATAGCAATTATGACTATAAAATAATGGGTATAGTATATGGAGGAGAATGGATATATATAGTACAGGAGGAGGGGGGTTATGTATGCAGTAGTGCAAAACAACAATGATAAGTGTAAAGGTGTCTTTTGCAGAAGTGACTTGTGCAGAGTGCAGTGGGATTACTGGATGGGGGTGGGGAGTGTTGATTGTTAGTGAGAATGTCATACTGAGTCCTTGAACCTGTTGAAGAGAGCAATAGCAGATGGGTAGAATTATTAAATATGAATGATCTCCTTTACTATATTTGCACTTGAAACTAAATGATTGTGTTTCCATGACTCCCATCCTGGACACTCCAGCCACTCCTCTCCTGCTTTCATCTCTTACAGGGATAAATACTTTAAGAACATCTCAGCACACATGGAAATCAGAGTTAGGGAGTCAGACACCGTCCGAGCAGTTAAGGTATTCTGCTCATAATCACCTTGTTGCGAGTTCAATTCCCAGCTGTGGCTACATGACGTTGTGTCCTTGAGAAAGGCACTTCCCCTCTTTGCCTCAGGAAGAATGTCCCTGTACTTACAAATCGTTTTGGATAAAAGCGTCTGCTAACGCTAAATGGATAAATGTCTAATGTAAAATGTATTAAAAGGACATAATTTGCCTTTCAGATGAAATGGTGAGGTGGCTCTTAAAAGAGCCTTTGGGGTTTGAGTCAAGGGATCACATGACCGGGAACAGCGTCTAAGCGCGCTCTCCGCGGATGCGGCGGGCCAGCTGGATGTCCTTGGGCATGATGGTGACCCTCTTGGCGTGGATGGCGCACAGATTGGTGTCCTCGAACAGACCGACCAGGTAAGCCTCGCTGGCCTCCTGCAAAGCCATCACAGCGGAGCTCTGGAAACGCAGGTCAGTCTTGAAGTCCTGAGCGATTTCCCTCACCAGGCGCTGGAAGGGCAGCTTGCGGATAAGCAGCTCGGTGGATTTCTGGTACCGACGAATCTCTCTCAGAGCCACGGTACCAGGCCTGTAACGATGGGGCTTCTTCACACCACCGGTTGCTGGTGCACTCTTACGAGCTGCCTTGGTAGCGAGCTGCTTCCTTGGGGCTTTGCCACCGGTAGACTTACGAGCAGTCTGCTTGGTTCTTGCCATGATTCTTGTCTTGTCTTCTCCAAAAGGAATGTAAGTCTGAAAAGAACGGATGAGTATATATGTGGTGTTTCAGTCGTCCGTTGATTGGACTTCTATACCGAGAAGACTGATTGGCTGACAGTCGACACCTCCTCCTTCCACAATTGGACGCGGGGACCTCCTCGTCCGCTCCCGCCCATATTTGAAACCTGCTGTCTCCGCCTTGATCCTTCGCGCCGCTGCACCAAGTAGAAGAATGTACATGAAATCGGTATAAAATCGGTTTTATTCGCCATGTAAATTGGCACAATACACTTTAGTGTGGCAGGATGGTGCAAACAGCAAACGTATACGGATATTAAACTAACCATGATCTTCTACCTCACACCCTACCCATGTGTGCTATTGCGAGACTGTGCCGTTGCTGCTAAATATATTTCCTCTAGGGAATTAATAAAGTATTCTGAATCTGAACAAATAAAAAACAATCTGAAGTATAAAAGAAAAGAGAAGAATATAAAAGAATGAATGTATGAGTGGGAAGCAGTGAAAAATGAGGTCAGGTTGTTTTGTGCAGAGTACAAATGAAACATATAACCTCCTATGCGGCTTAATTTACCTTTGCATTCCGAATTGAGCTTGTACACACCAAAAACAAAACGAGCATAAGCATTGTAAAATGACTGCATTCTGACCCAAATTAATTTTCCTGATCATTTCTAAGGGGCTTTGCAAAGCCTCCCTATACGTGACGAGTTTCATAGACTAAATGAGACTGATATTCAATCTTTACATGGCCTTAACAGCCTTCTCGGTTGACGCACAATGACCAGCACAGCAAACGAGATAGATCTCGTGTTAAAACTTGGTGAGTGACCCAACTTGGCGAGTTTCATAGACTTGTAAGTAAAGTAAAAGTACAGTAAAACGGTGTATGTTCAGAGTCTCATACTAGTGAATATGTAGTCATTAAGAACACAACAAAACATGAATTGCGCTTTTGAAGAATGAGTGGGTGGCTCTTAAAAGAGCCTTTGGGGTAAATGAGACTGATATTCAGTCTTTACTTGGCCTTAGCAGCTTTCTCTGTCTTCTTAGGGAGAAGAACCGCCTGGATGTTGGGCAGAACTCCACCCTGAGCGATCGTAACTCCACCGAGAAGTTTGTTGAGCTCCTCGTCGTTACGGACCGCCAGCTGCAGGTGACGGGGGATGATACGGGTCTTCTTGTTATCACGAGCTGCGTTACCGGCCAACTCCAGGATCTCAGCGGTCAGGTACTCGAGCACGGCAGCCAGGTAGACGGGTGCACCAGCTCCAACGCGCTGAGCGTAGTTTCCTTTCCGGAGGAGCCTGTGAACACGACCCACGGGGAACTGGAGCCCGGCGCGGGATGACCTGGTCTTTGCCTTCGCTCTGGCTTTGCCTCCGGTTTTACCTCTTCCGCTCATCTTGTCTAAATGAAATATTTCAAACGAGTTGTGAATAATGTCGGTGGTAGGACAGCATTTCAGCATTTATAGTAGACTGTAGATGGCGGAAACAGACGCTCATTGGTCACAAATGTCGGTTGGATTTCGATCCAATGGTAGGTAACAACTAAAACCTGAGGGTGGAGCCTATTTCTCTGTCCCGCAGAAGACGAGTGTGGTCGCTTTGTCTCCTCCCCCCCACCTCTGTTCATTCAGCCTCTCCTCACTTTAAGCGCCATTTCACCCCCAAATATCTTGTATCTTATGTATCACTGCTACTAGGCCAATAGATATTTTGTATCTTGTGTATCACTGTTACTAGTCTAATAGCTATTTTGTATCTTATGTATCACTGTTACTAGTCCAATAGCTATTTTGTATCTGATGTATCATGGTTTGTATCTTGTGCATCATGACTGACGCATTAACAATTATCTCTGTTTTTGGCCGCCCCGAGGAATAGGAAGAGAGTTACCGGTGTTTTATACGGTGGTCTGGGGGAATTCAAGCTTCATCACATATCACAGGTCAATCTGACTGTGCATCCATTTTGAGAAGTAAACGTGTTAATCCATCCAACATCATGACACTACAATCATGTTCATTCATGTTTATCTCTACTGAAACTATAAAGTATCTATTATCTTGTGGCTCATGTTGAAAAGGAAGTACACCCTTAAAGAGTCCCTGCGCTCATAGTTAACTGAGCTGATGAAACACCATCATGCCTGTGAAAGTGTTTGGAACAGGGGGACAAATTACATGGACACGCGCTTTTCAGAAAAGAGATGGGTGGCTCTTAAGAGTCCGGTTATGTTCTGATGAGGGAGCAGATGTGTAGGATGACAGAAGATTGATAATGTTGATGTCTTCTGTGGATAATAAAAGCTGGAAAGCATTATCTTGAGTCTTTCTTCAAGCCCGAACAATCCGTTACAATAGTATCGCTTTCTTATTTAAGTTCCATGTTCTGTTTGCTCCATCCTACATTCCTACTTACATTACGTGTTTGTGTAACTTGCATGGCAAATAGAATTCTGATCTTTTCAGGAAAGAGATGGGTGGCTCTTAAAAGAGCCTTTTTAGTGATATGGACACAGACGTGGACTAAGATTTACTTCTTCTTAGGCGCTGCATTCTTTGCCTTGGCCGCCTTGGGCTTGGCGCCTTTGGGCTTGGCTGCCTTAACTGCCTTCTTGGGGCTCTTGGCCACTGTTTTCTTGGGGGTTGCGGGCTTCTTCACCTTCTTGGGGCTCTTGGCGACTGTTTTCTTGGCAGCCGCGGGCTTCTTAGCTTTCTTAGGTGATTTCTTGGCAGCTGCGGGTTTCTTAGCAGCGACCTTCTTAGGCGACTTTTTAGCAGCTGCGGGTTTCTTGGCGGCTGGCTTCTTGATTTTCGGAGCGGCGACCTTCTTAGCGGGCGTCTTTGCCTTGGTCTCCACCACCTTGTTGATCTTAAAAGAACCAGAAGCGCCTATTCCCTTAGTCTGGACCAAGGTTCCTTTAGTGACGAGGCTCTTCACTGCGATCTTGACACGGGAGTTGTTCTTCTCTACGTCGTAGCCGCCGGCCGCCAGGACTTTCTTTACCGCTGCCAGGGACACGCCGCTTCTCTCCTTGGAAGCGGACACAGCCTGGACGATCAACTCGCCGACGCTGGGTCCAGCTTTCTTGGGCTTGGCTGCTGCCTTCTTCTTGGGTGCCTTGGCCGGTGCGGGAGCTGGAGCGACTTCTGCCATGTCTAAACACTCGTGTAACAGTTGAATATACGAAGCTGCTCTGCGCTGCTGTTGAGTTGAGCTGCTACTATCAGAGGGCCGTATTTCAATACGACATGAGAACCGTGTAGACTCAACCCTAGCCCGGCTTCTCTCATGTGATTGAGATTTGTTCGCACTTGTGTTTTCTCCCGGTGAACAACGGAATATAAATACCTAATGGAATTAATATGCACTCTAGAAGTTAATAGGACAGCAAGTGGCCTTTCTAACGTTCAAAATAAGATGGTATGCGGACCGGAGGCACTTAATGTTTTGTTGTAGGCGGCTCAAATGATCACTGTTGTCCTTGTAGATGGAGCTCTGCGCACCGTGTTGTCTGTGTCATTTCTCCCCAAAAGTATCTAAAACAGCAGTCGTGCAATCAGATAATTTTTTTCCAGTGAGCAACTGGATCTGTCTCTTAACGTAACAGTTTTAGAATACGCAGCTGGGGTATCAAGGGCTTTTAACCCCTCTTTTTAGGGGGATATAAAACACAGTGTTGGGCTGTGAACCCGGAGTAGAGGTCGAGGAATTCCTGATCTTACTATCGCTCTTCCTCCCCTAGTTTCCATCTCCAAGGACACCATCCTTACTGAAAGTCTTACAGTATCCTAATGTACGACTTGTTACTTGTTATTGTGAGACCCACTGTAACCGACTGAGTCTCTGTATTCCGTGGATGATGTGTGTCTGGTCACCTGCTCAGTATGACCTGGACTCATCTTAGTACATCTTAATATCCATGCTGTTGTTGATGGGGAACTGGTGGTTCAGTGGTAGGAGTCTTGCCTACCATGTGCAGAAGGCCTGGGTTTCATTCCTGGTGGGGGTTTCAGTCCTAGCCAATGCATTGAATATGTGTGTGATAATTTCTTCTTCAATTTTCACACTCATCCATACAACTGACACTTAGTCATTGCACTATCTGTTCATTTTGCACATCTGCACATAGCATCATTTGCACTAACTGTACATACATACAACTATGTAAATTCTGTAAAATATACTGTAACATCTCGCACAATACAGCTGTACATTTGTCGCCACCAAATAATCTCTTTAACACCTCTGTATATTCTGATTATTTGCACTAACTGTACATACATGCAAATTCTGTTAAATACTGTAGCATCTTGTACAATACAGCTGTACATTTGTCTTAAATCACTTTAATCTGTACAAACCCTGTATATTCTTATTATACTGTACATACTGTGTATATACAATTACAATTATATTCTGTTGTAATAACTGTTTTGCACTTCTGGCTGGATGCTAACTGTATTTCGTTATCCTGTACTTGTACCTGTGTAATGACAATAAAGTTGAATCTAATCATCTAATCCACATTGTGTGAAATGCCTGCATACACATATGAAACAGGGAGTCAAACAGGTTACGGTTTTGGACTAGTGATCGGAAGGTTGCAAGTTTCCTTGCATCCCTTCCGTCAAGTGTACTACTTCCTGTTGAAGGTGCCTGCCTTAAATTTGTAATTACTTTGGCTGAAAAGCTTTTATAACTCTTCCCTTGACACTTATTGGTTCTCACAATGTATGTTTCATAATGTATAAGCCCGCTATGTTTTAGGTCTATAATGTTGTTATGATCAGTGATCAATGCTCTTTTGTAAAACTCTCCTCTCTTGTTTGTAAGTCACTTTGGATAAAAAGTGTCTGCTAAATGAATAAATGTCATTGTAGGTTCGATTACCGGCTGTGGCAACATGATGTAGTGTCCTACTTCACCCTACTTGCCTCAGGTAGAATGTCCCTAAACTTGCTGTAAATTGCTCTGGATAAGAGCATCTGCTAAATGTAAACACATCCACACAACAATATTCATGCATACTACTCAGAGCATGCATGAAATGCTTGCACAGATACATGTGAAAAACATTTAGGACTCTACTATACTCTATTGCATCCTACTTCCATCTATTCTGTTTTAGAATGATGGTTTTCCTCTCCATTCACTGTTTTCCATGTGCCAAAAATAATTGAACCAATCCTATTTTAAAGAGTTCCCCTAACAAATTATGTAAACTGACATTGTATGGATTTACTGAAAAATCCTATCAATTGAAGGAATGATCTGGGAGGTAGTGATGTATATTCCACGTGCTTCCACTTGTTTCCCATATTAACCTGGGCTACAGACCCAGGTTGTAAACCCATCATGTAAAGGACTTTAAGTTGGTCAGGAATCCAGATGTTAGTATTGCACTGTTTGGTTCACAGCTCCTGGGTAAAAGTAGCAGCTATAACTGCAAATGAAACTGATATTACATCTTATTACTAGGGCTGTCAACGTTAACGCGTGTGATTAATCTGGAAACTTTAACGCGTTATTTATTTTTTCACGCAAATTAATCACCTCACCAAATCTGACCACAATCTCCTGCCGTAGTCCTCAAGCGCAGACGTTTACCTCAGAGACTTTAACCTGTAAAACGTACTAAGGAGTTTCCCTTGGGGTCTCGAAGGGGTGCGCTGCACCCTCCCCGGCCTCAAGGGTCATAACCTCTGCTCTCAGCCTCCATCTTGGCCTTGGCCCGGATACAGCCCCTGCAGCCCGGATACAGCCCCTGCAGCCCGGATACAGCCCCTCCTGCCCGGATACAGCCCCTCCAGCCCGGATACAGCCCCTCCAGGCCGGATACAGCCCCTCCAGTCTGGATACAGCCCCTCCAGCCCAGATACAGCCCCTCCTGCCCAGATACTGCCCCTCCAGCCCGGATACAGCCCCTCCAGCCCGGATACAGCCCCTCCTGCCCGGATACAGACCCTCCAGCCTGAAGGGCGATATGGAACATGTTTTTTTGCTACTGCTTCTACAATTCATATCAAATCCTCCCCATTTTTGGCTGGCAACATCTTCAGACCAAGCCTCACAAACTATGTCAAAGGTTTTTTGATATTCCTAACCATTTGTCCGCTACAGCCTTTTTAATTTGGCAATAACACAACTAAACACGAAGTTCATCTTATGATTCCTATGAAAATCTGCAAGACAATTAAATTATTATTGTAAAGTGGAAGTAAATGGCAGCCCTTGGCATGGTGTAACAGCATAACATTATGAACTACCACACCCAATTTCGTCCATGTGAGACCAATTTGTATCCTTTTTGTTGTAGAGTCCTGAAATTCATTACAGAGTCCTCATTTGTCACAATGAAGAATAAAGTCTAAACAACTCATAATGGCAAGCCCTTCGATTTTTCTGTATAATATAGATTTAGGAAAAAAAATTCTCCTCTACTACTCCTACAACTTTTGTCCAATCTTCCCCAGGATTGGCAGTTATCATCGTCAGAAGATCAACCCTTACAAAAGTTATCAATTGGATTTAGCACAGGGGGCGCTACAGTCTTGGATGTATTCACACCAAACATGCAGATTGCATTTTGAATTACATATCCATTTCATAAATTGTTCTAGGAGGAATCCACCATCGCTGCTTGCAGCTGTATTTTGTATTATTATTTTTATTTTACATTATATATTTTTTCTTCAGTTTTACCCTTATTATTATGTTACATACATTTCTATGTTTGCTCTTTCCTGCCAAAGTAAATTCTGTATTCTGATTCTGATACATCTTAATATCCATGTTGTTGGTGATGGGGAAAGTCGTAAGAACTTTACATTTCATTATTAATTTAATAATAATGCATAATGATTGCATTAATAATATAAAAAATACAGACCATTTACTTTTCGTATACAGTAATCCCTCGTTTTTCCAAGAGTACCTGCCTGCAGTCCTCTGCTGGGAGGCAGCTCTGCTGAGCGGCAGCTCTGCTCCAAGGCAGGAAGTGACGCATTTATTTGAATTGTTTTTCGGGGGGCAGCGGGGGGAAGTGAGGTCATTTAAACCTGGATTTCACCTGGATTTCCCGACACAGACCACATCTCTTCCTAGTTGCGGTAAATTGCAGATTTTCCACAGAAAGTCAATGCATGATTTATTGTCAATATAAGTGCCGTAATACAATAACGTTATAGAAGTCTTTAATGATTTACCGAATAATTACCGAACATTACAAGTCTTCTTAACGTCAAAATTTAATTTCATCCACAAATTATCAGGGATTATTAAACGTTCGCATTTGTATGTAACGTTACAAAACATTTTTGTAAACTCTCCTTGCATTAGCTGGGTATCGTCAAAAAATTAGATTGGATTCAATTTAATGTCATTACACAGGTACAAGTACAGGTTAACGAAATACAGTTAGCGTCCAACCAGAAGTGCAAAGCAGTTATTACAACAGAATATTATTGTATACTGTTACTCTGTGTAATTTATGTTTAATATTGTAGCATCTTGTACTCAACAGCTGTACATTTGTGTTAAATCACATTAATCTGTACCTACCCTGTATATTCTGATTATACTGTTCATACTGTGTATATTCTGAGTATACTTATATTTATTATATTCTGTTTTAATAACCGTTTTGCATTTCTGGTTGGATGCTAACTGTATTTCGTTACCCTGTACTAGTACCTGTGTAATGACATAAAAATTGACATTTTATCTGTACTTTCAGATCAACGAATGTTTCTCACTGAGATTCACGTCAAGCAAATGTGTAGGACTTTCCTCAATTTCAGAGACATGTGGGTGGCTCTTAAAAGAGCCGTTGGGGTGAATTTGAAGGAGAGCCAATTTACTTGGAGCTGGTATACTTGGTCACAGCCTTAGTGCCCTCAGACACAGCGTGCTTAGCCAGCTCACCGGGGAGCAGCAGGCGAACAGCGGTCTGGATCTCCCTGGAGGTGATGGTAGAGCGCTTGTTGTAGTGAGCAAGGCGAGAAGACTCTCCGGCAATCCGCTCGAAGATGTCGTTGACGAAGGAGTTCATTATTCCCATGGCCTTTGAGGAGATCCCGGTGTCGGGGTGGACCTGCTTCAGTACCTTGTACACGTAGATGGCGTAACTCTCCTTCCTGGACTTTCTGCGCTTCTTCCCGCCCTTAGCTGCGGTCTTGGAAACGGCTTTCTTGGAGCCCTTCTTAGGGGCAGACTTCGCTGGCTCAGGCATGATTTTGTATCGCAGCTTCTCAGAAACGAATTATAGACACGGAGGCGGGTTACCCGGTATTTATAGCTGGGCCATGCAAATTTTGAGTCACGCTTCCTGCAAGTCGCTACGTTCAGCTGGGATGTTTGATAGATGAACTCTACTTACGTACTGCGCATGTGTGGAATTTAACACCGCCCCCCATCTATTCAGTCATCTTAAACGGACCGTTATGATTACTGAAAGAAGACATTAGAAACATCTTCACGCTAATAAATTAGTAAACAATTATCTTCATTAATAATTACATCTGAAATATTGCTGTATGCTGGGCAGTTGCCCTAACTTAATGAGCAGTTTACCGCCTAATTTAACCAGAAACACGTGGTTAATGACGTCAGAAGCTTTGTTCGTTGTAGTAACGCGCCAGTCAAGATTTTACCTACAATATTTAAATAAAATGAACACGAGGCCATCTTAAATGACGCAGGGGGGTTTGAACCCGATACATGTCGGTTGATTGCCGCCACCCTATCCGGTTTATAACAAGTCCAAGTTGAAATGAACCTGGTTTATAATATAATTGACTAAATTTACTAGTTTTATACTTTATACAACTCTGAACAGTTACTATAAAGACTCATAGAAACAATCTCTTATTTGTAACATGTGGGTGGCTCTTAAAAGAGCCTTTGTGTTGGATATTGAGATGTTGGTTTAACGTCTTAACCCCCGAAACCGTACAAAGTGCGTCCCTGGCGCTTCAGAGCATAAACAACATCCATGGCGGTCACGGTCTTCCTCTTGGCGTGTTCGGTGTAAATGACTGCATCACGGATAACGTTCTCCAGGAACACCTTCAGCACACCACGGGTCTCCTCGTAGATCAAGCCTGAAATACGCTTCACTCCACCACGGCGAGCTAAACGGCGGATGGCGGGCTTGGTGATACCCTGGATGTTATCACGGAGAACCTTACGGTGACGCTTGGCGCCTCCTTTCCCGAGTCCTTTACCGCCTTTGCCTCTTCCTGACATTATGCTGTAGATTCTTCGTTCAAACCTATGATATTAACGACAGTCCCAAGTGCCAGGATATTTACGTGAAGGAGGCCAGTCAAATCCACGTATTTGTACATATTAGTTTACATCAATAATCTCACTCAAATTTGTTGATCATAATTTGATTTGATTGTGGATGAACTTTCAGAGACGTCAGACCGTAACTCACAGAAGTGTAGAACTGAACGTTTTTTAATTGTCCTGCCAAATGCATGCATAATTGGCAGTTTTATGTTTGACTAATTACATTTATCTACATAAAAAATGAAATACCATAAATACCCATAATTGTGTAACTTATACATTACAACTTCTATCATACTATCTATCTTATTTTATCTCTTGATCTGTATATACTGCATTATAGTGCTCTTATTTTACTCCAAGCCTTTTACCCTGTGTGCATTTATTTCATTTTATTTCAATTTCCTTTATCCCTGTGTGCACTCTTTTACCCCTACACCCTTACCCTGTTTACATTGACAAGACTGTGAGCCATGGTTTTCTCTAATATAGGCCTCCATGAATCACTACCTTAACGTGATTGAGGGGTTGATCCTAGGAGCTATGTTGTCTGGGGCATTGTGCCCCAGGTAGGGTCTCCCAAGGCAAACAGGTCCTAGGTGACTAGCCAGACCAAGAGCAGTTCAGAAAAACCCATATGATGACGAAGAGAACAAAGTCCGTAAGATCGCCCGGATCGGTGAAACCGTGGCCCCACCCTGGAGCCAGGCTCAGAGTGGGAGCTCACAGGCGAGTGCCTGGTCTTTGCCCGTGAGACCCGGCCGGGTTCACCCTGAAAAGGCGACACCTTCCTGCAGGCCCACTGAGACAGGGTTCTATTTCGTGGAGCTCCGCCCCATAGGGGAGCTCTGCTCCTATTGGTTTACCCGCTGCCTAGTGCAGCCAACCACTGAAGATCAAAATGCATCCGCATCTGTCTCACACAGGTGCCCCTATATAAAGGGGGTGACAGCTATCAATCGTTCTCCCCAAAAATTCAGCACGGTCTGTTCTGAATTCAACTAGAAGATTAATATCCGCTAGAATGTGGAGGAAGAGGACCGGCACATTCGCCATTAAAGGCGCATCCCAGGAGCCCTGCACATAATCTGCCAGTTTAGGCATGGTGGGGCACAGGGGTTTGGCCGCTCTCCTGCGTTTCGCATGAGGGCCCACATCCCACGGATCCTCTTCCTCCACAGGAGGAGAGGCCGGCAGGGGGACCCCCATGATGGCCGCTGCCTTAGCAATGACCGCAGGGAAGTCGGCTCTGCGTGATAATGCAGAGACGGGAGCGACTGGAATTGCTTCCTCGTCGTCCCCTGAGGCAGAGATCGACCCGCACCCTTGATCCTCACAGAGGAACTGGGGGGTTGATTGCAAGTCGTCGGCAAAGAAAGCCTCCACAGGAGGTTCGCAGCCAGACTCTTGCGCCTTGTCAGCCTCCTCGAGGGGGTCTTCCAGCTCTGAACACTCCTCCTCGGAGAGCAGAGCGGAGACCACATCCTCGAGGGGCTCCTCCACCTGGAAAAATTCATAGCGCAGCCGCCTCTCCGAAACGGAGAGGCATGCGCACGATGAACATCCAGGGGACTCCACCATACCCTCCCTGGCATGCCGGGGTCCCATACACACGAAACAAAATTCGTGGAGGTCCCCATCGGCTTCCAGGTGACGGCACCGGCACTTGGCTCTTAAAAGGGCCTTGGCCGGTAAGCGTGGAATGGAATATTTGCTCATATTCTCGGATATTAATCTTCTCTAGTTGAATTCAAGCAACCCGTGCTGAATTTTTTTGGGAGAACGAGTGACAGCTGTCACCCCCTTTATATAGGGGCACCTGTGTGAGACAGATGCGGATACATTTTGATCTTCAGTGGTTGGCTGCACTAGGCAGCGGGTAAACCAATAGGAGCAGAGCTCCCCTATGGGGCGGAGCTCCACGAAATAGAACACCTCGAGGAAGCTGACGAGGTACCACAATGAGCGATGTCATTGGCGCCTAAAACGAACAGCGACTAAATGAATACAGAGGGGGAGGAGTTATCTGCCCTTACCTATGATTGGATCAAAACACCACCGACATTGAGACCAATGAGCGTCAGGTACTGTCTACCAGCTTATAAATGTGGTGCAGCGACTAACGCACGTCTACATTTTCACTACTAGTGAACGAAAATGAGCGGAAGAGGTAAAACCGGAGGCAAAGCCAGAGCGAAGGCAAAGACCAGGTCATCCCGCGCCGGGCTCCAGTTCCCCGTGGGTCGTGTTCACAGGCTCCTCCGGAAAGGAAACTACGCTCAGCGCGTGGGAGCTGGTGCACCCGTCTACTTGGCTGCCGTGCTCGAGTACCTCACCGCCGAGATCCTGGAGTTGGCTGGTAACGCAGCTCGTGACAACAAGAAGACCCGTATCATCCCACGCCACCTGCAGCTGGCGGTCCGTAACGACGAGGAGCTTAACAAACTCCTCGGTGGAGTTACGATCGCTCAGGGTGGAGTTCTGCCCAATATCCAGGCGGTTCTTCTCCCTAAGAAGACCGAGAAGGCTGTTAAGGCCAAGTAAAGACTGAATATTAGTCTTATTTACCCCAAAGGCTCTTTTAAGAGCCACCCACTACACTCTTCAAAAGCGCAATTCATACTTTGTTGGATTCTCAAATATAAAAAAATATTCAGCAGTTAAAGCTATAAACTTACTCCATGTTAATTTACGCCACTAAATTAAACTAAATGGATTACCACCCATTATACAAGCGCGATTTTGACTTCGTTGATCTAAGTGTAACCCAGGGTTATTTTATGAGTAAATATATAATTGTATTTTTATTTGTTGTATTGTAACCCAGAGTTATTTTATGAGTAATTTTGTATTTTTTGGGGGGATAGAAATATATTGATAGTGGATCAGTAAGATAATTGTGAAGAGATAGCAACGGGCACGACAATGCAGGTGTATTGTACATTAGTTTTGTGTTAAGTAATTGCTCTGCACGTGTTGTGCAGGCTGGTTTTTTTTTCCTGATAGAATCATCCGCATACTGAGGTGTGCTTTTCCTAACTGGACACCGCTGGAGAGTTCTGGATCCGAGGGACACCCATTTCCAAGGAGGGTTGTAGGACAAAAGGAATTTTCCTATTTCAGTTGAAGTATTGTTTTTATATACCTGAGATCTCAGAGGAATTTATTTTTTGGTCAAGCCTGATAACCATATAAACTGAAAAGACTAAGTATTGGACAACAACCAAAATAAGAAGAGTATATTCGCTCAAGGGACAGTATCGAACTGGAACTTTATTGTTTTATTTGAGTTGTTTTTTTTCTCAACTTTATGAGTAGTCATTGAATGACATTTTTTTTTTTTCTTCATAAAAAGGTGACAGCTTAAATGTACATTTTTTGTTTACATTTTGAAATACAACTAATTTTCCTAAATACAGTAGGTATGTGTCAGTGTCTTAATGTGGTTGGAAGTTTCTTTGAACTCTATGCAGAGTAGCCACTGCCAATCTCCTTTCGAATCTTAGAGCCCTAAATTGTGTAAGATTTAGACAATTTGGATCCTCGGAAAGACCAGATTGTAGTATGGGAAATAAAATCTGTTTCACAGTTAAAAAGGGTTACATAAGTATGAAACTCACTTTCACCAAGTTGCATCACGAAATCTGCATCGTTTTTGGGGGTCGATATGCAGTCATTTGACCATTATGGTCGTTTTGTTTTTGGTGTGAACAAGTTAAATTCTGAAGGCAAAGGTGAACAAACTCCTCGGTGGAGTTACGATCGCCCAGGGTGGAGTTCTGCCCAACATCCAGGCGGTTCTTCTCCCCAAGAAGGCTGTTAAGGCCAAGTAAAGACTAAACCTCGGTCACATTTAAATTTATTCATTCATCGGTCACAGAGCATAGCAACCCCAAAGGCTCTTTTAAGAACCACCCACTGCACTCTTCAAAAGCGCAATTTTTACATTGGATTCTTGATAATATATTCTCCCCTTACTTTCAGTTAAATCCCCAGTCTCCGATCCTGGTCCTCAGGACCTACTTACTGTATTGCATGTTTTAGATCAAGGGGTGCCCAATCCTGGTCCTGGAGAGCCCCTATCCTGACACTTTGAGATGTTTCCCTGCACCCAGTGCTAACAGATGCCCAGTGCTAAAAGAGGCCCATGCCAGGCAGCGTCCCCCAGGTGAGTCTGGACTGAGAACTACCCCCAGGAGTGAGTCCTGTCACCCCCCAGGTCTCCCTCTGGCCTCTCTGTGAAACCAGCCAGATAACCCACCATTGAGATGGCAAGATTAGACTTACATTTGATCACCGCTGAAATGGAAAATGTAAAAAAAGATTCTCACTGGGCTTCATGAACATGTGAATAGAGGTGATGTTAGAATGAGTCTCAGAGCAAAGTGTTCAAATAGGGCCAGTATTGCTCTTTATTTCACACAGGATAGAATATCTAACACATAACACACCCAGTGTTAGCCCCAACACACACACCTCTCACTGTCACACACCTTCCAAACTGCTTCCATTGATACTCACCCCTCAGTTCCACATAACATTCTCTCACACACACCTTTTGCTTCCCGAGTCGAACATGAACACTTCTCTTTGTACTGCGTTATTCACACACATTGTATGAACCGTGTCCCAGCCTTGACAAAACAGACACACAAACACACACAAAGTATATACAATATGTGTACACACACGCGCGCACACACATAATCTTTCACATTCATGTACCGTCACACACATAAACAGGAACAGTCACATTATATCTTTACATAGAAAGGATGCAGCGTCCCTCAATAAAAACCAGAACCCCCCCACAACCCCTCCTGTCTATCTTGGAGATAACCAGTCTAGATCTCCACAACCCCTCCTCTCTAGCTTGGAGATAACCAGTCTAGATCTCCACAACCCCTCCTGTCTAGCTTGGAGATAACCAGTCTAGATCTCCATAACCCCTCCTGTCTAGCTTGGCGATAACCAGTCTAGATCTCCACAACCCCTCCTGTCTAGCTTGGAGATAACCAGTCTAGATCTCCACAACCCCTCCTGTCTAGCTTGGAGATAACCAGTCTAGATCTCCACAACCCCTCCTGTCTAGCTTGGAGATAACCAGTCTAGATCTCCATAACCCCTCCTGTCTAGCTTGGAGATAACCAGTCTAGATCTCCACAACACCTCTACTCAGTCAAAATAAATACATCCTGTTATAGAATATGAACTATTGTCTTTGGAACAGAAGGCTCTTTCCAACTAGGAGCTTTGCATGGAGAAAAGTGCACATGTGGCTGGTGGTCAGACAGATGGGTTTTGTCATCATTGTTGCTTCTTTCTGTTGTTGTTTTTGTTGTTATCATCATCATGGTCTAGGAGAGGCTGAGAGGCAGATAGAGGACCAGGCAGAGGAGCCTTCAGACAAGATCTCTCCCATACACTCTCTGGAGGAGAGGGTTCTCCAAGAGAGGAGGTCCCCTTATCTACTCCATCTTGGACATCTCATACTTGGTGGTCATGATTTCCTGAATAGGAAACATTATAAAACATAAGAAAGGTTTGCTCTAAACACTATCGGGCTCTTCATTCATATGTATATGGTTTTAACTGGCTAAAATGAATGTTAACGTGAATCCAATTCTTAGATTCTTAATCAAATCTTTGTTTTGTTTCCCTGTAACTTGTATTTGATACTGTTGAATGCTGTTCTATACCTTTATTTCCCCACTGTGGGATGATCTTATCTTACTAGACAAGTCACTTACCTCATCAGAGTCCAGCAAGACTGGCAGAGCTCTACACACACACAGACACAAATGACAGGGAAGAGATAAGAGGGGAGAGAGGTAAGTATCTGGTCCAATCTGGTGCTGTCAGACAGGTGATGAGCTGGTTCCTGTGTGACAGGTGTCCTGCTGCTGCTTACACATCTGTCAGCGAGGTAGGAATGTTGTCTTCCACCCACTTCAAGTCTTCATCCTGCAGAGGGAGACACAGGGGAAGGCAGAAGATGACAGGTGCTGTCACTCACAGGGCTGCTGCTCCACACAGACACGCATCTGCTAATATGAGGTGGATCTGGAACCTCTCAATTCATTTCTGCTATCAAAGAGACGTCATCAACAGGTGCAGAGTAAACGCCTTACACAATTGGATGGATACAACTAATCAGATCAAGAGATGGGGAAACAGACAGCAAGAGAGGTAGAGAGAGGTAGAGAGAGAGAGAGGGAGAGAGAGGTAGAGGTAGAGAGAGGTGAGAGAGGGAGAGGTTAACAAGCTCACCACTACGTCAGCAACAAGTGGCTCCTAGGAGACTAATCACTGAGTGAGAGAGAAAGAGAGGGAGGGAGAGAGAGTGTGTGTGTGTGTGTGTGTCCTCAGCCAGGTGAAGGTCAGGGAGCTGCAGCTGTACTCACAGGGCCGGCTGCTCCTGGGGCTGCTGGCGGAGGCTTGGCTGAGCCGTTAGACTCATTTTTATTGGTGGCCCGCAACTTGATTCCATCAGCTGAGGAGCCAAACAGACCATAATAACCCCAGAGCACAAGTAGCCAGGCCAGCTGAGGGGGGTCTGGATCTGGTCATGATTAGGGCTGTCAAAACTGCTCAAAAATGACGTTCGAATATTCGAATATTCCCCACACATGTATTCGAATATATTCTAGTTTCCCGGTTGCGCATTAGGCACGTCAATAACAGGACAAATTAATACAACGTTACATAACTACTTGTATAGGTAATATATTTAAGTTAATTTAACAACATATTACCTACACAAAAATAAGTAGATGAACCGCAGACCTTGGCCTCTCGCTCGCACACACGCACCTTTTCTTTCTCTCTCCCGCACTGTTGCGCTCTCTGCGCAGGAGGTTTAAATGAACGACAACAATAAACAAATGCTGAGTGTTGATCAAAAGTTTTGTGCAAGAAATTTAAGGTTGCGATTCTCCCCCCCCCCCTTTTTTTTAACATTCGAATATTCATTTTCATATTCGAAATTCGTTTTTTTAAACACTATTCGAATATATATTTGAATGTAGAATATTCGTTGACAGCCCTAGTCATGATCATGTGCGTGTGTGTGTGTGTGTGAGTGTACATGTATAAGCACATCAGGGGTGAACAACAGAGGCTCAGGTCAGGGGCCGGGTCAGGTCAGAGGTCACTATGTTGGGGTGTGGCCAGGATTCACCATATGGGGTCAGGGTTACCTATGTTAGCTGACACTAGGAACTCCTCTATCTCCTCATCGTCCGAGTCATCCATCAGCGGAGTGAAGGCGTACCTGAGAGGGGTCACAGGGGGTCAGGAGTCAAACAGCACAGGAGACACAGCAGTGTGGGCTGCTTGATTGCTTGGAAGAGGGTGTTGGAAGGGGGTGTTTGGTTGACTTCAGAAGGTCAAAGAGGGCTTCTCAGCACTGTCCAACTGTGTTCCAGCATCTCACCTCTGGTTGTTGGCGGACGGTCGCCACAGGAACATGATGACGAGAAGGATGATAGAGAAGAGGAATCTCCAGAAGGCATCGTCCACCCACAGCTCCATCCAGTCCTGCCAATAGAAACATACCATATCCACCCTCCTATAAAAAGGCAAGCAATCAGCATCCTCATCATTATCTACCAGCTTGCCATACTCACAGACTGGCAGTCTGCTAGCCTGAACTTCTTAGTTGTCCACACCATGAATATGATAGAAGCTGGAGCAGGACAAACAATAACGTTACTACTACAGGCTACTAGACACACTTAAATGCACAAAATGACTGAACAGTATTTTCCCTTGTCTGGTAAAGACCATGGTCAGGACCAGGAGCGGAGGATGTTACCCACCTAACACAGCGAAGATGAGCGTGTTGGTGAAGTGGCGGTAGAGCGACAGCTTGACTGGGTTCCTCCGCAACTTCAGGGTCTTGATGGTTTGGGCCAGGCTCACAAAGATGTGGCAGTGAGTCAAGAAAACAAATAACCCCAGACTAAACACTGCACCAGGTGTCTGACCCCTGACTAAACACTGCACCAGGGGTCTGACCCCTGACTGAACACTGCACCAGGGGTCTGACCCCTGACTGAACACTGCACCAGGTGTCTGGCCCCAGACTGAACACTGCACCAGGTGTCTGGCCCCAGACTGAACACTGCACCAGGTGTCTGACCCCAGACTAAACACTGCACCAGGTGTCTGACCCCAGACTAAACACTGCACCAGGTGTCTGACCCCTGACTAAACACTGCACTAGGTGTCTGACCCCTGACTAAACACTGCACCAGGTGTCTGGCCCCAGACTAAACACTGCACTAGGTGTCTGACCCCTGACTAAACACTGCACCAGGGGTCTGACCCCTGACTAAACACTGCACCAGGTGTCTGGCCCCAGACTGAACACTGCACTAGGTGTCTGACCCCAGACTAAACACTGCACCAGGTGTCTGACCCCTGACTAAACACTGCACCAGGTGTCTGACCCCTGACTTAACACTGCACCAGGTGTCTGACCCCTGACGTAACACTGCACCAGGTGTCTGACCCCTGACTAAACACTGCACCAGGTGTCTGACCCCTGACTTAACACTGCACCAGGTGTCTGACCCCTGACTTAACACTGCACCAGGTGTCTGACCCCTGACGTAACACTGCACCAGGTGTCTGACCCCTGACTTAACACTGCACCAGGTGTCTGACCCCTGACGTAACACTGCCCCAGGTGTCTGACCCCTGACTAAACACTGCACCAGGTGTCTGGCCCCAGACTAAACACTGCCCTAGGTGTCTGACCCCTGACTAAACACTGCACCAGGTGTCTGACCCCTGACTAAACACTGCACCAGGTGTCTGACCCCTGACTTAACACTGCACCAGGTGTCTGGCCCCAGACTAAACACTGCCCTAGGTGTCTGACCCCAGACTAAACACTGCACCAGGTGTCTCACCCCTGACTAAACACTGCACCAGGTGTCTGACCCCTGACTAAACACTGCACCAGGTGTCTGACCCCTGACTAAACACTGCACCAGGTGTCTGACCCCTGACTAAACACTGCAGAAGGATTGAACAGCAGGGAGGGATGTCATGCCAGGTTAGAAGATGTGCCTTTACTTTAACCCCACAGATGCTGCTGAGACAGAGTACAGGCTGGAAGCAGACCCAATGTAGAGGCAGAGTACAGGCTGGAGGCAGGACGAAGATAGAGGCAGAGTACAGGATGGAGGCAGGAACAAGATAGAGGAAGAGTACAGGCTGGAGGCAGACCCAAGATAGAGGCAGGATTACACAAAGAGATGGTGGAACTAAAGGATATCCACCAGCAGAGAGAGGAGTCAAGTAGAGCCAGGGGGATGCTAGCCAACAATGCCAGGTCAGAGTCTTTAGCCTGGGACACGAGCGGAGAGGGAGAGGCGAAGGGTGAGGAGGAGGACGAAGAGAACACACCAATTTTTGACAGAAAATAATCAACTTTCTTCCCCAATGAAATGAGAGAACGTGAAGGCTCAGGCTAAAATGGAGTAAAATGGAGTGTGTGCGTGTGAGAGAGAGAAAGACACATGTCTGTTGAAAGGATATGAACCACACGCAGCAGGAGTCAAACACAGCTAAAACTATGGCTGTGATGAGGGCTGGTCCATTATCCCGACCCTTCAACCAACACACACACACACACACACACACACACAATGACATGTAGACCCTGTATAACCCAGCACATGAGAAATGTCTCAGATGCCAGGCTCAGTGAGCGCTGGCTCTCCTCACCCCAGTGATCCTCAGGACCCCCTCACTGCTGGCGAAGGCAAAGTACAGGACGCCTAGCCCCACCACTCTGTGCATGACTGTACCTAGGCGTGGCCTGGTTCACAAAACAAATACACAAGGAGAAAAAACTGCTATAAAAAATATTCTTCACAGTTTATATTTTTACAAAGAACAAAATAAAACAATATTCTAGAGTATTAGTGACAAGAACGGTTATAATGACAACATTAATAACTTAAAAATAAGTTAGGTAGTGTTAGACCTACTTGACGATGCCGTAGCCCAAACTGACGATGATGACCAGCAGTCTGGCCAGGGTCCTCTTCAGAGCAGACACCAGCTCAGCAAAGATCAGGAGACCAGGGGCTGAGATCATCACACACACACACACACAGAAGCTCAACAAAGAACAGCAAGCCGGTGTGTTTTGTCTGAGCTGGTGTGTTTTTTGTTGTGTCTGAGCTGGTGTGTGTGTGTGTGTGTTTTGTGTCTGAGCTGGTGTATGTATGCGTGTTGTGTCTGAGCTGGTGTGTGTGTGTGTGTGTGTGTGTGTGTGTTGCGTCTGAGCTGGGGCCTGTTCTTCGTACGTCGCTAACTCAGTTAGCCAGATTTTATTGTTGATGATTTGGCATGATCTTGGATCGTTTGGTTCTTCGAAGCTCATCCTAGACTTGTTGTCCTGGCAACAGGTCCGTAATCTCAAACCTGCTCGAGAGCAGGCTTACTTCACGTAAACAAGATTAGATTGAGGCTTCATAAACGGAGGAGATAGGGAAGTCTGTCGAAGCCATACGCGAGCAACCTCTTGCGGAAGGTGGGAGAATAATTCGCAGAGCGTTTCAAATTAATCGGGTATTGCGGGATAAAGTGTAATTGTTGAGAGATACCGTTTTTTCAGCCTTTTTCTTTGTGGCTGAAATAGCACATCATTTAACAGTGGTTTTTAAAAAGGAGGAAAAATAAGTGGCTTTTTAAAATATAGACAGAATGAATTAAAGGCTACCACTTTGTAGAATATTCTTGTATTTCACTTTCACTTTATTTTTGTCTGTTACTTTTTGCCAGCCCACTCTCCTGGCATTTGCAGACTTTGAGGTGTTCCCTGTTGTTTTAATTAACCACTCAAGTTTGGCATAACTTTCCATTAAAAGCTCTTGTTTTTATTGGGAGAAAAAGTGGGCACGTTCTTTGGCCATGCTGAACAGCCAATAGCAGCGTTGCTGATCAATGTTTCCACTATCGATTACATATCCCCTTTAAAGCCAACACATGAACGCGCTATTATCTCAGATCACTAAATTCAGCGATACTAATCATACACAACAGGTGTGTTCGAAGAACCCAATTAGCCGGATCATGGTTAGCAGGATGCAATCATCTTGGATGTGTCATTTGATCTCGGATGTATTAAGCGACGTACGAAGAACGGGCCCCTGGTGTGTTTGAGCTGGTGTGTTTGTTTAGTCTGAGTCGATGTGTGTTGTGTCTGTTGGTGAATATTGAGTTTTTAAAGACAAATCCTTTAGGTCTCCCTGAGAGATCTCTGTACACAGATATAATCCTGAAACAGTGAGAAAGATGACAGACCGCACCCCCGCCTATCCTCACACACACAGAAACACACACACACAAACAAACACACACTGCAAGGTTAAGAGACTCACAAGCAGCCCCCAATGAGTTGGTGTTCTCGTACTCTGCACAGAAAACAGCCTTCTCCACCATGCCCAGAAGGATCACCCCCGCAATCCAGAACTGGATCCTCAGCAGGTCCTTCCAGTAGCAGGCCGACCACAGCAACCACAGCAGGCCCAGCAGGATGTAGACCACACACATCACCATGTAGAACTGAGAACACACATCACCATGTAGAACTGAGAACACACATCACCATGTAGAACTGAAAACACACATCACCATGTAGAACTGAAAACACACATCACCATGTAGAACTGAGAACACACATCACCATGTAGAACTGAAAACACACATCACCATGTAGAACTGAAAACACACATCACCATGTAGAACTAAGGAGGAAGAGGAACATCACCCACAGTAAACAGGCACAGAGTCAGGTATGTGACACGTCTCCTGTCTAAATATTTGGCATCAGGGCTGTGCTTTTCCACAATGCCCTCACCTTCCTGTTATGCAACGTTCACAATGGGCACGAATTGGCAGTCAAATTTGCATCTAGTTAGACACTTGACATTTTAAAGTCAGACGCTTCGGACGTGTGTCAAATTCCCCAAGTTCCGATTTTTAGGGCGTCAGGGTGTCAGGACGCGTGACTGCTCAATTCATGCTGCATGACCTCTAGATCCGTTTACATTGACTCAACGTGTAAATCGGACGCCGATTCGTGCTGCATGACCTCTAGATTCGTTTACATTGACTCAACATGTAAATCGAACGCCGATTGTTGCGTCCGGTTTGACCAGTGACCAAGTCAGAGAGTCCTGATCTGGCCTCGCCACATGGCAGAGGTGCATTTGGTTTGTGATACAGAGAGAGACAGGGTTTACTTACGATCATGAGAGGCCACTCAGTGACAGATATGAAGCCATGAGATCCCTTCATCACCACACTCACTGGGACAGAGAAGACATACAGAATATCACACCATTTAACAGTGACCCGCAGATGGTACCAGACAGTGTGTTAATTCTAAATCAAACATCAGTAGATAGTGTTAAACAAGCACCATTTATGTACATATATGAAAGTGATGCAACATATCAATCTGCGTTTGGATCTTGCTCACACAGCATCAATACATACGTATAACATAAATCATACATAATTAAATTCACTGTATTGATTCCGATGTAAAACCTTGATACATTTCCTAAAATTATTTTTCGTTCTCCCTGATTCCTGAGGATAACCCTAGATATCCTTGATGACAGGCAGACTGTGTGGGGCTGTTACCGGTCAGGTTCCAGCCAGCGGAGGGCCGATCAGAGGAGATCTTGACCACCAGCAGGTAGGGCCCGTCCCTCCAGGTGGTTGCTATGACGTCACTCTTGGCGGGCAGGCTGGTGTTCCTCAGAGGTGCAGAGCCATGCTTGTACTCCTCTGTTGTCCACCTGGTGTAGTTCTGGTCCTGGAACAGACCGCATGAATAGTACACAAACACAAAAAGACTAGCACATGTTAGATGACGGTCTGGTAGGACACAGCAGGGTTCCCCTCCCTCTCTTCCCAGATCCCTACCGCTTCCGCTCCCTCCGCATGTGACGCTAAGGAACGGGGTTCACCCTTGGCTTTCTGGAACAAACACACAAAACACATAGTAAGCTAACGGAGGGCCGACAAGTCATTACTATCACAGGACTGATGAGACACTGATAACTAGCACAGTACTGATGAGACACAGATAACTAGAACAGGGAAAACAGACAGGTAATGCAGGGTTATTATAGGCAGACAGACAGGTGATGCTAAGAGACAGATCATGCTGGTTTATCACAGACAGGCAGACAGGTGATGCTAACAGATCCTGCTGGTTTATCACAGGCAGGCAGACAGGTGTGTGTTGTGTTGCTTACGTTGAGCATGGGGAAGAAGCGCAGGCTGCTGTTGCAGGTGAGGGACGGGTGCATGTGCAGGATGCCCTCTCCCTGCCCCAGGGGGTTGGGGTCCAGCCCCTCCCCTCGGCTCAGGGGCGTCCTCTCATACATCTCCTGGAACAAAACATGGTGACAGCTTCAGGTAAACCTGATTTCTTAAGGTGGGCTGAACAGAAGAACAATTAAGGATGCTGTGTACAACAGCATCCCCTCTCTCAGGGAAAAGCATAGCTTTCATGATCTGAAAGTGAAGACTACCACCGCCCTAATCACGACATGTCTTTAAAGCATGGATGTCCAATCCTGGTCCTCGAGGGCCACTGTCCTGAAGGTTTTAGATGTTTCCCTGCTCCAGGACACCTGATTCTAGTGAATGGGTCGTTATCAAGCTTTGTGAAAGCCTCATAATGACCATTCATTAAAACCAGGTGTGCTGGAGTAGGGAAACATCTAAAACCTTCAGGACAGCAGCCGTCGAGGACCAGGATTGCCCACCCCTGCCTTAAGGTAACTATAGGTGATATCAGACATATGTTCTACTAACCTCTATGTTGTTAAACTCGTTGTGACAAGGATAAAACTTCAGATACCACTTAATGGTAAACGTCATCTTCTCTGGACAGCTGAATGACACAACTGGAAATATAATTGGAAATTAGCATGCACAAGTCAGATTCCTGAGACATGAGGTGTGAGCAGTGTGTTTGTCCTCCAGACTACAGCAAGGCTGTACCTTTCAACTGGACATCTGTATCTTTGTACATGGACTTTCTGAGCAGCAGTGGTTTTGTGGTCTGTGGAAAGAAGCATAGTGTTTACATTGGCACTGCTGAAAGTGTTAGACAAGCCTGGCAGTTTAGTAGTCCAATCTTTCACTGGTAGACAAGCTGCTCTTTCAGAACCTGCTGCCTGTCTCATGTTACTGAGCAACAGGATATGGAACAGAACACACTGGCTGTTACCTCGGTGGAAACAGAAGGGCACTTCAGCTATCTGAATGAATATTTAATACGACTTCTTAAGTTTTCTTGCGCCCAGTCATTTGCCATAAAATGCAGAGCTAATCTGAAACACCTTTTAGCTGTTCAAACTGACAAATTCAAAAACATCATGTCTGTTCTTGCATTTTGCATCTCGGTATCACGTCGTATGTACGGACAGTGTTGACAGTGGATCTTATCTTAACTCATTAACTAGAGTAGCTCATTAACTAGACTAGCTGTACAGTTTTAACTAGCTCATTAACTAGACTAGCTCATTAACTAGACTAGCTGTACAGTTTTGTGCTAGCAAGGAACCCACTGTGTTTGCTAGCAAGAGCACGTAGATTGCTTGCTTGCGTTTTATCCTAATTATTATCATGTCATTGGCACAGTTAGTCCAGTAGACGAGCAATACTGTCGAATATAAAGATGAGAAAGGCTTAGTGATGTTGTAACAACGTTAACCTGCCAGCCAGCTAACTAACATCACCGTCAGTGTGTTAGCTTAACTCCAGCAGATGCTAGCTAGATAGCTAACTGTTAGCCAGGATAGAAGACAGGATCTGGATCGGAGTTGAAGAAACAACACTCACATTTACAATAGTCAGCCTCCATTGTCCGGTCTCTGGGGCCGCCGCAGCCCCCCGGCTGTCAACGCTGAGTAAAATCCCAGAGACAAGCAGGATCCACGGTCTCAAAGTGCCAACACTGCAGCACCACGTCTGCATCTGGTCCAGGACAGCCATGTTCTTACTGCTGTGCAGATGTGTGGCTAACACAGCTTCTCTAACACAGCTTCTCTAACACAGCCTCTCTAACACAGCCTCTCTAACACAGCCTCTCTAACACAGCCTCTCTAATACAGCCTCTCTGACACAGCCTCTTTCACACAGCCTCTCACAAAGCCTCTGGTCGCTCTCAACCTGAGTCACATACCTGCGCAGGGTTCCCAAGATCGGACAACATCTGCAGCACCAATGACACCGCAAAGCCCCCCAAAAGGGATGAAATCTCTCCGACCAGAGACGAGCATTCCCTAAAAAAAGCCTCTAAGTATTATTTGACCATTTGGTTTATATTTTAAACCTATAAAGAAATGACCCAATTAATGTAGTTTTTTTTTGTTTTGTTCACAAAATATGTGTAAAGTTTGTGAAAACTGATGTTACAAACTGAACTCAAAGCCCCACTCGATAGTTTGATCGGTGAAATATTATTGGGATACCGGATTGAGTACAGGACATTTTTCGGACTGTAAATCGCTCCGGATTATAAATCGCACCAGCCATAAAATGCATAATAAAGAAGGAAAAAACATATAAATCGCACTGCCGTATAAATCGCATTTTGGGGGGAAATGTATTCGATAAAAATCCCAACACCAAAAACAGACATGATTGTCATTTTGAAAGGCTATTTAAAATAAAATAGCACAGGCTGAATAAATGGATGGTATACTAACGTTACATGACGCATAAACAACGAACTGAGAACGTGCTTGGTATATTAACGTAACATATTAAGAGTTATTCAGATAACTATAGCATAAAGAACATCCTAACAAGTTTACCAAACCATCAGTTTCACTCAAGCGGTTTAGAGTGAACTAGGTTTAGTGTGAAATTATAGTTTTGGGAAGCTACTTGGAAAGTGTGGTGAGCTAAGCTACTAATAGTAGCGGGTTGATGTAAACGAAAACTTTTTGGAAAACGGAGGGAGGGAAATATTCGTTTCTCAAAATACCCGACTACGTGTGGGCATGGGGTACATCAACCATTGATGTATAAAGAATGGATACCGGATAGAAAAATGGCGGCCGTTGATTTCAATGAAGTTGCTCACCTGGCGCATACGCGGAAAAAAGTTTTGGGACTTCCTGGTTTACTTCCGCGGTATGGGGAATGGAATGATGGGAGGCTGATGACGCTCTGGGGCAATGAGAACGAGCAAGTCGCGTTCTGGACGAGCACTGCGCGCTCATGAGTGCTTGTGGAAGAGTTTGACCGATAATGACGAATCTACACAATAAAATGATGGATTTATAGGACACATCAACCGATTATGTTTTCATAGTCATGGTTTTAGACTATACGAGGTTAATTCGTCTTGTTTGTTTATTTTTTTGTTAAGTAAGGATAAAACGAGTCATTTTTATTAAAGTTAATCTGCAATAAAAAAATAAGGGATTCTCCACAATACAAGCTGTCATATTTATCAACCAGATGCCGGTAGTCAAATCTGTTTTGTCTATCAATGATCCCATGTGTGATATAGCCTACGACTTCTTGTCAGATTAAGTTTAAAGTTCTTATCGTTTTATAGGCTATATCGGCACATTCAAACAGGCAAGTCTTTCGTTATTAAGCGTTATGCAGCTTCTCTGTTTCTTTTACAGCTACGTGATATAGTTTGGATATTACCTGAGTCATGGAAGGAGCTCCTGGATATTAAGTGTAATTCCTAGCCTGATATATTTTTATAGTCGACCCTAAAACACTTTTTTTCTCCTGTAGTGAGATGTCAGAACCTATACTGAGCCACATGCCACTGAATAAATACAAATTCCGTTGTGTGGTGTATTTAACAGAATTGGGTGTTCCTATGCAAGGCTTTATAATGAAATAAGTTCAAACTTTTCAAAGTAATAATGTGATTTTACTGAACATTAACTATTTACAATATAACGAACATAACATAACAAAAACAACAGACTTGCGACAGAGTGGCTTGAACAGTGTGATGTTCCCGAGACACAGCGGGACCGCGCTTGGGAGTGTAGGCGCACAGGTGTGACGTCACCATAAGAATAAGATTTTGCGGGGGCTTTTCTGGCCTTTAGAACAATTTTTGACGGTTTAAAAGTCCATGACTTAAAAATATGGAATAAAAAGATTTGCAATTAATAGTGATTACAGCTGAAGGTGTCCTGAGAACCTTTTTACAGGCTTCTCTTTTACTATTACGGTCTATGGGAAAAAGGCTTTCTGGGCCCCATGGGGATTTTATGTTGCAATACCACGAGTGGCCACCGGGATAAATCGGCGTGTCTGCTGAGAGGCAGACCCGGGGCTTGACATCAACCCGCATAAATACGCCATCTAGCGCCATCATAACTACGTCAAGCCAGGGCGGTCTGGTCTAGGCGCTCTGCAAGCCAATCAGAATCCTCATTTCGGGGCATCACATCAGTTGCCGAAAACTCTGTTTTCTCAGTTTACACGCAAACGCAAATCCGCAGTTTTCCAAAATCTCCGCTTTAGCCGGAGTTTTTAGAAAGATTCGTTTTCAGAGGAGAATTCACCGTTTGCGTGTAAACGATAGGTACAAACGAAGGGAAACGTCTCCGTTTTCAAAAATACCCGGCTACGTGTGCACCAACTTGTTTTAGTGTATTCCTGCATCAGACGAGACGTTGTAGCCCAAGGACTGATGACGTCACCTAAAGAAGCGCTTCTGTCGGCCGCTGAGCTTCAGAGATGTTTTAAAAAATGTAGCTAGTGTGACGAACAGCTATTTGATTCAGAAAACAGCGACCCTACCACCACGCTACTGAGAAATGTAGTTAAACTAGTAACGCCGCTACTTGTAGCAACGCTTCTGCCCAACACTGAATTATATAATGCGTTAATAATTTCACACAAGTCGCTCCGGGTAATAAATCGCACCCCCGGCCAAACTATGAAAAAACCCGCGATTTATAATCCGAAAAATACGGTACATATAGCTCAATTGTGCGGGGAAACGGAGAATTTGGCAACACCACAACTGCCTAATCAATGGAGCGTAACTTTTAATACATCCAAAAGTTTATTCCATCATGAAAAATCATGCAAATGTCTACATTATTATCGTTGGCCAATAACTTATCGACAAGCAGACTTGAAAGGATGACCTTCATAAACTTCCCGAACCAGCACACTAATACTTCCATATATACAAATTCTTGCTATACACAATTTATATGTACAGTTCTAATATAAATGTCAGGGTTGCATAGTTCAGCTCCAATATTCAACCACATTCAGTGTCAAGTATAAGCTTGAAAGATTTACATTGACTCCACGTCGTTTACACTAGTAGTTCTTAACCTGGGTTCGATTGGGGATGTCAAGACAGCATCCGACTCATGATTCGTGATGACACGACCAATTAAGAAGGGTTCGGTGAATGTGCACATGAAACTGGTGGGGTTCAGTACCAACAACGACGTTAAGAATCACTGAGTTACACTGACTCTAGTTTCACAATCTTTAGCATTGTTTGCTGGAGACAAATTTCCTTCTTAAGCAAAGCTTATTCATTGGAGCCATACAAGATCAAAAGTTATTTTTGCATACATTGAAGTATGGGGTTACCATTACAGGTGTATGCAGGCAATACCAAACATATGCTCAGTGACCGAAGCTCTTTTGTAAAGCTCTCTCTTGTAAGTCGCTTTGGATAAAAGCGTCTGCTAAATGAATAAATGTAAATGTAAACAGGGGGAAGAACTGCAGAATATGGACATAAGCTTTGACTCCTTGCATTAGGTTAAATTAAATACTTTCAGTATCCTTCAGTTGTCAAAGTGTCATCAGTTGGTCGTCAAGGGGACGTCAGTCTGACAGTCAGAGCAGTAGCGTTGTCTGGCCTGAGTTCTGATCTGCCCCACCGCACTCCTCCGCTGCTTCCCCATTGGCCAGACATGAGACACCGCTCAACAGTAGGGGCGTGTTCACAGGCATGGCTGTTCTCCTGGTGGGGTCTGTAGAGGACACAACCACAACATAGCGGTCCTCCTCCTCGTCCTCCTGCTCCTGGTCCTCCTCCAGGCTCTCATGAATGTCCACCCTTACCAGCAAGCAGTCTGGGGCCTGGTGACTGCAGGAGGGGGAGGAGCTAAAGAGGGGTGTGTCTAGACATGAGTCCCCTGCAGCCTGGGGTTCCTCCTCAGGGAAGGAGGTGTTGATGTAGATGATATCCTCCTTGCTGGAAACTTCTGGGAGCTTCTCAGTTAGCTTCTCCAGCAGCTCCCGGACCTGAGTGAAGGGGGGCCGGTCCAGGGGGTCTGACCGCCAGCAGCTGTACATGATCTCATACCTGCAGGAACACACACACACACACACACAGGGGTCCTGGTTGGTCTGTACAGATGAACTGAAAGATCAACATCCCGTGCACACAAACCCCCACACACACAGCCAACGCTACAGCCTCTGATCCCAAATGCACAAACACACACACACACACCACACACACACACACACACACAGCCCCACCCAGCAGGACTCACAGCTCGTCCAGACAGTCTGCAGGCTGCTTGAGTCTCTGGCCCTCCAGCAGGTAGTCGTAGATCTCGTGGTTCTGAACCCCTGGATATGGGGTCATGCCCCGCGTAGCGATCTCCCACATAGTCACGCCAAACGCCCACTGAAACACACAGGAACCCAGTGACACCTCACTTAGCAATCATTTAATTATTTTCTACAAAGCAACGTTCAAAGAGAGCAAAAAATCGTAAGATCAGAAGTGCATCATTCTACAGTATTTCAGTTGACATTGAGGAGCAATTTCTATATTACAGACATGATGTGAAGCTATCAGCGCAGACATGTTTTAGCTACATTATAATCTCCTCTTAAAGGGCTAAATGATAGACCATGTACCTGCAGATCAAGAGATTGAAGGTTCAAATCCCTCTGTATGTTGATTTAAAAAATAGCATGTGCCAACTGAAAACATTGTTCAGCTATAGTTCAGCTTCCTCTCCTCTTAAACATCTGCCCTGTCCAGATTCGTGTCCTGCTGTAGATGTGGGGTGTTTACCAGATGATAGATTTACTGAGGTGAGAAGTATGTTAAAGAAGATCTAGCATACTCAACACTCCAATGAGTGATGCACAAGGTGTCACATCCAGGTAAACACCAGACACCAGGTAAACACAGTCATGCTCTGTCATGCAGGTGAACACACGCTCATCCAGGTAGAGCTGGTGACCCCGAACAGACTGAGAAGGTCGTTACCACGTCGCTCTTGACCGTGAACACTCGGTCGGCCAGGCTCTCCACGGCGATCCACTTCACGGGCATCTTGGCGACGCGGCCCTGGCGGTAGTAGTCCCCGCTGTAGATCTTCTTGGAAAGACCGAAGTCCGCTACACACACCGTCATGTCATCACGCAACCTGAACACACCGCAAGGGAGGTGGGGACAGTCAAAACAAGGCATAGATATAACTCAGAGGTGATATAGCTCAGAGGTGAAAGATATAGCTCAGAGGTGATATAGCTCAGAGGTGATATAGCTCAGTGGTATTAGATATAGCTCAGTGGTGATAGATACAGCTCAGAGGTGATATAGCTCAGTGGTATTAGATATAGCTCAGAGGAGATATATATATATCTCAGTGGTATTTGATATAGCTCAGTGGTATTAGATATAGCTCAGAGGTGATAGATATAGCTCAGTGGTGATAGATATAGCTCAGAGGTGATAGATATAGCTCAGTGGTGATAGATACAGCTCAGTGGTATTAGATATAGCTCAGTGGTGATAGATATAGCTCAGTGGTATTAGATATAGCTCAGTGGTATTAGATATAGCTCAGAGGTGATAGATATAGCTCAGAGGTGATAGATATAGCTCAGAAGTGTACACTGCTTTGTTTCAGAATGTGACACTGCTTGTAAAAGGCCTTTACAGATTATTCAGTTTTATGGCGGTTGCCTACATGCAGTTGCGAGCAGCCAGGTCACGATGCAGGAAGTTGCGCCCGCTGAGGTACTCCATCCCCATGGCGATGTCAATCATGAACTTGAGCAGCGTCTGGGTGGGCAGGTACTGAGAATGGACAGTCATCATCATCATCAATCATCAATCATCATCCTTCAGACTCATCATCAGAATCTGTTAAATGAGAAGCGGAAAGAGAGACGAAGAATGAGAGGGAGGGAGGGAGGGAGGGAGGAAGAGAGAAGACAAAGAGAGAGGGAAGAAGAGAACGAGGGAAAGACAGCTAGAGAGAGAGGTAGAGGGAGGAAGAAAGAGGGAAAAGGAGGGAAAGAAAGAGAGAGAGAGAGAGAGAGAGAGAGAGAGAGAGAGAGAAAGGGAGCGTCTCTCCAGTCTCACCAGTGGGGTGTCCCTGAGGCGTGAGCGCAGCAGGAAGCTGTGCAGGTCACCGTGGGTCATGTAGGGCAGGATGACCATGGGCCTGGGGCAATGAGCTGGTCCTGTCTCCAGGCACACACCTGGAACACAGCACAGTCAGTCCTCTCGAAACGCACACACACACACACTTGGTACACACAACAGAACAGCCCCCTTTACACGCACACACACCAGAAACACAGCACAGTCAGTCCTTTCCACTTGCACACTTGGTACACAGAACATAACAGTCCTCTCCACACGCACACTCGCACACACACACAAACACGCATGCACTTGGTACACAGAACTGACCCTTCACAAACACACCGGGAACACAGTACAGTCAGTTTGGATCCATACCCACCCAGCAGGCTGATGACGTTAGGATGCTGGAAGTCCTTCATGCAGGCTGCCTCATTCAGAAACTCCTCGATCTCCCTCTGGGAGAAGCTGTCCACTAGAGACAGCACACACACCACACCTGCGTCAACCACACTGAGCAAACACATCTGGAAGCAGCTGAGGTGCATTTAATTTGAATCACAGGTGTGCACCATGTGATAAAGGGCTGGAAGCGGAGGAGCCTCACATTTCATGGTCTTCACAGCCACTTTCTCAGAGGATCCGTCTTCTTGTTTCAGTCGGCCCTCCATCACCGAACCAAACTCACCTGGTCAACATAACAGTTGGACTATTAGGTCACTTTTATGTACCGTTGGACCATTGATAGATACATTGTATCTAGCCTTATCTACGTAGTGATCTTTTGAGACTTTACTAGTCCTGTGACACAGTTAAAGTTAAATGAAAAAGAACAATGCACCAGAACAAAATGTCCACAAAAGAACATAACACATTTATTTTTTAAGGAGGTTGAAAGGAGCTCCTATTTTCAGGGGTAGCAGAGGGTCAAGCAGCCATGGTGAGCTGGGGAGAGAGACTGCAGGGCTAACTGTGGTTACCTTCCCCCAGGACCTTCCCTATGGACAGCAGAGTCCTCAGGACCATCACATCCTGAAGCTTGGCCTGCAGCTCACCACTCACCCCCAGGTTGGCAACTGGAGAGCAGATCCGAACACAGACACATTTACATTTAGTCAATTCGCAGACGCTCTTATCCAGAGCGACTTAAAGCAAGTACAGGGACATTCCCTCTGAGGCAAGTAGGATGAAGTGCCTTGCCCAAGGACACAAAGTCATGCTGGCAAAACTAGGGTTCAAACCAGGTTCCTTACTGATTACTCCCTAACCGCTTAAAGAAGATTATCCCTTAGTAGTCCCACAATGGGAAAATGTTGCAGGCCCAGGTCAAGATTCCTACCCCTGAACCACCAGTGCTAGCCACATGACATCCTGACACACAATATCATATGGTTGGAGCACCCAGGTGAAGTGATTCAGCATGTTTAAGGAGGGGACGTACGTGTGATCTCGATGTCTGAGCGGTTGTAGGATCTCTGGGACCTGTACTGGACCACAGGGTGCAGTTTCTCTGCACTTCCAAACAGCTGCCTGCAGGGGGAGCCAGAGAGAGGCAGAGTTACAGAGGGGAGTCCTCATATTTACCGTTGTTCAGCCAAACTGTTTCTCACAGGCAACAGGGCAACTTGCAGGGTTAAATATCACTCCATCGTGTTCAAGACACAATCATCTCAGGAGAGGAGGGATTGAGTCAGAGGCTTGTTAATGGCCTCCAGGAGGAGGGTGGAGGAGAAGAGAGGGAAGTGGGAGGACAGGAGAGGACAGGAGAGGACAGCTGTCTCAGCTGTGTGTACTGAAGCTGCAGGGCAGCAGCTCCTCTGCTTAATGAACTGTGCATCCGGACACACACAGTCCCTTACATCTGCGCCAGCAGCCAGATGAGCCTCCGGTGAGGTAAACAGACATCTGCACCAACCCCTACCCCTCCCCCCTCACCCCTCCACATCCACAACAACCGGAAGTGTGTGGGTCATACCCGAAGCGTGTGTCCCGGAGATGGCTGCGCAGGCAGATGAAGGCCCAGATCAGCAGCAGCAGCAGGCAGACGCTGATCCCCACTCCCAGCAGGGCAGAGAACCACCCAGAGACCTGAGGGTCCGGCCTGGCGGAGGGGGGAGGGGCCCATCCTGCAGCACACAGGACAACACACACACACACACACACACAAACAAGTCTGATGTAATAAAGGGATGATTGGCTGGATACTCATGATCATGTGTTGTGTGTAGACAGGTGGGCAGCAGTGGTTAGTGTGCTGAATGTGTGTGTGTGCTGTGCTCACTGCTCTCCGGGACGTAGATGGAGGTGGGGGGGCTGAGCATGCCCTGGCCAGCCTGGGTGCAGGCAGCCACCTGGACACTGTAGCTGCTGTTGAACACCTGGAGGACCAGGGAGGCAGACGTGCTGTAGCTGTGGATCTGGAGCACATGCGCACGCACACACACACGCACGCACACACGTACACACACACGCACATGCACAAACACAAATGCACACAGGGCATTAGTGTACTCATACACACACCACATTAGATGTGTAATATCTATACCCACACCTGTCCACAGTTCCAGAATACAGCAGCGGAAAAGCTCTGATTATGTAGAATGTAGTTTATCCTGCCTGGCAGTGGTGTGAGTGTGTGTATGAGAGTGTGTGTGTGTGTGGGAAGGAGGTCAGATGACAGGAGGAACACAACGTTGCTCAATGTCTGACGGGGAACTGGGGACAAGCTGTTCTAGGTGTGTGTGTGTGTATGTGTGTGTGTGCGTGCGTGTGTGTGCGTGTTTCTCAAGGGTACTTATTTATGTATTAGCAGGCAGCTGTAATCTCTAAGCAGCGTCACTAATGGAATTAATGAGTGGTTAGCCTCAACATGTAGAGTAATAAACAAACAGGATGTGATGTAGCCTCCCCCCCCCACAGGCAGCTATCATCCCCTCAGTGTTCCTCTCCTGTTCCTCATGTCTCCAGTTTCTTTGGACAAAAGCATCTGCTAAATAAATACATGTAAATGTCTCCACTCTCTATACCTGACTGCCTATCCCCCCCAACCCCCCACCCCTTCTATACCCAAGGGCCTGTCTCCCCCCTCTCTATACCTGAGGGCCTGTCTCCCTCTGTCTCCCCTCTCTACACCTGAGGTTCTGTAAGTAATTAAAATGGTTTTGTTGTTCCTTTAATATACACATCCCCCCTATACATTCAAAACATCAAAGCATATTCATGTGCAGTTATAGTATATTTACCTAATTTGTCTCTCCATCCCCCTCTTCCTTCCTTCCTTCCTCCCCTCTCCCTCACCTTTTTCTTTATACTACCACATGTTCAGATGAACCGAATATGAAGAATGGAATTTTATGACACAACCATACCAGTAACCGGTGATGTCATTCTTTTAATGTGCATCCTAAAGTCAACAATAAATATTTTGGTTCTAGAAAACATCTAACACTCAATAATATCTCTGAGTGAGCAGAGATATGGGATTCTAGTGTGGTTTGAGCATGCAGTTGCTTTAAAGGAACATGGTCCTGCTGTGAGGTCCTGCTGTGCTGTGAGGCCCTGCTGTGCTGTGAGTTCCTGCTGTGAGGTCCTGCTGTGCTGTGAGTTCCTGCTGTGAGTTCCTGCTGTGAGGCCCTGCTCTGCTGTGAGGCCCTGCTCTGCTGTGAGGCCCTGCTCTGCTGTAAGGCCCTGCTGTGAGGCCCTGCTGTGCTGTGAGTTCCTGCTGTGAGGTCCTGCTGTGCTGTGAGTTCCTGCTGTGAGTTCCTGCTGTGAGGTCCTGCTGTGCTGTGAGGCCCTGCTGTGCTGTGAGTTCCTGCTGTGAGGTCCTGCTGTGCTGTGAGTTCCTGCTGTGAGGCCCTGCTCTGCTGTGAGGCCCTGCTCTGCTGTAAGGCCCTGCTGTGAGGGCCTGCTGTGAGGCCCTGCTGTGAGGCCTTGCTGTGCTGTGAGGCCCTGCTCGGCTGTAAGGCCCTGCTGTGAGGCCTTGCTGTGCTGTGAGGCCCTGCTGTGAGGCCCTGCTGTGAGGCCCTGCTGTGAGGCCCTGCTCTGCTGTAAGGCCCTGATGTGAGGCCCTGCTGTGAGGCCCTGCTGTGCTGTGAGGCCCTGCTCTGCTGTAAGGCCCTACTGTGAGGCCCTGCTGTGCTGTAAGGCCCTGCTGTGAGGCCCTGATGTGAGGCCCTGCTGTTCTGTAAGGCCCTGCTGTGAGGCCCTGGTGTGAGGCCCTGCAGTGAGGCCCTGCTTTGAGGCCCTGCTGTGCTGTGAGGCCCTGCTGTGAGGTCCTGCTGTGAGGTCCTGTTGTGTTGTGAGGTTCTGCTGTGAGGCCCTGATGTGAGGCCCTGCTGTGAGGTCTGCCCCGGCCTGGAAGTCATCATACTGAGGTGCGTCCCTACAGTCCAGCTGCTGGCTTTCAGGGAGGCCACGCTAGCGGACTCTGCACACACCAGAACCAGGCCAGACACACATGACCTTCAGTCCCTGTTGCAGTTGTTCTTTTAAGCCTTTGTGTGTGGTGACGTAGCTGACACAGTTATGTGTTCTATTGTGTAGTCATTCCATTCACTTCACCATGACTCAGAGCTGCACACTGGTCAAAACAGACAACACACACATCCATGTTTCACAGCGTCAGCTTCCTGTTACTGCTACACAGACAGGAAGTAGAGGAAGCACCATTGTGCCAGAGGGCAGCGTAGAGCTGGTTCAGCTCTCCTGGGTTCACTACCACTCATGACTTGACCTCAGTCACACACACAACATGAGTCATATTTCCATTCAGTAGCACTGGCCTGCACCAACAGTACAGACACACAGCACCAGTACAGACACACAGCACCGGTACAGACCCACAGCACCAGTACAGACACACAGCATCAGTACAGACCCACAGCACCAGTACAGACCCACAGCAATCAAAAACCCAAATAGATCCTGAACCATATCGAACCACCTATATAGAATGAGAGGGAAATCTGAACACTTAACCGTGGAACACATTTCTGCGGAAATGAAAATGCAATTGAAGTCCAAAATAAAAATGCAGTTTTTGACCTCGTAGTCACTTGTTGACACTAACAAACCTGCACAACACGTCCTGTATTACGTAATTTTATAGTTAAATAAAAGACCAAAGGTCAGGTCTAGTTGACATTTACAAGATCCACCATGCAGCCATGACAACATGAACTCTGCTCAGGTGCAAAACCAGCTGACTGGTCTGAACCACACTTTTCTGTTCTGTTCCTTAAACCACACTGTTCTGTTCAAGCATCATCTCAGTCTCAGCTTTAGGAGAGGAAGTGTGTCTTAGAAGAACACAGAGAAGAGGAAGTGGACCTCTGTTGATGGAGAGAACAGTACAGTAGGAGTCCAATCAACATCAGCCCAGTCAGCATGAACTGTTGACAGTATGAAGCAGTACTGTAACACAGTATTGTGTTGTTTAACTGTTGACAGTATGAAGCAGTACTGTAACACAGTATTGTGTTGTTTAACTGTTGACAGTATGAAGCAGTACTGTAACACAGTATTGTGTTGTTTAACTGTTGACAGTATGAATCAGTACTGTAACACAGTATTGTGTTGTTTAACTGTTGACAGTATGAAGCAGTACTGTAACACAGTATTGTGTTTTCAGCACCTGTTTTCTTCTGTATCCCGTACAAGGAAGGGCTGTTTTAGAGAATCCACATGGTCATAGTTTCATACTGTTTGTATGCACAGGAACTGGTCTGCAGTCAAAACTGACCCAGTGTGTTCCTGACTGACCCTATGTGTTCCTAACACCTAGTGTTGTTCTACCTGACCCAGTATGTTCCTACCTGACCCAGTGTGGTTCTAACCGACCCAGTGTGGTTTTAACCGACCCAGTGTGGTTCTAACCGACCCAGTGTGGTTCTAACTGAGCCAGTGCGGTTCTAACTGACCCAGTGTGTTCCTAACTGACCTTGTGTGGTTCTAACTGACCCTGTGTGGTTCTAACTGACCCCATGTGGTTCTAACTGACCCAGTGTGTTCCTAACTGACCCAGTGTGTTCCTAACTGACCCTGTGTGGTTCTAATTGACCCAGTGTTCCTAACTGACCCTGTGTGGTTCCAACTGACCCCATGTGGTTCTAACTGACCCAGTGTGTTCCTAACTGACCCAGTGTGTTCCTAACTGACCCTGTGTGTTCCTAACTGACCCCATGTGGTTCTAACTGAGTCAGTTTGGTTCCAACTGACCCCATGTGGTTCCAACTGACCCTGTGTGGTTCTAACTGACCCCGTGTGGTTCTAACTGACCCCATGTGTTCCTAACTGACCCTGTGTGGTTCTAACTGACCCCGTGTGGTTCTAACTGACCCTGTGTGGTTCTAACTGACCATGTGTGTTCCTAACTGACCCAGTGTGTCCAAGGTTTCTTCAATTTTTTCTCCCTAGTGAGTTTCTCTGGGAGTTTTTCCTTGTCTTCCTTGAGGGTTTAGGTTGGTTGAGGGGCAGTTCTATGGTCATATGTGAAGCCCTTTGTGACATTGCTTGTAAAAAGGGCTATACAAATAAATGTTGATTTGATTTGTGTGTTCCTAACTGACCCT
Organism: Protosalanx chinensis; assembly: GCA_030340685.1. Classification (NCBI taxonomy): domain Eukaryota; kingdom Metazoa; phylum Chordata; class Actinopteri; order Osmeriformes; family Salangidae; genus Protosalanx; species Protosalanx chinensis. The sequence continues at coordinate 14,350,372 of CM059321.1, forward strand.
TTGTGCTCTAACTGACCCAGTGTGTTTCTAAGGGAGAGTACTATCAGCTCACCTTGTCCACCACCGTACCACGGCTGACGATGACCTCATATCCTGTCAGGATGCCGTTGATCTTGTCTGCGGGCGGAGGCCGCCAGCGGACCACCAGGACAGACTCATTCAGCTGCAGCGATACATTCCCAGGGAACACTGACGGCACTGTGACGTCACAAGACAGGGAGGCAGGGGCAAAGGTCACACTCAACTGTGATTAATTTACACAACACAGTGGTGCAGAAGCACAATGTAAATATCTGATAGTAAATGATCGTGTCAGAAACAGACATCACACAAGGGTCAATTAGGATGTTTTCTCTACACAATGGAATGTTTCTGGCAAGAGTGAATGTTAAATTCCGAGGCCATAAATAACCCCCACTCCACCCCACCCCATCTCTCTGTAGTAGCTCCCCTGGAAGGAAGCCCCGCCCTGTTCCTGGAGCTCCCAGCTTCCTCAGGGGCCACGCAGGAAGACTGGAGAGAGGGGAGGGGCCAGGACGCCAACAACAACACCTCTTTGGGAAACAGCTCAAAAGTAAAAGGGATATCATGCTGGTCAGAAGCACAGGACTGATTGGGATTAGTGTGCCTCCTTCTATCCCTCCATCCCTCACAGATCCTCCTACCCACCTCCCTCGGTGGTGTTGCTCTGGACCCAAGGGCTGGGGGGCGACATCCCCACCTGGTTGATACAGGAAACGCTCATGTTGTAGCGCGTCATGGCCGCTAGGCCGGAGACGGTCCACTGGAAGGGAGGGACGCTGGCGTTGACCACTCTGGTGGCGGTCACCTCCCCTCTCCTCCTGCTGACCTCCTTCACCTGGAAAGTGAGAGAGACACACCTGTCAAGTCTGTTCACCTGCTCTGCAAACCCTCCACACACTTCAGCTGGGGGGGGGTTACCTAACACACAAAGCAGGTTTACACACTGATTAACCTAAAACTGGGGTTTTCTGCAAAAACCCTGTATATCCTGTATATCCTGAAACACAACACTGTTTATTCCCCCCTGTTATGTACCCCCCCCCTCCCCCCCTGCAATTTGGATCACTGTCTCAAGTCAGCTCTCCCCCCTGCAACCTGTAAATCTACGACACAAAACATTTGGTTGGTGCGCCTAACCTTCAGATGGAGCTCCTAACTTTCTGCTTGCTACTTTTCAAAGTTGGTAAAACAGTGAATTTCAAGGCCCGGCCTGTGAGCTGGTCTAGCCTGTGGGCTGGTCTGGCGTGTGAGCTGGTCTGGCCTGTGGCATGGTCTGTGAGCTGGTCTGGCCTGTGGGCTGGCCTGTGAGCTGGTCTGGCCTGTGAGCTGGCCTGTGGGCTGGTCTGGCCTGTGAGCTGGTCTGGCCTGTGGGCCGGTCTGTGAGCTGGTCTGGCCTGTGGGCTGGCCTGTGAGCTGGTCTGGCCTGTGAGCTGGTCTGGCCTGTGGGCTGGCCTGTGAGCTAGTCTGGCCTGTGAGCTGGTCTGGCCTGCGGGCTGGTCCTACCTTGATGTGGCAGGAGGTGAGGGGGGAGAAGCCATCATGACCAGGGGTCCAGCTTAGGACCAGCTTGTTAGACTGTCTCTCTATCACTGTCACCTCGGAAACAGGAGCTGGGAGGACTAGAAAACACACACACACACCCCGTCAGACAAAACACACACACTCAGAAGTGACCAGTTTGGTATCGTCTGCTTAGGCCTACAAATATGCTGCACAGTCAGTTCTCATTTGTGTACGTGTGTGTGTGTATTGTATGATGTATTTTGCAACAGAAATATCTAAAAACAGCATTACCTCTTATGTTGATGGAGGCTTCTCTGGAGGTACTGAGGCCCTTCTGGTTGTGGGCCTCACAGCTGAACTGGGTGAACTGGTCCACACCTGCAGACACACAGTAGTACAGAGTGGGATTCATGGGAGTCAAGTGGCTGAGTGGTGAGGGAATCGGGCTAGTAAACAGAAAGCTGCAAGTTTGAACCCCGGCTGTGTCAACATTAGGTTGTGTCCTTGGACAAGGCGCTTCACCCCTACATGCCTCGTGGGAAATGTCCCTGTACTCGCTGTAAGTCGCTCTGGATAAGTCCGTCTGCTATATGACTAAATGTAAAATGTAAATGCAGAACAGACCTACTACACCGAACAGGAGAGGACCAAGACTCCCTACTCACACTGAGGGAGAAGGAGTCACACTGAGGGAGTAGGAGACACACTGAGGGAGTAGGAGACACACTGAGGGAGTAGGAGACACACTGAAGGAGAAGGAGACATGCAGGAGGAGCAAATAGGATGCGTGACAGGGTAAATGGAGGCTTGTAGTCCTGAACAGCAGTGTGGTCAATGTTTCCACCATGTCAGCTGTCCACAGTACTGCCTCGGGAATCAAGAGAATTATCGCAAGAGGTTTGAAGTTCTCTTTCCACTTCCCCAAAACCGTGTGAAGGAAGGCTTGCTTCACAAGTAATATCATCAATATCTCACACCTCCTCACAGAAAGTATGAAGTGGAAATGTTCAGTCCTGCTAAGATGTAAGGAATGCTGTCTGTCAGCTACAGTGGAGGAGGATGGGGGAGGACACTGAAGTCACACCAGGTAACAAAACTTCCCGCAGTAGATGACTCATCTTTAGTAGGTGAAAGGGCTCTTTTAATGCCAGTTCAATTCAACATGCTGATGTTCCCATTCTGCCAGTGTGTGTATGTTCTGCCAGTCAGGGTGCTCCAACACAACGCCAGTATAATGCTGGCACAGGGAGGGGGAGGAAGGGGGATGGACTGAGACCACAGCTCCATAATGTCCTTTTGTTACCATGGTGTCTATTGCTATTCATAAACCCCCCTTAACCCCAGCATGTAGACTAGCTAGCTAGGAAACTTCCAGATGCCCCATGTAGACTAGCTAGCTAGGAGCCTTCCACATGCCCCATGTAGACTAGCTAGTTAGGAACCTTCCACATGCCCCATGTAGACTACCTAGCTAGGAACCTTCCACATGCCCCATGTAGACTAGCTAGCTAGGAAACTTCCAGATGCCCCATGTAGACTAGCTAGCTAGGAACCTTCCACATGCCCCATGTAGACTAGCTAGCTAGGAACCTTCCAGATGCCCCATGTAGACTAGCTAGCTAGGAACCTTCCACATGCCCCATGTAGACTAGCTAGCTAGGAACTTTCCAGATGCCCCATGTAGACTAGCTAGCTAGGAACCTTCCAGATGCAGACAGCAGACTAGCTGTAGGGGAGGGTGAGCTCTGGTGGTCATGATGAGGGGCAGCTGTGAGCTGAGGCCAGAGAACCAGCTCTGGATGTTCACCTGAATTTGATTGGACGGTGAAAGATGCTTCATATAAGCTGTGTGGTTTTCAAGTTTCACCACACAAGCTAAGAGCATGTGGGCCAACAACAGTTGACCTATGTTGACAAGAAACCAAACTGCAGTGTGTTCTTGTTTGGGGAAAAGCACAACTCTCCTTTCTAAAAGACCCCCTACTATCCTGCTCAGCTTTCACAGCAGATTGTAAATACCACCAGCCCCTCTACAGCTATTAACACCAAAAAACCCTACCCCCACAACACAGGAGAGAGTGAGAGGAGGCAGCCTACCCCCACAACACAGGAGAGGGGGAGAGGAGGCAGCCTACCCCCACAACACAGGAGAGAGTGAGAGGAGGCAGCCTACCCCCACAACACAGGAGAGGGGGAGAAGAGGCAGCCTATCTCCACAACACAGGAGAGGAGGCAGCCTATCTCCACAACACAGGAGAGGAGGCAGCCTACCTCCACAACACAGGAGAGGAGGCAGCCTACCTCCACAACACAGGAGAGGGGGAGAGGAGGCAGCCTACCCCCACAACACAGGAGAGGGGAGAGGAGGCAGCTTATCTCCACAACACATGAGAGGGGGAGAGGAGGCAGCCTACCCCCACAACACAGGAAAGGGGAGAGGAGGCGGCCTACCTCCACAACACAGGAGAGGGGGAGAGGAGGCAGCCTACCTCCACAACACAGGAGAGGGGAGAGGAGGCAGCCTACCCCCACAACACAGGAGAGGGGAGAGGAGGCAGCCTATCTCCACAACACAGGAGAGGGGGAGAGGAGGCAGCCTACCCCCACAACACAAGAGGGGGGGGGGGAGGAGGCAGCCTACCCCCACAACACAAGAGGGGGGGGAGGAGGCAGCCTACCCCACAACACAAGAGAGGGGGGGAGGAGGCAGCCTACCCCCACAACACAGGAGAAGAGGAGAGGAGGCAGCCTACCTCCACAACACAGGAGGGGGGACAGGAGGACTAGGTTGTGGAGATTGGCGGAAGGCTGGATTCTGGTCGCACAGAACATTGCTCAATACCACAACCAGCCAAATATGGCTCAACCCAACCTAAGCTCTATTTTAGGTTGCCACCGCATGGCTTGAGGTATACCAGCAAAATGTGTTCCAATCTCTCTGAGGGAGACGCAGAGAGAAACACAGAGAGAGAGAGACATGGAGAAAGGGAGACAGGCAAGAGAGACAGATAGAGACAGAGAGAGAGAGAGAAGGATGTTTTAAGGACTTTTCTCACAAATTCTCGCACCTCGGTCCTCTTCAGCAGTCAGCATGTCTTTTCATATCACTGCAGTCTCTGTTTTAACTTGCATCACCTGCTCTGAGCTCCAGACATCAGGGCCAGAACACAGAGTGCATTCATCCCTTTCTGCATCTGGGCCCAAAAGCATGGAGGGTCTCACGGCCTAAATATGGAGACAGGTCTTGGGGCCGGGCTGGAGGTCAGAGTGGAGGGGTTGGAGGGGCTGGAGGTCAGAGTGGAGGGGTTGGTGGTCACGGTGGGCTGCCATCCTCATCCACAACATTGGCAGAACTGGCTCTCCCAATGCCCACCCTGCAGCTGCAACAGCAGGATTAAGACAGGGCATGCAGATCTTTTACTAATCCCATCACTGCCGGCCTGTAATCTCCATGTGGGCCTTGGTGCCATGTAGGGCAGTGCAGGCTGAGGCTGCTGTGTGTGTGCAGACAGCCGGGTCAAGCTGCTCAGCCTCAGCCTCACAGTGTCCAGAGGAGAGGGGCCTCTGCCAGCCTGGCCCCTCCCTCCACAGAGCGGTGGGCCGGCCTGTCAATGAAGCCTTTGTGCTGGGAGGCTGAACTGCCTTTGTGTCCCCCAGCACTGCCCTGCTCCCTGGCCAGGCCCAGCACACGCTTGGCCCAAGCTCGGCTCTATCGAAGTTAACCTCTCCCCTCCCAGCCGCCCCACCAGAAGTACCTCTCCTGATGTGCCTTTAACCCCACCCCTGTAGGCCGCCCCACCAGTCCCGTTTCTGGTTGTGTTCCCTGATACGGCTTAGACAGGAATGTCCTCTGTCAGGGCACTGCTAGATGAAGACATGACCCCCCACACACAAGAACAGTCTTTTTTACAGGCACAGAGTTACACAAACAGCTGTCTTCCTAACACAACACACCAGTTTATTAACCAGCTGTCTTCCTAACACAAACACAAGCTTGACATGCAGCAGACTTTAATTTCATTAGCAATACTGAAAAACTGAAAAAGGAAATTACATTTGGGAATTCCCAGAAAGGGAATGAAATGTCAGGTCGCTCTTCAGATCAGTACATCTATCAGACTGAACCTGAACCCAACTGAACAATCCAGTTCTCTCAAATACCAAACCCAGGTCAGACTAAACTGACAGGTCTGACAAAGAGAAAGAGAGAAAGAGAGAAAGAGAAAGAGAGATTAAATAACAGCATACAGCTAGCTAGAGAGCAACAATGACAGATCAGAAGACAGAAGACAGAGAGATGGACAAATGCCTGATGACAGTCAGATCTAGATCATATGGGAGTTCCAGCACATGAACTCCCACACCCAGACAGCTCAGCTCAGCAGACCTACAGTGTATCAGCAGAGGGGGCTCAGCCTTGAGCAACACACACAACTGGGACACTCAGGAAGAAGAACTTGTACAGGGAGAACGTAAACAGGAGAATGTAGACAGGAGAATGTAGACCGAGAAAGAGACAGTGAGAGAGGAGAACAAGACACCGTGTAAAACTATGTCATCAATGCTACTGAAAGTTACAGTGCAAGTCGGTTTGAGTGTGTGTGGGTGTATATGTGCGTGCGGACGTGTATGTGTGTGGAAGGTTCATGCGTACTGTGCATGTGTCTGGTGTGCATGTACCTACAAATGTGCAGTGTGTGCGTATGTGAGTGTTTACTTGTGTGTGTGTGTACATGTGTGTGTCCATGTTTGTCCGTGTGTGTGTTCGTGTGTCCGTGTGTGTGTGTACCTGAAACGTTGAGGCTGCTGGGTGAGGACTGCAAGGTTCCCACAGGGACTCCGTTCCGTAGCCAGTGGATCTCCACAGGCTCAGGAGGCCCCACCGCCTCACACCACAGGCTGAAGGGCACGTTCCTGCTCACGTTCATGTCTTCAGGGTGCCGGAGGAACGTGGGGAGACCTACACACACACACACACACACAACTCTCAATCACCGTGCCCTGAGAAACGGCTACATCCATCCAACAGTGTGGATGTGTGAGCTTACCTTCAACCATGATGCTAATTGGTTGAGACTCTATGATGGCATCACTGACGCTGAGCATGCAGCGGTACTCTCCAGAATCAGCCCTCTGCACTTTGGTGATTCTGGAACGCATATGTAAAAACACGCGCGCACACGCACACACACAGACCCCAAACACACACACACACACACCCAGACACCCAGACAAACATCATTTAAAAATCCTTCTTAGTTTTAGGACATAGGCATGTGTGTCTCAGGTGTGTGTGTGTGTGTCCCAGGACGAAAGTGAACGTGTGTCCCAGCTGCAGACGCACCTCACAGTGGACAGCAGGGTCATGACCCCGCGAGTGACGGTCTGCAGCTCGTTGATGACCACCTGCAGGTTCTCCGACAGCTCGCGTCTGTCCTTCAGCCACACCACCGTCAGGTCCAGCTTGGAGTCGGGGACGTCGATGGAGCAGTTGAACTTGGCCTCGTGGCCCTCGGACAGGTGCAGGCTGCCCACCGTGGGCTTGAAGTGCAGCCTGTTCAGGTCTTCAGGGCTGAGATGGACTCGGGGGGCGCTAGCCTGGACGATTGGCCCATCTGGGAGGCCTGTGGGCTGGAGAGGCTGGCCCAGGCTCCCCCCTGTCTGGAGCAGGCCCTCAGGATGCGGACCATGTGCATGATGCTCTGCAGTCAACAGAGAAACTGCCAGCCCACCATACCATATGAGTAATACTCATTTAGTTACAGCCGGAGTCCTTACATTTGATCCTACCTGTCGAATCAACCTTCCAGAGTTTACTACACATGCGCAGATCAAGGTAAGAGAGCCCGATAGTTCTGCATTATAGCAAGTAAATCTGAGAATATGAGACAAATCGACTGATCACTGGATCATTGGAAACGAGGGGGAGGAGGAGGAGGGGGTTGTGGAATCTCTGAAGGAATCTGGAACACATGTCGGTGCTTTTCTTTCCAGATGTAACTTGATAAAGCAAAGCGGACATCCCAGTAAAACCTTCACCACGTTATTGAAAAGTGTGATGAGAAAACACATAAAGTCTTAGCTTGGTGTTTGTAACAGCCTGTATTGGAGTATAGTGGGCTAAAAGAGACATTTAATCTCCGAATTGTAACACTTCAATCCCCCCCTTGAATGTAGCCTGTATGGCAGCATAATGATCCCATCTGGGGTTTCTCATCACAGAGACGTGCAGAAGTTTAGAAATGTATCTTAGTGTTCTCCCTATCTCTATTGAAATGCATAAAGAACTATCCAAATCCCAGAAATATAGACTTACCAGTCTCCTTATTTCCCCAAATCACAGCAATAATGTTGGTTGTTGCGAAGAAAACAGTCATGAAGTGTAACCTCGCCATTGGGAAATCCTTCCGGCAAAAGTGTTTTAAAATCCACAACCAACTCTGCTGAAAGTAACTCTGCCAGCTCTGTTTACTGGACTAACACTGAGTAATCTGACACGGAGTCACGAATAATAACGGGCATTGTTGTTCAACACAACAACACTTTAACACGTATAAACCTTCAAAATTGTTCAGAGTTGCACATACGAGACTTAAGCGGAGTGTATCATGTTTTTCAGCAGCAAAAGGTAAACTTTAGTTACTCCGCTGACGTCAGAGGAGGGATCCCATCTAGGGAGGTACTAAAGGATGGACCGTTACAACCATAGACATTATACACTTTATGTCTATGGTTACAACACCTTATCCTACACCCAGGAGTGAATAGACCATAGAGTGAGGCAGAACCTCATAATGACCAGACGGTGAACTTACTGTGTTTACACAGATTAACAGTTTTATCATGATTTGATTAGTTTAACCACAGCCAGGTTAAGTAACATTCCGTTTGACACACATTATACAAATTACTACAACAACAAAAAAACACAACAAATTGAAAAATGTCAATAGAATAAAACAAAGGCGGATGTATTCCACACGGTGGCGCCCTTGTTGCAACACAGCAGGTTTCTGTCCTTCAGACATTCCTCTGCCAAGATGAAACTGATCTGTATCTGGACAGAAGTCAATCCACAATGTGTTGTTGTCTTGGTCAGGGTTCTCAAGCCTAGTTGGTGGCATTTCAATGATATAATTCTAGACAGCTCTAAACTCTGAAAATAACTCACCTCCTTATGTCTGTACCTCGCCCAGTAACAGTTCATTCTGTCATCCCTTACATTAGGTGTTGTGTGAGATAGTGAGAAATGGTTGGGAGGGCGTGAGACTTGACCCCATTACTTTTTTGTAAAAAAGAGTTTACAATCTAAACTTAGTTATTATTATTATTTGCTTTGTTCAAATAAATCATTCAATGTGCATTCTAGATATGAATCACAGATAACGCTGTGTCCTTAGATCTAGTCCAGAGCTCTTAAGTCTTTTTAAGAGCTACATGTCAGTTGGTTTTTGCTCCAATCCCACTCGTACCTTACCTGATCCAACACATTAATCAGCCAAGTTGGAACCAGGTGTGCTAGGAGTGAAAACCTGGCAGGAGGCAGCTCTTCAGAATCAGGGCTAGAGACCGGAGCTGAGCGGTTTAAGATGTCTCCTAGAGACCGGAGCTGAACTGTTTAAGATGTCTCCTAAAGACCAGAGCTGAGCTGTTTAAGACGTCTCCTAAAGACTGAAACTGATAAAACAGGGGTGCCTAATCCTGGTCCTCGAGAGCCCCTATCCTGACAGTTTTAGATGTTTCCCTGATTCTAATAAAATGGGTCGTTATCAAGCGCTGTTGAAGTCTCATAATGACTATTCATTAAAATCAAGTGTGCTGGAGCAGGGAAACATCTAAAACTGTCAGGATAGGGGCTCTCAAGGACCAGGATTGGGCACCCCTGGTCTAAGATGTCTCCTAAAGACTGGAGCTGAGGTGTTCCTCTTCCTGGTTGAGGACGCAGGTGTGCTGCTGTATCTGGACCATCCTGTGGTTGGCATGAGGACCTTTGAGGCTGGACCCGGAGCTGCTCTTCATCACGTTGTCGGAGCTGTAGGCCCTCATGCGGTACGTGCTGGCCTTGCTCTCACAGCAGCCCAGGGCACTCAGAGCCAAGTAGGCGTCCCTGCGGAACGCCCGCGTGAAGATGCCGTACAGGAAGGGGTTGGCGCAGGAGTTGATGGGAAAGAAGAGCACCAACAGGATCTTGGAGTTGGTGACGGTGATGAGGGGCGCTTTGAAGGCTGCCGAGATGGCGAAGAAAGAGATGGGCGCCATGCAGAGCAGGTCTGTGAAGATGAGGATCGCCATTCGCTTGGCGATCTGGGTGTCCGCACTGCGCCCAGGAAACTCCGGGTTCCTCACCGCCAGGTAGATGAGGACGTAGCAGACGCACACGACCAGGAAGGCTACCACATTGAAGAGCAGGAGGATCAGGATGAAGACCTGGGCCAGCCCGGTTTGGACATCCATGGGCAGACACATGCTCACCTTGCTGTAGCTGCTCACGCCCACCAGGGGAAGCAGCGCGAAGACCAGGCAGAGCAGCCAGCCCCCGGCCATCACCCCGGCCGCCTGGCCCAGAGCCAGCCTGCGCTCCAGCTGCAGGGCGTGGGTGATGGTGTGCCAGCGCTCCAGGGTGATGGCGGCCAGCGTGTACACAGACAGCTCCCCGCCAAACACGGACAGGAAACCAGCAGCGCTGCAGCCGGGGCCAGTCTGCCACTCGATGGCGTGAGTGCTGTAGTGTCCGCTCGTGCGCACATCCACCACCGCGATCATCAGCAGGTAGATGGCAATGCAGAAGTCTGCAAAGGCCAGGTGGCACATGAGGAAGCGGGGGACGCTGAGCTTGTCACGGCTGGTGAAGGGGATCAGGAGGACGGTGAGGTTGCCCAAAATGGCCAGAAGGCTGATGAACCAGATAGCTACTCGGAGGAAGCGAAAACCGACCAGATCCTCACAGGGGTTGAAGGCGTCGGACTCTGGGCTGCACTGGAACATGGGCCGACTGGGGCAGAGGTCCTGCATGGAGTAGTGAAAATCCTCGTCTACATCTGCTGCTTCCTTCAGTAGGTCAGATGAATCTGGGCCAACAGAAAGAGGGGGTAGGAAGACTGCGCCGGCACCCAGGAGCCTGTAGAGGGAGCAAGAGGGCAAAGGAGTGGTTGGAAAAGAGTACAGAAGAAGTCACAAACTTTTATTAAAAATCCTATGGTCAGGAAATGCTGAGACACTGAGACACATCCTTGGTGAACAAAGGTACATTTCACAAGAAGGGTCACAATCTTTTAGCTGTCACAGTCTCCTTGATCATGAAATCAGTATAGTGTTTTTTTGGCATACATAACAGTCAACAGTTTCCGCTTAATGAATAAATGCCATTCCACCAAGAGTTAAATAAGTAACTCAATACTACTGGGTCAGGGGCTTGACTGCTCTGAACGGGGTTGTGGGTAACAGGGTCTTGCTGACCTTTTTTTTTTGGCAGCACTGGTAGTTCAGTGGTAGGATTCTTGCCTAATTCCCGGTGGGGGTTCAAATCCTGGCCAATGCATTGAATAAATGTGTGCGCCTCTGAAATGTCCCCATTAGGGGACTAATAAGGGATAGTTTCTTCTTCTAGATGCAGATGGTCTGAAAGATCACCTTACATCATGATGTGAATATAAACAGGAGCGATCCACGTGGGAGTTTCTAGTCAGTATTAATGATTTACAAACTGCAGTAGGGAAAGCACTGTCATTCATTATGACCAAATGAAAGGAATAAGATGTTAAAATGCGCTTGTGAAATACATGGAGTTGTTACCTGAATGATGAATTGTTGTCATTGCAGTATGTAGAGGCGTTAGAGCTGGTTGATTTCACTGGATCATCCCTGAAAGAGGTGGAACATGGGGTCAGCATGGTGGGGAGGGGGTCAGCATGGTGGGGAGGGGGTCAGCATGGTGGGGAGGGGGTCAGCGTGGTGGGGAGGGGGTCAGCATGGTGGGGAGGGGGTCAGCATGGTAGGGAGGGGGGTCAGCATGGTGGGGAGGGGGTCAGCATGGTGGGGAGGGGGTCAGCGTGGTGGGGAGGGGGTCAGCATGGTGGGGAGGGGGTCAGCATGGTAGGGAGGGGGTCAGCATGGTGGGGAGGGGGTCAGCATGGTGGGGAGGGGGTCAGCGTGGTGGGGAGGGGGTCAGCATGGTGGGGAGAAGGTCAGCATGGTGGGGAGGGGGTCAGCATGATAGGGAGGGGGTCAGCATGGTAGGGAGGGGGTCAGCATGGTAGGGAGGGGGTCAGCATGATGGGGAGGGGGTCAGCATGGTGGGGAGGGGGTCAGCATGGTGGGGAGGGGGTCAGCATGGTGGGGAGGGGGTCAGCAGTGTGGGGAGGGGGTCAGCATGATGGGGAGGGGGTCAGCATGGTAGGGAGGGGGTCAGCATGGTGGGGAGGGGGTCAGCATGGTGGGGAGGGGGTCAGCATGGTAGGGAGGGGGTCAGCATGGTAGGGAGGGGGTCAGCGTGGTAGGGAGGGGGTCAGCATGATAGGGAGGGGGTCAGCATGGTAGGGAGGGGGTCAGCATGGTAGGGAGGGGGTCAGCATGGTGGGGAGGGGGTCAGCATGGTGGGGAGGGGGTCAGCGTGGTGGGGAGGGGGTCAGCATGGTAGGGAGGGGGTCAGCATGGTAGGGAGGGGGTCAGCATGGTAGGGAGGGGGTCAGCATGGTAGGGAGGGGGTCAGCATGGTGGGAAGGGGGTCAGCATGGTGGGGAGGGGGTCAGCATGGTAGGGAGGGGGTCAGCATGGTAGGGAGGGGGTCAGCATGGTAGGGAGGAGGTCAGCGTGGTGGGAAGGGGGTCAGCATGGTGGGGAGGGGGTCAGCATGGTGGGGAGGGGGTCAGCGTGGTGGGGAGGGGGTCAGCATGGTGGGGAGGGGGTCAGCATGGTGGGGAGGGGGTCAGCATGGTGGGGAGGGGGTCAGCATGGTAGGGAGGGGGTCAGCATGGTAGGGAGGGGGTCAGCGTGGTGGGAAGGGGGTCAGCATGGTAGGGAGGGGGTCAGCGTGGTGGGGAGGGGGTCAGCATGGTGGGGAGGGGGTCAGCGTGGTGGGGAGGGAGTCAGCGTGGTAGGGAGGGGGTCAGCATGGTAGGGAGGGGGTCAGTATGGGTGGGAGGGGGTCAGCATGGTGGGGAGGGGGTCAGCATGGTGGGGAGGGGGTCAGTATGGTGGGGAGGGGGTCAGCATGGTGGGGAGGGGGTCAGCGTGGTGGGGAGGGGGTCAGCATGGTGGGGATGAGGTCAGCGTGGTGGGGAAGGGGAGGGAAGGTGCTAGAAGGGACAGGGGATAGGCAAACAATGCTAATATATGAAGAAATCAAAAGAGGGTGTACCTGTGTCACTGTAGCCCTACCTGTATGTGCCTACTGTACCTGTGTGTGTTCCAGGTGATCAGGGCACAGCAGTGGCTGTTGTAGGTGAGCTGGGCAACAGCCAGGGCAGGCAGTGCTGTGAAGGGGGGCAGCCTCTTGAGTCTGAGGGCCCCCTGGGCCACCAGCGTGTGGACCTCCTCCAGACCCTGCAGCGGGAGGGTCTTGATCGCCGTCGAGGACACATCTCTGGAAAACACAAGCGTTACATACAGGCAAGGCAAGGCACTTCACCCTACCTGCCTCGGGGGATGTCCCTGTACTTGCTGTAAGTCGCTCTGGATAAGGGCATCTGCTAAATGACTACATGTAAATGCACTATGCTAAAGTAGACATATAAATGGAAAAGACTGGAAATGAGAAATCTCATAGATTATGTATTTAGAGCACTGCAGAGGGGTGTGTACATTTACAAACCTGGAACTGGAAACTGTAAATGTACTGGAAACAACTAGATTAACAACTTTCTCCCCAAAATGTCGGTAAGCCATGATCTGCAAAGTCTGGAGTCCTGCCTGACAGCCTGTCTCTGAAGGAACTACTAGAACCTGGACAACTCTGGACAGCAGTTTATTTGATCTTTTATGTTTTATTTTCTTATATGGTCCAAGCTTGAGACCGCTTGTTTGAAGATAAGTGCAACAGGGTGTGAGCGTGCATGTGAAGGAATCAGTTAAGGGGATTTTTCAAGTCTTCTGTGTTTCAAATACGTAGTATTTCAAGGCTTGGACCTGAAGTGTGAGAGTGCAGTGGGGTTAGGAGGAACACCATGTCACCTACAGGTGTCCCGGGCCCTCAGCGCCCACAAACGCCCGCACATGGATCCTCTGCAGGTTCCTGTTGTTCTTCAGGACCCTGCAGACACAAATACACATCAGGACAGATGGTCTCTGTAGCTCAGGGTGTTCTTATGGGGAATCTTGTTAAAGTAAAAGAGGTAAAGTCTTTTAAATGTACAGTTTGTCGATCTTGGTTCCATTGAAGGCGTAATCATGGATCTCTCTGATGCCGTTGTTGAACAGGTTCCTACACAGGATGTGGAAAGATACACAACATGGCAGAAGTTTCTAATAGATCCCAACTGATGGAACGGAAATCAGGTTTTGATCGATTTAACCGTAATAAATGACTGGGCTGTAGTAAGAATTACACATAATTACATTGGGATACCACAGTTTTGAACAGATCAATCACATTTTCAGTTTCATATTTAACTCACTCACATTACAACATATTCCCTCGTCATTCCAACAAAGTGGTTGGCTGGAATCGACAGCAGATTGAGGTTGTCACATATGTACCTGTAACAGCAGGGAGTCACAACACATCCTGTGTCAGTCATGTTCAGCCCTGGTCTAAGAGCAGACACACTGTGGGTGGAGTCATGTCTAGCCCTGGTCTAAGAGCAGACACACTGTGGGTGGAGTCATGTCTAGCCCTGGTCTAAGAGCAGACACACTGTGGGTGGAGTCATGTTCAGCCCTGGTCTAAGAGCAGACACACTGTGGGTGGAGTCACCTTCAGCCCTGGTCTAAGAGCAGACACACTGTGGGTGGAGTCATGTCCAGCCCTGGTCTAAGAGCAGACACACTGTGGGTGGAATCATGTTCAGCCCTGGTCTAAGAGCAGACACACTGTGGGTGGAGTCATGTCCAGCCCTGGTCTAAGAGCAGACACACTGTGGGTGGAGTCATGTTCAGCCCTGGTCTGAGAGCAGACACACTGTGGGTGGAGTCACCTTCAGCCCTGGTCTGAGAGCAGACACACTGTGGGTGGAGTCACCTTCAGCCCTGGTCTAAGAGCAGACACACTGTGGGTGGAGTCATGTTCAGCCCTGGTCTAAGAGCAGACACACTGTGGGTGGAGGGATTCCCCTACTGTACCAAGACATGATGTGACTGACAAGGATAACAAGCATGATGTTGATGAAGGTGTCTACAGACTCACAGGATGAAGTCTTGTTCTAGAGAGAAAACTGTGGTCAGGTCAGGAAACACATCAATCCCCGTGTTGGAGATGCTCCTGGAAACAATGACAACAAAGCATGTTAATTTTCCAGGAAATAAACAGATGTTACTTTACACCACAGGTGTCAAATACAGGTTATTGAGGTCCAGTGTATTTAAGGTTTTAGACATGTCCCTACTCTTGCACACCTGACTAAAGATCAAGCTCTGTGGAAGCCTGATAATGACCTTTCATTAGAATCAGGTGGGCTTGAGCAGGAAAACATCTGTGGCCCTCAAGGACCAGGATTGGTCACAGCTGGAGGGTTTTATCTGAGATTGAATGAACATGATGACCCAGTGAAATGTTATTAATAATTAATATGAATAATAGAGAAGAGTCACAACAGAACACTGTTACCCCACAAATCTTAGTATCTTAATCTTAATGAGATGCAGTATTACAGTTTTTCACAATTTCTAAACCACTAAACCCAAAAGACACTCTTTTGGCTAAACTCTAAACACATATGCATTCTCTTAAACCATTTTGCACTGTGATGCACTTGTTCTGTAAAATGGTACAACGCAAGCAGCACACAACTACAACACTGTTGTCATCTGTAAAACACACTTGTTCACAATAGTTTCCAATGATGTTATCAAACCGCTTGCCCAGAAATATAAGGCTAAAATGAGGCAACTCAGAGTGCATAGGTGGCACAATTGTGCTGGATAAATGTGAGACTGGTGGAAAACAATCTGAAAGGAAGAGGAAGACGTGTTGGACGAGGAGGAGGAGGAGGACAAGGACGAGGAAGACCCAAAACAGTAATTTCAGATCAAATTACAGCTGCTGTCATTGATCATGTTCTTCTTCATGGTATGACTGTACAGGAAGCAGGCCTAAAAGGACAACTCAATCTGAGCAGATTATCTGTGGCCTCCATTGTAAAGACATTCTGAGAACAGAACAGGTAAATGTTTACATTTACAGTACTGTAGGCAGGAAACTGAAGATTTACTCTACACTTGAGCCAGAACATAAAGCTTACATACACAACATAAAAACCTTTATGTTAATATTCCATTACAGTAATATTTACACTATATTTTACGTACTGGATTGTAGTACTAAGTGCATTTTCCCTTCTTGTTGAATTACAAAACTACAAAATGCGGGTGGAAGGATGAGTATGAGTAAGAGGCTCTCAATGTTGATATGGTCTTTCAACACATCTAACTGAAATACAGGACCGAGTTGTGAAGCCAGTGCAAACGTTGAAAGAATCCACAGTGTCGGCCTTTCTACCATTGATTGTGTCCTACTGTGTATACAGTCATAATAGTTTTTTTTTTTTTTACTATATGCCCTTGATACCGTGTACTCCATTTTGTTGTTTTGTGTCTCAGGACTGTGGTGTTAATATATTGACTTGCTGTGTTTATGATCTGAAAGCATTGTTTGATTTTGAGCACAGGTTCAATGGTTTTTGTTAAATGTTTTGAGTCTGAGGTTTTGGACATTTTGGTTTTGGTATTCTGTTTACTGTTTTGAGAACATGGAGGACCACTTCAAGAAATGTGTCTTAGCAATTTAGAAAACTGTACTGTAAGACACTGCTTAGTATCCCCATGATAGAGATTCATAGAGACAGTCTGGAGAACTCTATAGAGCTCATCACAGCTGAAGCCTAAAAATGGACAGGTTTCTTACTCACAGATACCGTAGTTTTGGTAGGTTGTTGAAAGCCTTTTTTTCAATGTGCACAAGACTTCTGATGTTCTGGATGTGGCTGAAAAATGGGAAACATAACATTACCCAGGTGTAATGTCAAGTCAGATTTTCTCACAGCCAAGGTCAGTGCATCTAAAACCTCAACATAGAAGATTGGTTTACAAGACATGAGTCTGTGCTAAGCCTGATGGTGGAGGAGTGAAGTGAAGTGGGGTGGAGAGAAGGGTAGAGGAGAGGTCAGGAGAAGTCAGGAGAGGGCAAGGCAGGGAGAGGGGCTTGACTAAAACTCACATATCAGACAGGCTCAGAAGGTTATTAAACGTCAAGCTCTCCATGGTCTCCAGGGTAAAACTCTGAGAAATTTCTCTTAAACCACAAAAAATAAATAAAACAAAATAATTTTTGTCAAAACACACAGCACATGATACAATCTATTAAAAGCATTTATCTATTAAAAGAATATGGCGTCATTGGTTAGACTAAGGATCTTTGTGGCTTTTTCCAAACGAGGCAGTGAGGACCTCAGAAGATAAGGATAAACAGGTTGTGTTCTGTAGTAGATCTTAGTAGTAGTAGATTGTTCTGTCTGTGGAGATGTTCTACAGAGTGCATTAAAGGGGGGAAGTTCCTTACTGTTGTAAGTCGCTTTGGATAAAAGCGTCTGCTAAATGAATAAATTTACTGAGCTGAAAGTAAAGAAGAATTTAGCAGCACTCACATCCCCTGCACCTTGCCCAGGCTGTCAAACGAGAAGCTGGAGAGAGTCTTGTGGTTCAGATGATTCAGAACCCTGTGGAGACAGCACATTCAGGGGGGCGCGGAGCCAGAGATACTGAATACCAAAATGCCAATAAAAGCATGCCCCATTTTTCAGACTTTAGCTACAGTAATTTAGCCTCACAAATGTCCAGCCCCTCGACTCACTTGGGCTTCAAGACCTCCAGATTTGCAATTCTGCTTGGGTCTAGTGTGAAGTGGGGGAAAGAGGTCCTCTGTAAATGTCACACATTATATTGAGTTTGATTTCAGGTTGTTATGTCTGTCAGCCTTGGTGCACATGGATGCTTATAGGTCAAGGCTCTGTGGCTCTGACAGTAAGGTCAAGGTTCTCAGCCTTCAAGCATTTCAACAGTCAACCTTCCATTCAGCTCTTCTGCACCAGCTTTTCCTGGAGGAGCAACCAATCAGGGCCATCTGACCAGGAGGGAAAGAGCTCTTGACCTTCCAAATATCTTTTTTAACAGAAAGTTCTATAGCTTCTTCTCTATAAAGAAACATGTGGTGAGAGCCTTTCTGATTGTAACAAGGCCCATTACAGTTGCAGTCCAAGCTGGGCCCAGCCAGGACAGAAGGGTGGTGGGTAGATTTAGCACCATTTGGGTGATTAGTGGTATAAACTCTATCCCAAAACTACCATATTAGATTACATTAATCTGCAAACATTTTACATCTGCAGATTAGATATCATCTGCAAAGTGAAAACACACAAATTAAGGTTTGATTTCTTCTTTTTTTAAACATATTTCTACACACAGTTCACCTCCATCTCAGGGTTGCTGCTGACCTGTCAGATCCACTGTGAAGGTACAGTATAATGGGAAAATCTCAAGTGGCATGAGTGCTTTGGATATGTGGGAAAGACGAGAGGTGAAGCACTGCAGAGCACAAAGACTTCTACAAAACTAGACTTGAAGAAGGCTTTGTGAAAAAATGGGACACATTCATTATATACAACTATAATAGTGTATGAGGTGCATTTGGAAATAGCAATGCCCTAACAATAATTTTCCATATTTCCATATTAACATACCAGACCGATGCCATTAACAATTTATCGATCTCATCGTTTGTCTATTTTTTCAATGTTTGGTACCAAAATGCTTCAAATGAGCTCAGTTGAGTCTGGACTCCTGGGAGATATTCTGATGGGAGACATATTGATTTGAATAATCATAATTCTTCTGATCACACTTATTGTTTTCTTTGTCGACACTGCTGTTTTATAGTCACAAAACTGCTAAGCTTAGCTAACCCTAACATAGACTGACTTCTGATACATTTAGCACCAGCCCTTACTGGAACTGGTTTGAATAAAATCAGCCTTAAAGAAGCCTTATTATAAAGTCCCCGTCACCAGAAGCCTTTAGTGAGTCCACGCGTAAAAGCGCAGCAACAAGAGTAACCAAAACCACCATCCAGTCATTTGTTATTATAATTAATCACTTTGTTGTTGAAGATAAATCGCTATTAACTGGATAGACATTGGTTTCGATAATCATCCCCACTGCAATACTCTCTGGTGCACTCACAGCCGCCTGTAGGCGCCTCTCTGGGTCACAGACCGCTCGGTCAGGTTGTTGCATCTGATGGATCCAGAGAAGCAGCGACAGATCCCCGGACACACGAACAGACCGGCGGCCATGGAGGCACAGGACAGCAACAAGGACGGAAAGAGAACAAACGCAGGCGATGTCCACATGATTGGATTGGTGTTCACACTGAAGCAGTCCCTTCAGTCTGTCTGGGGATGTCCAAATGACTCAGAGCAATGAACTGTGCGGATATTCAGCCAAAGTGTTATCCTTCCTCTCCTTCCTCAGGCTCGGGTCTCTGTCTCTGGTGATTCAGGTTCCAACCCTCCTGAAAGTACGCTAGAGTTGCGCAAAAGCTGCGCGCTCACTGCCGTGCCGACTGCGACAATCAAGCTGTGGACAAGTGTTCAAAAAGCTTTCAATTCCTTTTTAGTCTAAAAACGACCCCTAACTCAAGACTATAGCTGAGTCTCCTAGGACGACCCTGCTTTGATATCATAATATTAGTCCATAGCTCCAAGATAATCATACAATTAAACATGTCTGCCAATTAAAAGAATGGACATGTTGTATAAATACACACAAATAATTGTAATATGGTTTTAGGCTACCTTTAATTAGATGGATACTTTAGCCAATAGATAGCAGACTTCTTCAAAATGCAACATCAAAAACTGAACCTGGCAGATCAGAACAGGGTGACCTTGGCAGAGGAAGGGCTGGGAGAGCAGAACAGGAATTTTGGAAATGTGTTTGTGTTTATTTGGCACCCGCCATCTGTTTTCTACACGATTAAGATAGGATATGATAGTTAGGCTAAAGTTAGCCTACCTTTCATGTTATAACGGGTGCAATACAATGTGATATCCAGCACATAAGGCGTGCATCATGTCCCTGTCCAGGAGCACAGGCCTTAAGGAGGACATACTGACCCCCCAGCCTCCCTAAGCCCTGTCCAGGAGCACAGTCCTTAAGGAGGACATACTGACCCCCCCAGCCTCCCTAAGCCCTGTCCAGGAGCACAGTCCTTAAGGAGGACATACTGACCCCCCAGCCTCCCTTCATTATCTCTTCTGGCGCCGCGTTTGCTGCTGATAAAGACAGGGCAAGGTTGCCTGGCCTTAGTATAAAATGCAGCCTGAAGCTACGCCCTTGGAGTGGGACAAGATCTTCCATATTCATGGTGGTTACACATCAAGGGGGAGAAATCTGCTTTATGCGCTCTTCAATTGGGTTAGTCGTCTCATAAATCGTGCCATTCAATGTTCCTTTTGAAAAGAACACAGCTTTGTTCCAAGAACAGACCAGACCAGAGCTCCGAAAGTGGGCATAGTCTAGTTGCTGGGCCCTACAGAAGAACATATGTAAAAAAAAAAAAAAAAAAACATGAATAGGCTACCTACCTCTCCATAACACCATGTAACTTCAGAAAGTGTAGGGCTACATGTCCTCTCACATGGTAAGAGTCAGACGAGTGTTCATCAGTGGTGACGCACCCAACACGCACACCGGAACACTGGTTTCATACCTCCCCCTGGTGTTTCATTTATGATCCCATTCTGTCACGTAGCAATCCTAGTTAGACCCTGCCAAGACAGTCATAACAATAACAGACCAGACCGATGCCATTAACTGTACAATTTACATCACATCGTTTGTCAATTTTCTTCTGGCAATGTTGGGTACCAAAATGCTTCTGGACTCCTGGGAGATTTTCTGACATTTTCTGACATATTGATCTGAATAATCATAATAATCACACGTATTGTTTTCTTTGTCGACACTGCTGTTTTATAGTCACAAAACTGCTAAGCTTAGCTAACCCTAACCTAGACTGACTTCTGATCAATTTAGCACCAGCCCTCACTGGAACTGGCTTGAATAATATAATTAAAGAAGCCTTATTATAAAGTCCCTGACACCAGAAGCCTTTAGCAACAAGAGAGTAACCAAAACCACCATCCAGTCATTTGTCATTATAATTAATACATTTTCTGTTGAAGTTGCATTGCTATTGACTGGATAGACATCGGTTTAGATGAGCTCAATAGTCTTATAAAGACATAATCATTCCCCACTGCTGTCTCGTCCATTTTAAGTTTTATGGACGTTTTATGAACATGTTGCCAGTTTATAAATAATGGATGTCAAGTTAATGTAAAGGTAATCTATGAAGCCCCTCCAGAGGCAGCTGAGAGACTTGACCTGACAGCCACCCTCAAGGCGAAAAGATGTGACTTACTGCCATCGCTTGGATGTTTGGAGTAATTCACTGGTAAAGTTAAGGAAAGTTTATTTATATAGCACTTTTCTCATAAATAATTCACAAATTGCTTTACATAAAAAATGACATATATCGAAAATACAAAAGCAAAATACATGCATAAAAACATCAAGAAAAATAAACATAAATCCCTCACTAAAGGCCTTCTTAAACCACAGGGTTTCCAGCTGCTTTGTTAAAGTCTCAGAGGAGCTTCAAGTGCGAAAACATTTAGGCCACGACTTCCAGAGTCTGGGGGCCACTGCTTGAAAGGTTCGATCCCATGGATCTATAATATTATAATATTAATAATGTTAATATTATAGATCCTTACCCCCCTCTGGTCACTGTGTCAGATCTGGTGTCGGAAGAACAGCATTACCCAGCAGCTGCAGCAGCAGCCACACCGCCCATAGAGGAAGGAAGGAAATAGTTTCACCCAGAAAGCAGCGGACAGTTCAGCCACCAGGCTTTAGCTGCTCACTTCATATAGGAAGATCTTGCAATGGACAAGCTACGTCGTGTACTAAGTGGTCAGGAAGAGAATGAGGAGTTAGGGCTCACTGCACAGGTAATGTAACTACAGCTCCATGAAACCAGGTGGACGGGGAATATTTGACCTGGTTTCTAGTAGCAGCAGAAGTACTACAACTCTGTGCATCTGGGGACTTTTACTAGGCTATGTGACGCGATATTAATTCAAGCTTACTGAAAAACAGACAGTCGTGTTTGATAGCTATTTGTTTGTCATTTGACTAATTCAACTATTCTCTGTTATTTGACTTATTGAGCTGTTCTCGCCACACAGTAAACCCTAGTTTGACAGCTGCTAGCTGCCTTAGCTAAGCTGTCATTAATGCAGATGTCACTGCTGCAGCTAGCCTATTAGCACACCAGCTTTCCTTAACAAATAATCTTTCGAGATACTTCCCTCACCCACTCATTTGATCAAATGTGACGTATAATTGAATGTATTGCAACTCTTTTCATGCTTTCGTAAGGATACGGACGGACAGAGAAGGTAAGTTGAAGGTTTAAAGACTAGCCTATGACTTTGAAAACACTTGATCATGATACGACTCAGCTTAGTAAAGACATTGTTTAAATACACGATTAGTACCAGCAGGTAGTCATCCTGTGGACATCTTATAATCAGCGGGTAGTCCTGTCATATATCTTACATCAGCGGGTCATGTGATGGGGTTGTTGGGTTGTTATCTTGCTCGTGGTGTTCCTGTGATGGAGGAAGTACTGTTGCTGCTGTCCCATCATGCCGTCTGGCAGTGGCCAGCTGGTGAAGGGTTGACAGGAGGGGTGAGGGGTCAGTGCCTGTGGTGTGTCTATACTAGAGCTGGATCCTACTGACGAATATTAAGCAGTCGATAAATTATCAAATTATGAAAGCTTGAGGTTTTCCCTGCCTAACCCAGGTTGTTGTCATGTATAAAGGCTTTGTCTTATCTACCTGGGTACACATTGTATTTATTTCGCTGATAAAATAGAAAATCTTATTTAGTATAGAAAGTATAAAGTTTAGGCCGAGCCCCCCTGTGCGTGTTTGAGTGTGTGTGCATGTTTGTCTGTGTGTTTGTGTGTGTGTGTGTGTGTGTGTGTGCGTGTGTGGGCCGCTGCCCATCTTGTGACTTCCTGCTATTGTTCCCTGCAGGTCCTGGATGCGTCCACACTCAGCTACAGCACCAGGGTCAAGTGGTTCATCATCTGCTTTGCAGCAGGAGTCCTCTGCTCCATACTGGTCAGTGGGGATACGACACACATACACAGACAGACAGAGAGACACACGCACAGACTGACACATGCACCCACACATACAGACTGATAAACAGACAACATTTAAGATTCAGCCACCTACTTGTCAAAGAGTATCTCAGCGTGGGTCTCCGTCTAACCACAGGAACAGGCTGATAGTCTGATGACAGGCGCTGGTGCATCAGAGTGTGCAGCTGTGTGGTGTGTTGGTCCAGGGGGTTTGTCCAGCACAGTAGGAGACATTGTGTAGTCAGGATTGTTATGTAGCAGAGCTCAGGGGTGGAACACAGTAGGCAGAGGCCTGTCCCTCTGGATGCAGCAACTGGCTCAGTAGATGGGACAAATTAGTCCTTTTCAAGATGGATTATACTGTTTGTCTGTTTCATCTATTTACTCTCAGCATAACTTCCTGTCACCAAACAGTTCATTTGTTTCCATTCATCTGAATTGAGTGTCTTGCTTGGTATTTCTTCATGCTTGGTGTTTCTGCATCCGTTGGCTGTCTGCCACACTGGAACTGGTCCCACTCCACCAGCACAGGGCAGGCGATACATCTCTGCTGCACACACAAACCAACACCACTGTTTTCCTGCTGCCATGTCGCTAGGCTAGTCCTGCTAACCAGGCCATGAGCCTGTATGATCCTCAGGGCTGGTGTCTGAGGTCTGTACGATCCTCAGGGCTGGTGTCTGAGGTCTGTACGATCCTCAGGGCTGGTGTCTGAGGTCTGTACGATCTTCAGGGCTGGTCTTCAGGGCTGGTGTCTGAGGTCTGTACGATCCTCAGGGCTGGTGTCTGAGGTCTGTACGATCCTCAGGGCTGGTGTCTGAGGTCTGTACGATCCTCAGGGCTGGTGTCTGAGGTCTGTACAATCCTCAGGGCTGGTGTCTGAGGTCTGTACGATCCTCAGGGCTGGTGTCTGAGGTCTGTACGATCCTCGGGGCTGGTGTCTGAGGTCTGTATGATCCTCAGGGCTGGATTTGGCTAGATTTGACCCCACTGTGTCCCTTGAAAGTTAGCTCAGCCTGAGCAAAGATTATCTGTAGTACTGATACTGTCCACTAGATAGAGCACACACACCAAAGGAATCAGTCATCTTGGATCTGGATGGAGTACTGATTAAGATAAGAAAAACCTTTATTTGCAGTTAACAACAGCCGCAGGGTACAGTACAGCACTCAGATTACAGTTGGCATTCCTTTAGAAAACACTTTTATACAAAGCAATGTACAAATAGTGGATATAGATACATGGATTGTCCACAATTTTAAGTATGCTTTCCAAAAGAAGTGAGAGTAGACATTAACTAATTCCAGTACTCTTGTTAATTATAATCTGTCAGACCTCGCACAAATTTACATAATTAAGGATATATCAATAAAGCATGGTTGGTAAAATGTTCCAATAAAGTATGGTTGTGATGAATGATAAAGTGTGGTTGAGGAAAGTGATAAAAGCATGGATATGATTGTGGTCAGAAGGACTGTGATAAGTGATAGCAAGATATAAAAAGCCTGTGTATGGTGGTCTGTTTCTGATCCTGTTGAATGATAGCGCTGTGATCTAATGACCCTTTTATTCCCCAGGGCACAGCACTGTTGTTCCTACCCAATGGTTCCAAGCTGTTTGCTGTGTTCTACACGCTAGGAAACCTGTCCGCCCTCTCCAGGTAAGACTTCTGGGGGTTCCTCAGCAGGGGAACCTCACTCTGGTGGCAGTCACACAGTTTTGTGTTCCAGTCATGTCAGCATGAAGGAGGATGGTGTCAGAAATGTCCTGATGAAATGGAACTGATTCTAGTGATAGAGGTCTTGTGGAAGAGTCAGGACAGTCACATCTTATGGGTCAGGAAGGGGTGGACTCCCTCCTGAGGCTGGGACATGGAGGCTGGCTGTGTGAGAGGCTGGGCTGGGAGAGAGGCTGGGCTGGGAGGGAGGCTGGGCTGGGAGGTAGGCTGGGAGGGAGGCTGGGCTGGGAGGGAGGCTGGGCTGGGAGAGAGGCTGGGCTGGGAGAGAGGCTGGGCTGGGAGAGAGGCTGGGCTGGGAGAGAGGCTGGGCTGGGAGAGAGGCTGGGCTGGGAGAGAGGCTGGGCTGGGAGAGAGGCTGGGCTGGGAGAGAGGCTGGGCTGGGACATCCTGATCTGAACCATTGGGATCTGTGATGCTGCACATGATGGACGAGGCCTTTTGTCTATGTTTGAAAAATGACCCGTCAAGAATTAAGATTCCAACACGCAGGCAGGAGCCTGTTCTGTGAGTTCAACAAGGAAATCCAGGGAGGTCAGTGGCAGTTTGTTTTACTGATGTAGTACAGCTTAAAGACAGACAGACACAGACAGAGACAGCCTGGAGACAGACAGACACAGACAGAGACAGCTTGGAGGCAGACAAACACAGAGACAGACAGCTTGGAGACAGACAGCTTGGAGACAGACAGCGTGGAGACAGACAGCGTGGAGACAGACAGCGTGGAGACAGACAGCGTGGAGACAGACAGCGTGGAGACAGACAGCGTGGAGACAGACAGCGTGGAGACAGACAGCGTGGAGACAGACAGCGTGGAGACAGACAGAGACTACTCCTTGTTCAGGCCTGCTGTCCTAGACAGCTCCACCTCCTGTCCTGAAGTGGACTTCACGTCAGAAGAACACAGCGACACCTGTGTGTCTGTTGTCCTTGTTGACAGCTGCGGTGTTTGTTTATGGGACGTCCGAAACGGACGTGACAGAAACAGTGTTCAGACGTATTTGTCTGGGTAAGATGAGGACTCAGTGTCCTGTCCTGTCATCAGCTGGGTCACACTCTGGCTCTTCTGCTTCACAGGGATCTTTGGTCCTCGCTCTGGATAAGTGTGTCTGCATGCCTAAATGTATTTACACTCAGGAACTGACTCAGTGATTCTGGCACAGGCACATTGTCTTGTGTTTCGGAGCCCTTCTGTCTCTAGGCTGGTGTTTGGCACAGGTTGGTGGCCACGGTAACATTGACGGCTAAAGTAGCAGTTGAGTGTGAGTCAGGTGGACGGGCGTCAGCTGTCCTGTAGGGGTCCGGTCCCAGCTGGTCCCAGAGCCTACCTGGGAGAGGGTCTGTCTGGGAGAGGGTCTGTTTGGGTGAGGGTCTGTCTGGGAGAGGGTCTGTCTGGGAGAGGGTCTGTCTGGGAGAGGGTCTGTCTGGGAGAGGGTCTGTCTGGGAGAGGGTCTGTCTGGGAGAGGGTCTGTCTGGGAGAGGGTCTGTCTGGGAGAGGGTCTGTCTGGGAGAGGGTCTGTCTGGGAGAGGGTCTGTCTGGGAGAGGGTCTGTCTGGGAGAGGGTCTGTCTGGGAGAGGGTCTGTCTGGGAGAGGGTCTGTCTGGGAGAGGGTCTGTCTGGGAGAGGGTCTGTCTGGGAGAGGTTGAAAGTTTCTCTGTTACTATTTCTGTCTGTCTGTGTAGCTGTCTGTCAGACTATGCCAGGTCGCCCAGGTTACCAGAGCAGATACAAACACAACCTCTCTCTCTCTCTCTCTCTCTCTCTCTCTTTCTGTCTCTGTCTCTGTCTCTGTTTCTCTGTCTCTCAGTCTGTTGTATCACAGCCACCCTGACCCTCTGCATGACCCTGTATCGGCTGTGCTTCAGGGAGAATGTGACTGACATGACAGATTAGACTCATGTAGACTCATGTCAGTCAGTGCGTTACTGTGCTTCCTGTTTGTGTTGAACTGATCATGTCAGTAAGAACAGGTGATGATTCCTGGGTACAGGAGCTAATTGGAGCCTGTGGTGCTATCTGCTGATCTCACAATGCAACAGGACATGTGACCTGAGCGTCCTTTATCCACAGGGCTTCCTGCTGTGTGTTTGAATGGCAGCACAGTCCTCTGTCATACAGACTCCTCACATTCTCTCCCTGTCAGCCATTGTCTGGCCCACACACACACACACACAAAGACACACCAACTCACAGCAACATACACATGCCTCACACGAACACTGAAACGGATCTCACAAGTACAAAAGCACACATACCTCATACACACAGTGAGATGTGTGATGGCAGATGTTGACATGACTGTTCTGTTCTCCTGCAGAAGATGTTGACATGACTGTTCTGTGGTTCTGTTCTCCTGCAGCAGATGTTGACATGACTGTTCTGTGGTTCTGTTCTCCTGCAGAAGATGTTGACATGACTGTTCTGTGGTTCTGTTCTCCTGCAGAAGATGTTGACATGACTGTTCTGTGGTTCTGTTCTCCTGCAGCAGATGTTGACATGACTGTTCTGTGGTTCTGTTCTCCTGCAGCAGATGTTGACATGACTGTTCTGTGGTTCTGTTCTCCTGCAGCAGATGTTGACATGACTGTTCTGTGGTTCTGTTCTCCTGCAGCAGATGTTGACATGACTGTTCTGTGGTTCTGTTCTCCTGCAGCACCTGCTTCCTGATGGGGCCTCTGAAACAGCTGAAGCGCATGTTCGAGCCAACTAGACTGATAGCAACCTGTGTCATGCTGGTAACCTCACCCCTCTCTCTGACCTCTTCTCCCCCACACCTCACCCCTTCTCCCTCCCACCACACCCCTCTCTCTGACCTCTTCTCCCCCACACCTCACCCCTTCTCCCCCCTACCTCACCCCTCTCTCTGACTCCTTCTCCCCCTCACCTCACTCCTCTTCCCCCAGCTCACTCCTTCCCCCCACCTCACCCCTTCTCTCACCCACCTCACCCATTCTCCCTCCTTTTCTCTTCCACCTCAATTCTGCTCCTCCACAACTCACCCCCCACTCACACACACACAACATATGCTTACTCTTCCTGTCCTCCACCTTTCGTTATCCTTGTTCCTGTCCTCCTTCACCCCATCCTACCCCTCTTCCTCCTCTTCCTTCTTTTTCACCTTCTCCATGTTGAGTCATGCTTTCCACTCAAGGGATCTTCCAGCTTCTTTAAAGGGTTTCCATGTCCTCTATAAGGGTGTAGGTTGGTTATAGGTGGAATATGCAA
Organism: Protosalanx chinensis; assembly: GCA_030340685.1. Classification (NCBI taxonomy): domain Eukaryota; kingdom Metazoa; phylum Chordata; class Actinopteri; order Osmeriformes; family Salangidae; genus Protosalanx; species Protosalanx chinensis. Next base: position 14,378,286 of record CM059321.1, read on the forward strand.
AATTATTAGATCTGCCTGTGGTAGTAGTGTTATCCCTCCATGATATGAAGTTTTCTCAGTCAGCCAAGGTGAGGTCATGGATGTTGATCTCTTTGGCTTTCAGGGCGCTCCTTGATCCAAGCTGCTGTGGATAGCTTGTGTGTGATTAGAGTGTGATGTGTCACTGTGCGATAGGCTGTCCTCTGACCTCTGCCTTTCCCCCCACAGCTGTGCCTGATCCTGACCCTCTGTGCAGTCTTCTGGGTAAGTCCCTCTTCCGAAGCTGTCTCTGACCCCTGTGTGACCTCCTGGAGAGATGCTTGCCGGGGTCATCCCACTCCCAACCTTAATGTAGGCCACCTTAGTGTCCTACCTGTGCTGGGTTAGTGTCCCACCTGTGCTGGGTTAGTGTCCCACCTGTGCTGGGTTAGTGTCCTACCTGTACTGGGTTAGTGTCCCACCTGTACTGGGTTAATGTCCCACCTGTACTGGGTTAGTGTCCTACCTGTACTGGGTTAGTGTCCCACCTGTACTGGGTTAGTGTCCCACCTGTACTGGGTTAATGTCCCACCTGTACTGGGTTAGTGTCCTACCTGTACTGGGTTAGTGTCCCACCTGTACTGGGTTAGTGTCCCACCTGTACTGGGTTAGTGTCCCACCTGTGCTGGGTTAGTGTCCCACCTGTAACCTGCTGTGATCTGCTCAAATGCTCTTTGTAAATCACTCAAACAAGATCTGATATCTCTCTCCATCTTCCTTCCGTCTCTTTCTGTGCTCATCTTTCCAGTGGGGAAAAAAGGGTCTGGCCATAATCTTCTGCATTCTCCAGTTCCTGGCTATGACATGGTAAGTAGTGATGCTGGAGTCCTCCATGAGACCCACAGGGCTGGGAGATGGGAGGTCATGTTTCTCTAGCTAACTTCCTGTAAGGTGTAGCCTTTGGTCCAGTGTTGATGTGTCTTTGTGGGTGTATTTGTGGGTTTTGAAAACAGTGTGTTTATATTGTTGGGTGTTTACTAGGAGTGGACTCTGAGCAGTAATATTCGAAACATGTATGATGCTAACAGTGGGTGTGGCTAACTCCAGGTGATGCTAACAGTGGATGTGGCTAACTCCAGGTGATACTAACAGTGGGTGTGGCTCACTCCAGGTGATGCTGACAGTGGGTGTGGCTAACTCCACGTGATGCTAACAGTCGGTGATGTTAACAGTAGGTAATGCTAACAGTAGGTGTGGCTAACTCCAGGTGATGCTAACAGTGAGTGATGCTAAGACGGGGTGTTACACGCAACTCAAGTCATGAGCTAACAGTTTGTGTTCATTAGCTGTGTGGCTTGGCTGACAGACAGCTGGGCTGCCTTACTTGGCAGGTGCTAAATCCTGTTAGTGAGTAAACAGAAAGATAATCCCAGGGAGGCCAGCAACAGTTCACTGCCTTACCCTAGTTTCCCAGCTCAGCATCAGTCCACCAGGCAGGTCAGTCGAGGACTGTGGTCTAGGCCGGGGCTGTCTGGGCTCTGTGGCCTCTAACCCTCCCCCCTGTCCCTGCCTCTCTCTCTCCATGTCCCCTTCACTGGGGACGTCAGATGGCAGAGTGATTAAGGAAATTGGGCTGGTAATCAGAAGTTTGCCGTCGAATCCTGGCTGTGCCAGCAGGACGTAGTGTCTTTGGGAAAGGACCCTACTACTTCACCCTACTTTCCCCCGGGGGGACGTCCCTGCATGTGCTGTAAATCGCTCTGGATAAGAGCGTCTGCTAAATGTCTCTGTTTTCCTCTCTATCTATCTTTATATTTACATTTAGTCGTTTAGAAGATGCTCTTATCCAGAGTGATTTACAGCACATACAGCGACATTCCCCCTGAGGCAAGTTGGGTGAATTGCCTTGCTGAAGGACACAATGTCATGTTGCCTCAGCCAGGAATCAACCTGGCAACCTTCTGATCACTAGCCCGACGCCCTAACCACTCAGCCACCTATCTCCCCATCTTGGTCTCCCAGTTACCGCCTGTCTCTGTCCCTATCCTGCCTCTGTCCCTAAAGGGTGACTGTCCTCCCCATGCCTCCATCCTCTCTGCGTCCTTGCGCCCTGCCTCCATCCTACCTGCCCTCTGAGGGACAGATGGGCCGTGTCTCCTCTGTGAAGAGATATCCTTGACTCCAACACATGTTGAGGATGGACTTAGCAGGGCCTCTCTAAGCTCCTGCTGACCCAGAGTTGCCTGGGAGATCACAGGTGGGAGATCAGCGGTGTCTAGATGCTTAGATCCACACTACTTACCTTTACTGAGGAGTAGCCCTGTCTAAAGACACCTCCCCTTACTGAGGAGTAGCCCTGTCTAAAGACACAGCACCTCCCCTTACTGAGGAGTAGCCCTGTCTAAAGACCCAGCACCTCCCCTTACTGAAGAGTAGCCCTGTCTAAAGACACCTCCCCTCACTGAGGAGTAGCCCTGTCTAAAGACACCTCCTCTTACTGAGGAGTAGCCCTGTCTAAAGACACCTCCCCTAACTGAGGAGTAGCCCTGTCCAGATACACACCACCTCCCCTCACAGAGGAGTAGCCCTGTCTCTATAAACTCTCTCTCATCTCTTCCTTCACTTCCGCCTTCACTGCTCCTCAGAGGCAGCCGTCGCCTTAGCAACCGGTAGCTGTGTGTCCCGAAACCTTGGCGTAACGAGGATGTGATAAACTCACACGTACGCACTTGTGTGGAGTGGAGCGGGCATGTACAGCACAGCATGTGTGTGTGTGCGTGGGGGGGGGCTGTGCGTGCGTGTGTGTGTGTTAGACCAGACCCAGACCTGCTCTGTACCTTGTCAGCAGGTGACGGGACACATACCTGCAGACTGCTCAGCGAAGCAAGTTAAATACCAGTCATGCCAGAACAGAGCTACTAGTTAATGATTACTGCACACACACTAATCATTGTAGTGAATGACGGCAGGATAGGCTGAGATACTGCTCTCTAGAACAGGGGTGGTCTAGAACTGGGGCGGTCTAGAACTGGGGCGGTCTAGAACTGGGGCGGTCTAGAACTGGGGCGTTCTAAAACTGGGGCGGTCTAGAACTGGGATGGTCTAGTACTGGGGCGGTCTAGAACTGGGGACCAGATTACCTGTATACTATTATGAATGTGGCACTTCAAATTTGAACTTAAACAGAAGGAGGATGTTTAATAAAGGAGTGTTAACCAACTGTCGTGTGTTTAACTAACCACAGCCTTGCGAACCTTAACCCTCTGGGTTTATTTAATGACCAGGTTTGTATTATGTAAAATACATTTTACAATCCTCTTGCCTTTTTTAATCTAATCTCATCGGCATCAAGACAACGGTAGGTTTATCTGTGACTCACAGTTGGGACTTTAACGTACCAGTAATTTAATCGCCCAATTAATTTCATTGTTGCGTGATATCGGATTGTTTAAATTCTGACTGCTGACTAATGTCTTCAGAAGTGACACTCCACTAACCTCTCTGTCTCTTCCTCTTTCTCCCCCTCTTTCTCTCCCGTTCTCTCCCCCCCATCTCTCTTTCCCTTTCTCCCTCTATCTGTCTCTTTCTTCATTTATTTCTCTCTTGTCTCTCTCAGGTACAGCATCTCATACATTCCATTTGCCAGGTAAGATCCAGAGACTTCCTGTGTGAGTCAGAACACTAAATCACTCCTGAAGCAGCTCGTCTGGCTCTGGGGAAGTTAGGTTGATCTTTCTGAAACATGTCTAATCTACCCTGTGGAGCCAATACTATTATTTTATTTATTTTTGTCACCAACTATGGTCTGTCTTGAGTACTTAAGGTGCACCTTTTGGTGTGAGCTAACTGCCCAGTTGCTATGCATCTCAGTGTCCTGGTTCCGGGAATCCCAGACACACCAACGCTATCTCTAAAAACTGTTTATCCACAAATGGCACTGTGCCCAGACACACACACACACACAGACGTACGCACAGACACACACACACACAGACACCGCTGGGCTGTTTCTGCTTCAGCCACACAAACAACACAGAGAACCAGATGATCCCAGAATGAAAACATGTTGTTATTTACCCCTAAACACCCTGCTGTTTGGCTTCACCATATGGCAACCCCCCCCACCCCCCCTTCAGTCAAAGGACACGCAAATGGCTGCTTGTTATTCCTCCCCATCATGCTCAGCTCAAAGTATCAAGGCTCTGTAAGATCCACAGCATGGTGCTGATCATGTGCTTTTTGCTGGATGATAATGAGCGATGAGCCAAGGCTTTGCTGTCTGTGTTAAGTGGTGCTGGAGGATGTTTGAAGTAGGCAGCTGAAGATAACCTGACCAGGCCATCCTGGTGTCCTGTGAAGATAGCCTACATTAAGCAGACGCTCTAATCCAGAGTGACTTTACAGCAAGTACAGGCACATTCCCCCTGAGGCAAGTAAGGTGAAGTGCCTTGCCCAAGGACACACCGTCATGTTGACACAGCCAGGGTTTGAACTAGGGATCTTCTGATTACTAGCCTGACACCCTAACTGACTGTGCCACATGAATGAAGATAGCCTAGCCATGTGGTCCTGGTGTCCTAACTATGGAGCTGAAGATAGTCCTGGTGTTCTATCTGCTCTCCATGACTAGAGCATTGGTGTTGACCCAGGCCAGCTGTGAATGAGGGAATGTCTTTCTCATGTGGTGAGTGGTCTTACCACCCCTCTGCTCTCCCTCCAATCCCCCCAGTTGGAGAAACGCTAATCCCTTCTGACAGCTGAGGACCAACACCCCCCTCCCCCCCACACACACTCCCTGCGCCCCCCTGTTCACCTCGTCCCTAAAGAGCAGAGAGAGGAGGGGAGACAAAGACTGTGAGAGTCTCTGTGGCTGTTCTGAGGAGCTCAAGTCGAACAGATCAACAATATTGTTTTTTTTCCTGATTTAGAGCAACACATGCCCAATATTGCTCTCCCTTGTTATTCCCAGTCAGAGAATTAGTTTTTTTTATGTGGGCAAGAAATGTTTTTTCCTCCTTGATCCATTAAGCCGCTTGGTTAAATCCATTTTCATTTGGTAGATTGGATTATAGCCTAGCAGTGGTTGTTATTGCAGAGCTGACATGTACAGTATTGTGATCATGAAGCCTCATGCCTCCATTAATACCTCATCATGCATGTATCACCCTTCTGCTCTGCTGGCCTCAACCTATCATCATCATCATCCCTCAAAGACAAGTCAACCCATTATCATCACTCTTCCTCTGACTCCCCATCTAACTCCACCTTTACCTCACCCTCTACCTCACCCTCAGATTTACCCTCAACACCACTCTCTGACTCACCCCCTGACTCACCCTCTACCTCGCTCTCTACCTCAACCCTCTACCTCCCCCTCTTCTTCACCCTCTACCTCACTCCTTCCTCCCCTGATACAGATCAGATACAGTGTATGTAGAAACGGTATCATGGCTAGACAGTCTTAGTGTTAGCTATGGGGCAAAGCTAGACAGTCTTAGCATTAGCTATGGGGCAAAGCTAGACAGTCTTAGCATTAGCTATGGGGCAAAGCTAGACAGTCTTAGCGTTGGCTCAGGTGCAAAGCTAGACAGTCTTTGCGTTAGCTCTGGGGCTTGGCTAACTAGTAGGGGTATCCGGGGTAGCCATTGCTAGGTGCTTTCATCATAAAGGAAACCATTCAGGGATTGATTATCAATTCATGAAGTGGTTGAGTGGGTCTGACGTGTGTGTGTGTGTGTGTGGTTCCCAGTCTCTCCACCACCCCACCTGCTCTGTTGTGGTCTTTTCTCCTCTGTAACTTTGGCTGCATTCACACCTTCTCCAGCTGAGGGAGTCTGCATAGCAACACAGGGAGAAAGAGGAAGAGGAAAGGATCAAGAGGAGAGGAAGACTGTGGGGGGAGAGGGGGGAGGCAGGATGTAGAATATGACCTTGTTCTGCTGTTGCCTTGGTTACTGCCTGCATTGCATCATCCCACAGCACAGCATACCATACCTGAAGTGGTGGAATGAGAGAAGGGGGGGAGGGGGACAAAAGGATGTATGGAGGGAGGGGTTAGAGCTGGTAACATCACTCTGAGCATGTGCTCCTTCCCCGTCAAAACACCCTTCATCTATTCATGAGCCCCACCCAGCTACCTCCACAAAACCCTGAGCAATGCTAACGCCCTGTGCGTTTATGCGTGTGTATGGATGGATGTGTGTGTGTGTGTGTGCGTGCACAACAATATAAAAAAAAAAAAATCCTAAATAAACGAGATTATACTTGTTTAGTTCTAGCTTCTGGAACCATCTCTTGTCCATATCTGAGGAACTCTAATGTCCTTAAGTCTGGTTTGTTACTGAAGCTGACCCCTTTCTTCTCTGTTTCTCCCCACAGAGATGCAGTGATGAAGTGCTTCACCACCTGTTTGAGTTAGTACTGCAGGACTCACCTGCCACAAGGCTGCTCCCAGGATCCACCTGCTACAGCAGTTCATCTGTAAAATGTTTCTTTTCAGTTTTATAATATTCTCTCCCCCTCTCTGAAACTGTGTTTTGCTACTTCATACTGTGATGCATATACTGTAGATACTCTTCTATACACTCTAGATACTCTACTGTCTGTATAACAGAATACTTTAAATCAGAAGTATTTTACAGAGTGTTTGCTTTTGGGTGTGAGAGTTTGGTGACTGCTTAAAATTATAATATTTAAGAATGTTCCTAATATATGTAATGTCTTTCACTTTTATATCTGATTTATATCTGAAGTGCAGGGAAAGTTGTAATACTTGTAATACAATGTTTGTAACACATACATTCTGGAAATACTATACAACAAGTGCTTTATAATTTTTCAGCTTTTGTTTCCTTATGTTTTCTACTCATTTTGATAAGACAAAGCATTTTAACTATAGTTTTCACTTTCAGAAGTGTTCAGAATCAGAAGGATCTTCATGTAAGCTACAGTATACTGATGCAGTAAACATTTAATTTACCCAAAGCAAAGGTCTCTTGTCCTCTCAGCACTTGAGTGTGTGTATGTATGTATGTGTGTGTGTCTGTCTGTCTGTCTGTCTGTGTCTGTTTATTATTTACTTTATTGTAAGTCTATTCTGTGTGTGTTTTGTGTGCACGTGTCTACTGTGTCTGTGTGTGTGTGTCTACTCTGTGTGCCTGCGTGTGTGTGTGTTTGAGGCAGTGATGGATAAAAAATGAGTCTGCTGTGTCCTCAGATGAGCAGCCTAATGGATCTCCAGGGTCTAGTCTGTCTACCCTGTTGTGCCTCCTCCCTGCCCTGCCTCCTCCCTACCCTGCCTCCCCCCTGCCCTGCCTCCTCTCACCCCTACCTCCCTCTTCTCTGCCCTGCCTTCTCTAACCCCAGCCCTGTCACACCCCTGAACACCAAGACTCCAGCTTCCTGTCTGGTCCTACTCAGCTCCACACATGTCCAGGCACATTGAAGTCTCTCCCTCAGCAATTCATAATGAATTAGTCATGTCAGTATTCCAGAACACTCTGCCGGATGTACTAATTATTCCTCCTCCCTCCCCCACTCTCCTCCTACTCTCCCACTCTCCTCCTCCTCCATCCCCTCACTCTCCTCCTCCCCCACTCTCCTCCTCCCCCACTCTCCTCCTCTGCCTTTCTCATCCCCCTCTTCCGCCCATTCCATTTCTGCTGCCGATCATGACATGACCTAATAACCCACTGCTTCTCCAGCAGCTTGCCTCCTGTCAACGACCAGGCAGCCCGCCTAGGGATGCGGTTACCATGACAACCCCTCAGGAGCGCTGCTGAAGCTCTACCCAGCTGTGGCGCCAGCCCAAGTCACATGATGATTATGCTAATGAGGTGCGTGTGCAGGAGAGGAAGCAGTGATGGTACTGGAGGTATTGGAGGAGGGGAGGGGTGAAGGGGGGAGGGGGTCTTCTCCCAGCTTAGCCAACAAAGGAAATCCGTTCTATTTCTGCCTGTCCATGAGATCAGTTACCTGGGCTGTCTGCTGTATATGGAGGCTGTCTCTGGCTTCCTGTATTGCTAAAACACGGTTGTTAGGGTTGTGCTGTGTTTAGAGCTGTCCTGTGTTTAGAGCTGTCCTGTGTTTAGAGCTGTCCTGTGTTTAGAGCTGTCCTGTGTTTAGAGCTGTCCTGTGTTTAGAGCTGTCCTGTGTTTAGGGCTGTCCTGTGTTTAGGGGTGTGTTACTTCAGGACAAGGAAGCAGACTGCTTGGCCAAGTAGAAAACTGCTGTGATGTCCTGTCGGTTGAAAGAGACAGCAGGATGTAGACTTCCCAAAGCAGTTAGTGTCCCACTGTTGTTTACCTGTTATTTACACATTAATTTAATGATGTGTATTTAATCCTCTCTTCCTACTAGTCGAGGAGACAGGATGTCTGTGGTTCAGAACTCTGTTCATGATGCTGAAGGACACACCTGTATCATCCCATCCCCTCTCTTACCCTGATCTATAGCTCTTCCTTATTTTCTCTCTCTCTTTCCCTCTGTCTGTCTGCTTCTCTCTTGCTCCCTCTCTCCTCAGGTGAACCCAGTGGTATTAACTCAAACACCACCATAACACCCTGTTTTGACCAGTAAATCCATAACCCCATCAGCTTTAATGAATTCTTGTATGTCATTGGTCCCCTCAGAGAATACTAAGCTGAAGCCAGTTTATCTTAACCCTCCCCAGCTGGTCAACACACCACACAACCCTGCCACAACCCTTGCAACACCCTGCCACAACCCCTGCAACACCCTGCCCCAACCCCTGCAACACCCTGCCCCAAACCCTGCAACACCCTGCCCCAACCCCTGCAACACCCTGCCCCAAACCCTGCATCACCCTGCCCCTAACTCTGCCCTTCAACAGAGCAGTGGAGCCTTTGTAGTTATTTAGTACTCCCTTTCCTTCTGGATTGATTTCAATTCTGGTTTTCTGTTGGTGCTTTGTCCATTTCGCTGCACTGAAGCTACAGTGATTTTTACTGTATTTTCAATAATTTATAGGTTTGACTGCCTTATTGATAAATGAAGAAAACTCAATAATCACTTAAATCATTTCAAAACTAACAAATAAGGCTCTCAAAACTCAGAGTGTCCTCTTCAGGGGGAAAAACAGCATCTCATGGTCACTTTCTACCTGTTTGTAAATTTTTTTACTGAAAAAAAAAAAAAGAATTGTAAAGCTTATTGTCCTTCCCTACTTTTTAAATTCAAGATCTGTATATATTTGTTTGCACCATCCTGCTACACTAAATTCCGTGTTTGTGCCAATTTATAAAAACCAATTTTGATTCCAATCACTTCAGTATTGGCTCAATTAACCTCAGATGTACCCAATTGTCCGTTAATCCATAATCCTTAACAGTCCGTATGTCAATCTGTCATGGATGGCTGACTTCAACACAGTGACATATGAAAGGTTCAAGGACATTGACAATTTTCAAAAAGGCCACCATGTTGATGAACACAACAAATGATACCTTCTATGTATCTATCCTGTGGTGTTTTTATGGGAGGGGGGGTGGGGGGGGGGTTTGGTTGAAGCTGTTTTTCCCCCCATTTTTTTTTACTTATTCCTGGAAATTATAGTATGACATCACCACAAGATCCACTCTTGTTTTTGTTATGTGAGTCTTTGTTTAACCTGGTGCCCCCCACTCACCCACCCACCCACCCCTCCCTCCCTGCCGCCGCCCCCCCCCCCCCCCCCCCCCCTTCTTCCAGGCCACGCCTCTTGGCAGGCAGAGTACTAAAGTGTCCGTCCTCCACCTCCCCTCACCAGTTGAACACCAGACAGGAGAGCAGGTGAACACACAGGCTTCAGACTCGCTTCTTTACCGGATGATGATCAGATTACATCGCTCTGCCGTCTCTTGCATTCGTATACAAAATTCATCCCGACAACGAGGACTTTGACGTTCGCCCTAAACCGAGACCAGATTCGTCATTAAGATGCCTTTCCCTCCTATAAACCTCCATACCAGGATCTCCTCTCCTGGAAGGGACCTCTTCCGGAGGAAGAAAGCCAGTTTAGTGCCTTCACACTCTGTGTTTTCCAACAAATCTGGAGAAGAGATTGAACCGGAGAAAGAGAAGATGTCTTGGTCATCCGCCAACCTGAGGAACTTTGGGGGGAAAAGTCAGCAACCGAAAACTAAACTCCCCGTTCAGAAGCCGGCCACCGAGGTGAAGAGCTCGTGGCTGAGTCTCCCCAAACCCCGGGACTCCTGCGACAGCGTGACGCGCTCGAGCTCCATGGAGTCCAGCACGCGCCGGGGCAGCAAGCAGTCCTCGCGCAGCTCCATAGGCAAAGATGAAGGAGAAGCGGAGATTCAGTTTTCGCTCAGTCTCACACCCGAAGCCATTCTTGTTATTCAGAGGCGTAATTTAGAAAAGCAGATGATGGCCAAGCAGCAGAAGTGCTGCGCGTCAGCGGACTTTCGGCACAGGAGAGTGTTCCCATCTAAGAGGGGCAGCTCGAGGAGCAGCGCGCCTGGCGCTAAACTGGAGGAGTGCGCTAAGGATATAACCACCATTGTCAAGATCTCTCTGCTGAACGATCAGTACAAGTACGACGACGTGGAGTACGAGGAGGAGGACGGGGACGTGGACGAGACGGTCCTGAGGAAATGCAGAGAGTGGCTGAAAGGAGTAGAGAATGCTGCCGCTTTGGGGAAAGTTGACAAACTGGCCTCGCTGCCTCATCTTAAAGGCTGTTGACGTCCTTCATCACTGACCTGCCTGGTATAGGAGACCTCACTGAACAGAGTGGACATTACTGGGACTATAAGGGGGTTGATGTGGAGCTTTTTGCACCAGTACGCACGGCGGAAGCCTTTTTCTTTGCACTGTAAGACACGAGGTGGTAGGGAGCCTTGTTGGTTCTGCTGGATGAAGAACCTCAAACAGACAGGGACAGACTTATGTTACATTATTTGCACGTGGATCTGGTTTTCGGCAGGGCACGTGCAGTTGGCAGAGGTTTGTGTCTGACTTAAGGGAATGCTGGCGCGCGCTGTTGGCATCCCTCGAGCTCCTTTTGTGTTCTGCAGGGAAACAATAGCTGTCAACGGCAACAGGCTCTGCGCGCGCCACAGGCTCTGCGCGCTCCTTCTGCCGGGAACAAGCTGTCCATTTGACCTTCTGACCCCAGAGATACTGCTGTTTCTATCTGTGTACAGTATTAATCCAACAAGGCCTTTTTGCAAATGTTTGTTTTCTGAATTTCTGGCATTTTTATGCTATTTGTATGAAGTAAAATGATACAAATCAACCTGCCTTTGCGTTTGCAGTATTTTAAATGTCTTTATTGATAATGTATAGCAGGCCTGTAACCTGTTCTATGCCATTGAGGCTTTAATGTGAAGTTGTAATAAACATGCAAAATAGGAGTAATAATTTGACCTAAGTTTCAGACGATCCAACTAAAGTTCTGAAAAGGTTCTTCATAAACTAATTGAAATGCAGGGCTAATAGTCGCACAAGATTATCCTGGACCGGGAGAAGGTGAGTGCGACCCTCTACCGACCACCAAGTGACACAGCACAATGTGGATCGAGTATTTTAGCAACAACCCAACAACACCGTCTGATGCCAAACGGCTCTTTAAAACGTTACTTTTGTGTAAAACCCAATGAGGTTGTACTGATTCCAAACGATTTAACGAGTTGAACAATGCTAAGGAATCTTTATGAACTGGGGAGCACACAGCTCTGACTGGAAGACATGTGAGCCTTTTACTGGAATCAAAGCAACAAAGCTCTAACGGGTGTATTCCCTAACTTTATGGAGCTGTTATGTGTAACTTAGTTACCACAGTGTTTGTGAAAGGTGAGAGCATTTTCATAGGGTTAAGAAGTTAGAGAGTGTTAGAGGGAGCATTCTGAAAGAAGGAATTACATTATAAGTCCAAAGATATCAGTAAATGGTAAGCCATTTGAATGTAATCATTATTGGTGTTTTTTTTTTATTCCCATTGATATAAGTTTGAGTTTGCCGGTTTTTTGGCAGTTGAATCCTCGGCCTGTATATTTAGACAGACCTGTGAGTGATGTGTTCAGGCTGCTGCGGTCTGCAGGATGACAGACGTTCATCAGGACAGCAGTCTGCCCTCCATCTTGGAGTCCTACGGCTCTCACCTTGAAGCCAGTCAGGTAACTGCTCTCCAGCAAACCAGCTACTCTGGTTTCATGATTATTATAGTGTGTGGGGTATGAAAGGTAGGGGTGAGGAGAGAGGGGATTCCTGATTCAAACCCGGGCTGCTGTGCTGAGGTCTCAGCCTACAGGGTGAACACAATGAACCTGTGAGAACCCAGGGTTCTCCACACCTGACGGTTTCCTTTCAGAATCCCAGGCTCCTGTTTGGAACGTTCATTGGTTCTAGCTCCAGATCATATCACAGGATATGAGCTTCCTGTTTTGAGCTCCTCAACTTTCACAAATGGTTCAACATGTATAAAATTGTATTTGGCTCGTTCAAATGATCATTCAAATGACATCACATAGCTGTAATTTGTGTGTGAGGTGAGCCAGGGAAGGCCAGCATATAAAGTTTGAACTCCAGCTGTAATGAGAGTGACCATACACAATGACATCGTGACACCATGACATCATGACATCATGACATCATGACATCATGACATCATGACATCATGACACCATGACACCATGACATCATGACACCATGACATCATGACACCATGACATCATGACATCATGACACCATGACATCATGACAGGGTCCTGGTGAGGATGGCAGACTGAGAGTGTCTGCTGCCAGGCTCTGGGGTGGTCCCACTGAGAGGGGACATCATGATGAGGTCAGGGTTTACACAGCTGTGCATAGGGGGTCATGCATGAGTGTATTTGTGTGTGTGTGTACATCAATATGTGTGCCTGTGTGTATTTACCAGAACCCTCTCCACCTCTCTCCCTGGTGACAGTCACAACAGAATCACTGTGATGCGTAACTCCGTTACATCACAATCAAGCCCTTGTCCCTCCCCCTGCTGCCCCCCCCCCCACCCCATCAGCTCTGGCTTGTGTTACTGAGGCAGACGCAATTCTTTCATTTGCTCTATTTGTGGAATTCCAGCCAAATATGAGAAAAAGCTTATCAAACAACTTTCAGTATAAATGTTTTCAATCTAGTTATTTTACAAATGATGACGATGAACTAATCTGACAAATAAAAGTAATAATTTTGCTTATTTCACCATAAAAATACCATGCTGGACCCATATTGGTGTCCATGAGTTGGTAACTTTGGCGTTACATGCAGGCGCTTATGGGTGATCAGCAGGTGCATCTGATCCTTCATGCTGATCCAGCTTAATGTCTTATTGAATAACACAGCCGCTCTGCTGTACAGAAGCAGTGTTCCTGCTCCCTCCCTGCCTGCCTGCCTGCCTGTGCTGACCGGACACAGGCAGGGGTTTCCACTGCTCCAGAATCACAACACTTCATTACCAGTTCATTACCAGAACAGAACAAACCCCAGCAGGCCTGAGACACTGCGGAGAGAGTTGTCATGGTTACACACTAGAAACACACTCTGTTTTTTGGTTGAGTTGTTTTCATTCTGTTCTTTTCACCCTGTGTCGTCATCTTGTTCCCTTCTTCTCTTCACCCTCCTTCACATCACAGCCTTGCTTTCCTTTACCCTCTTTTCCCCTTCATCCCTCAGCTGTTTCTATTTCTCCTTTAATGTCTCCTTTTGTCTCTCTCTATCCGTCAGTGTCACTGTCCCTCTGTCTCTCTGCTTGTTATGGCCATCAATGTAAATAGCAGGAAATAAGAAATACGGAGGGGGACATAGATAATCTGCAACCCCATCCACACACACACTAACACACACACACTAACACACACACTAACACACACACACACATACTGTGGCTGGGGCAGTCAGTTAGGTGGTTATATTGTCCTGGTCTGATTTATTGTGACAGTGCAGACAGACGGATGCTGGCTTTGCCCTGTCACTCCACCCCTCCCCCCCTCTCTCTTGCTCTCTCTCTCCCTCCCTCCCACACACACACCACACACATACACACACTTCCTAGTTCCCCTCCACATCCTTTCTTGCTATTACTGTGGCAACCAAGTTCATAAATCCTGTGTCTGTAATGGTCTTTGTGAGGAGCGACAAAGAGGCCACTTCCTTTGCCACATCAACCTATAAACCTATGTTCATGTCTCTCCTTGGAAGGCTGGTTTCTGTGTCTGTGTCAGCCTGGTCCACACCAGGGGCTCTGATAACCTGGTCCACACCAGGGGCTCTGATAACCTGGTCCACTCCAGGGGCTCTGATAACCTGGTCCACTCCAGGGGCCCTGTTAACCTGGTCCACTCCAGGGGCTCTGTTAACCTGGTCCACACCAGGGGCTCTGTTAACCTGGTCCACACCAGGGGCTCTGATAACCTGGTCCACTCCAGGGGCTCTGATAACCTGGTCCACACCAGGGGCCCTGTTAACCTGGTCCACTCCAGGGGCTCTGATAACCTGGTCCACACCAGGAGCCCTGTTAACCTGGTCCACACCAGGAGCCCTGTTAACCTGGTCCACACCAGGGGCCCTGTTAATCTGGTCCACATCAGGGCCCCTGTTAACCTGGTCCACACCAGGGGCCCTGTTAATCTGGTCCACACCAGGGCCCCTGTTAACCTGGTCCACACCAGGGGCCCTGTTAATCTGGTCCACACCAGGGCCCCTGTTAACCTGGTCCACACCAGGGGCCCTGTTAACCTGGTCCACACTAGGGGCCCTGTTAATCTGGTCCACACCAGGGGCCCTGTTAACCTGGTCCACACCAGGGGCCCTGTTAACCTGGTCCACACCAGGGGCCCTGTTAACTTGGTCCACACCAGGGGCCCTGTTAACCTGGTCCACACCAGGGGCCCTGTTAATCTGGTCCACACCAGGGCCCCTGTTAACCTGGTCCACACCAGGAGCCCTGTTAACCTGGTCCACACCAGGGGCCCTGTTAATCTGGTCCACACCAGGGGCCCTGTTAACCTGGTCCACACCAGGAGTCCTGTTAACCTGGTCCACACCAGAGGCCATGTTAATCTGGTCCACACCAAGGCCCCTGTTAACCTGGTCCACACCAGGGGCCCTGTTAACCTGGTCCACACCAGGGGCCCTGTTAAACTGGTCCACACCAGGAGCCCTGTTAACCTGGTCCACACCAGGGGCCCTGTTAACCTGTGTCCTATGTGTGTGCATATGTACTGTACATCACTGGGCATACTCTATCTATGTATGAGAAAGGTCATTCACCAAGTGATAAAACTGTGGTTACTGCATGTAACAGGCAGATGCCAAAAAGGGGCAGGGCCAGAACGCAGCAGATGGCTGGAATGGGAGGAGCCAGAACACAGAGTTTGACCTTGACCTTGACCCCGAGGCCCTGGCTAGGAGACAAGCACTGAAGGATCAGGTACCAGGACAAGCACAACCACACAACCACAGAGCAATAGAACCACAGCTCCACAACCTTTCAACCAACTACAGAATCACACAACCTCAAACACATAATCAGAACCACACAACTACAAAACTAAAACCACAGCTACAGAACCACAACTGTGGGCATGCTTTCTAGGTGTAGGTTATGAGTTCCTGGCTGTCGCCATGATGTTGTGTCCTTGGGCAAGGCACTTCACCCTACTTGTCTCAGGGAGAATATCCCTGTACTTATTGTAAGTTGCTTGGGATAAAAGTGTCGGCTAAATGAATGTGTCTCTGTTTTTTCATTTAAATAATAAAAATCTAACGACCTCAATGCACTACAGGTTTGTAGTCTGATAAAAAGAAAGCAATAAAGTAGTAAATACATATTAGTACATAGACGAGCCACTGTGAGATATCACTTATGACAGGCTGTCTGACAAGCTGCCAAGCCTCAGTAGTTTGTCTCTTGTCCTCCAGCGCCATCTACAGGCATACAGGAGCCTACACCGCCTCCGAGATGTCCTTTACCGTCGCTATGGAGACCTGCTGCGGGAGAAGATCACCTCCCAGAGAAGAGAGCTCAGACAGCATGGCCTGGCAACTAGCATGCACACAGTGGACACACCCCAGCAGGTAAACACATAGAGAGAAGAGAGAGAGAGATAAATATTATTTATTTTCACATCCCAACTCGTACCTCAATTTATGCACTACATCAACAATGTTGTGCTGTGGTCCCCGATTGTGTTGCTTGAATCCTTTTTGTTCCTTTTTATGCATTATTTATACATTTTGCTGTAAAAATATTTGTTACATTTCATCATTTAGCAGACGCTCTTATCCAGAGCGACTTAAAGCAAGTGCAGGGACGTAGGGTGAAGTGACTTGCACAAAGACACAATGTCATGTAGTCACATCCGGGAATCAAACTCATGACCTTCCAATCATGAGCCGAGGAGGTCCCTCCTCCTCAGTAAAAGCTCTGGTCCACTCCATGGTGGGATGGTCCTCTAAAGAGGAGACAAAGGCTGAGCTATAAAGCTCTTTATGGGCTGTCCAGAAGCACCGTTGTCGTAGAAATTGCTGAGCAAATGAAAGTGGAGGGTTGTTTCCTCAGTAGAAGATGATGGGTCTGGCCAGGGAAGGCAAATCTTCAGACACCCGCTGGGTCCTAATGGGTCCTGACTGCTGGTAATGGCTTCCTGTGGATGGATGTTTACTTCTCATTTGGAGTGTGTGCTCAGGTTCCCAACCTCTAAGATTTGCTTCATAAATCCCTTCCTTTCTCACCCTCTCTAACACATGTTATCTCTCTGTCCTGCCTCTCTGTCTGTCTGTCTGCTCTGCCTGACTGCCTGCTTGCCTGTCTGTCTGTCTGTCTGTCTGCCTGTCAGAAACAGAAGCTGCCCTTCTCTCCTCTCCACCACGATGAGTCCTTCCTGACATCTCTACCCAAGAGCAGATACTACCTGGTAGACATCCATATGCACAATCACACGCACATACATACACACACACATACACATGCACATACATGCACACACTACGCATACACTTACACACACCATGCACACACAAACACACACACGCACACACCACGCACATGCATGAACTCACACACACACCGCACATACACACGTTCACACACACGTTCACACACACGTTCAGACACACACCAATTACGACCCCAGCAGGGTCCAGATCAGAGGAACCAGCAGAGTCCAGATAAGCCCCAGAGGAACAATAAGGGTCCAGTTCGGCCCCAGAGGAACCAGCAGGGTCCAGACCAGAGGAACCAGCAGGGTCCAGACCAGAGGAACCAGCAGGGTCCAGATCGGCCCCAGAGGAACCAGCAGGACACAAACAGCACCAGTTCAGTGTTTATTCTGTCCTAACTAACTTGTCCCCCACAAGTGAACTAAGTCCTGATCACAGCCTGCTGCCCTCACAGCCATCACACTCAGACAGACGTCACCAGACAGAGACATTATGTGTACTTGAAAACATGTGTAGCCTAATAGTGTAAAGCAGCATTGCTAACAAGCTCTGTCAGTAGACAGTGTATTCTTTGTGGTTGTGTGTGTGAGAGTCTAGAGTTAAAGGTAGCGCACAAGGATGATTGGCAGAATGGAGAGGTTTATTTGGGGAGTACTAAGACCGATTTGTGTTGGTTGGTGTTGATAGAGATAGGCAGCTCTCCTGCTCTTCCTCCTGCTCCTGCTCCTCCTCCTCCTCTTGCTCCTGCTCCTCCTCTTGCTCCTGCTCCTCGCAGAGATCAGAGAACAACTGAGGCCCAGGTGAGTTACACTGTAAAACTTCAGAACCTTTATTGAGACATTCACATGAAGAACAACAGCAGAACACCATGCATCACAAGTGCAGACTTCTACAGTATTTTAGTGGTCAGTCAAGAAGCAGCCGCAAGTAACCACATCTCACTTTTTAACACAGTACAGAGCTAACAGCATGCCACCTCTATGAAAGCTGTGTGGAATCATACAAGAACCCGAAATATGGTTCTACAGAGACTCCCTGTGGTTTAGGAACCATCATAACGGTTCCTCCTCCTCTGACAGAATGGAGTGAAAGACAATCACTCTTCCCTGGTCCCTACCTCCCTTCCTCCACACCTTCCCTCCTCCACAACTCTTCCACAAAGAAGCATTCCCCACCCCCGCAATAAGTACCCCCTCCTTCCTCCTCCCTGAAATAACACGAACCAGAGCTCTAGACAAATGAGGAGAGGATGGATCAGGAGAGGGGGAGAGGAGAGAGGATGTAGAGGAAAACAGGAGGTGAGGAGGAACGGCCTCACCTGTAACAGTAGGCCCAGTCTTGATCTCCCCAGGGTGGGAAATATCACAGCCATGTGGAGAAGGAGAACAGCCAGAAGTACAGATCACTACTTTTACTGCAGCATGGAGCTGACACTGTAACACGCACACACACGTATGTGGACACACAAGCACATACCGGTACATACATCCACACACTCACACAGATGCACACACACACATGCACACACACTTGTCCATCCAGTACAGAGCAGCAAGAGTGTTGAACTCTAGGGAGTGATGACAGAGCCCCTGCTCATACCTGTATGTGTGTGTGTTTGTGTGTCTATCTGTGTGTGTGTGTGTGTGTCTGTGTGTGCGTCTGTGTGTGTGTGTGTGTGTAAGTGCTGGGCCTGTCTGTCTAGAAGTTGTGGATTCTAACCATTTCTGTTTATGTTTTGTGCCTCCTTAGCAGGATCCTACAGAGCAGATGGCTGGTAGGGTAAGAACACAAGAACACACGCATGTGTCACACACATATTCACACATGTACTTACATGCTAGCATGCACGTGCGCATGAATGAGCACTCGCTTACAGACAACCACACAGATTTTGACATACACAGACACACAGAGACATTAACCAGTTAACTCTAGTGAACATGTTAGATGTGGAACCCCAGTGTAAAACATTATCATGGGGGGAGGGAAGGAAAAGGGAGAGGAGGGGAGACAGCAGAGGGGGTTCTGTGCATTTAAAGGGTTATATGACCAGGCAACACTCATTTTATCTCCTGTGTGGGAGAGTGAGACTGCTCGAATAGGACTGAGGCCACTGGGGGGGGGTTGCAGGCTGGGGGAGGGGAGGAGGAGGGAGTATGGAGGGGTGTGAGTGAGTGGGGTGGGCACAGGAGGTGTAGGGGGTAAGAGGGGCAGGATTGTATTGGGGAGGGGATGGTGTGAAAGACAGGAGAGGGGTTAGAAGGGTGTGGAGGGGCAGGGGGGCAGGGGGGATGAGGGTGCCAGGAAAAGGGTGGGTAAACATCATGGATACAGGTCAGTTGTGGGCCAGAGGATAATGGGCCAACAGCATTAGTCACCCTCAATGTGCTGACAGTGTGTGTGAGAGAGGAGGGTGGAGAGAAGAGGAAAGCTACTGTAAGTGACTGGAGATGGGAGGAGGGGCTGAGTGGGGAGGTGGAGGGAGGCAAGGGTGGAGGAAAAGGTTCAGGACACCAGGAATGTGGGACGTAGCACTCAGCACAATAACTCTGGTTATCTGCCATCAACCATCACCATGGTTCCCCCTTCACAGCCTGTTTGCTTTGCATCCGTGACTGAAGAGTCGTATGTTCCTACGTTGATATGTGCATATTGTCGATATATCTGATTATCATCCAGGTACTAATATATAGTGTCTACACAGGTGAAGATTCCAAACTTTTCCAGCCTTCAACCCAGTTTTCTAAAAAACCTGCAAAGCAGTATGCCCAAGGTGGGTTCATCCTTAGTCCTCCTGATCACATTATGAGTCCCACATACATGCTGGGTTTGTGAGGGAAGTTCTTTTGTGTTCAGACCCTACTTCAGCCTCCACAGCAGAGCAGGAGAGCTCAGCTCTACAACATCAAGCTGCATCAGATGCACGCCCTGTCCCTCACCAACATGGCCGTGTCTCAGAGGTAAGCCCTGTCCCTCACCAACATGGCCGTGTCTCAGAGGTAAGCCCTGTCCCTCACCAACATGGTCGTGTCTCAGAGGTAAGCCCTGTCCCTCACCAACATGGCCGTGTCTCAGAGTCATGCCTTTTCCCTCACCAACATGGCCGTCTCTCAGAGGTAAGCCCTGTCCCTCACCAACATGGCCGTGTCTCAGCGTCACGCCTTGTCCCTCACCAACATGGCCCTCTCTCAGACCCTCAGTCCCTCATCACCCAAGAGTGAGGGATAGAAAGAAACAGAGACACAGAGTACAAGAGAGAGAGAAAGAGACAGAGAAAGACAAAGAACAATAACAAGAGAGAGAGAGAGAAAGAGACAGAGAGACATTGAGAAAGATAGAAAGAGACAGAGAGACATTGAGAAAGAGAGAAAGAGAAAAACAGACAGAGAGCGGAAAAGAGAGGTGGGGTCAGAAGGACCAGAAGCATCATAAGGTCTTTCAGCTGGTGTGTAAACTCTGCTATTTGTTTTTCTCTGGGTGGTGTGAACACTCCTGGGCAGCCTGCTGGAGAAAGACAGGCTGTGTCTGAGCTGGGAGCCCCAGACCAGCAACCAGGAGCGGGTCAGTAGCAGGACACAAGCTCACTGGCACACAGCACTCTGGCGCCAGAACATCTCACCAAGCATTGCTCCATTCGTTTGTTTACAGCAGTCTTCATGGCAACTGGTGTTTGTTAAAGGCAGAAACAATATTTCCTTATATCTGAACCCATATGTCATTACTCCAATGCTTAGCTTAATACATATGAAATGGAGGTTACATCGTATTGTTTATGAGAAAGAAAGAAAAAAAAATATATATATACATGTTTTAGGGGACATGTCACCCTCTTCTTCTCCAGAAGCAGGGTGTCCACCGGGACAGCTGCTGCACACCAGAGAAGACCTCCAGTGGTGAACTTCACCGCCCCTCTTTCCTGAACCCATCAAAGTCCAGCCAGAACGCCGGAGCACATTCTCCCCGAGCTGAGGGATCTGGTGCCCCCCTTATGGGCCCAGAGGAGGCAGGACACTGCAGCCATGATGGTCCAGAGGAGGCAGGACACTGCAGCCATGATGGTCCAGAGGAGGCAGGACACTGCAGCCATGATGGTCCAGATGAGGCAGGACACTGCAACCATGATGGTCCAGAGGAGGCAGGACACTGCAGCCATGATGGTCCAGAGGAGGCAGGACACTGCAACCATGATGGTCCAGAGGAGGCAGGACACTGCAGCCATGATGGTCCAGAGGAGGCAGGACACTGCAACCATGATGGTCCAGAGGAGGCAGGACACTGCAGCCATGATGGTCCAGAGGAGGCAGGACACTGCAGCCATGATGGTCCAGAGGAGGCAGGACACTGCAGCCATGATGGTCCAGAGGAGGCAGACAGCAAGAGTCACACTCTAGTCCCCTTATCTATGGAGGATGTGTACGAGAGTAATCCTTCTGGGGTAAGCCATCTCTAACATCCAGAAGGCTCGGCTTATGACAGAGCTCATGAACAATGAACAGGTTGTTATCAAACTACCCTTCAAAGTCTGATAATGAGCCTTCATTAGAATCAGGTGTGATAGAGCAGAGAAACATCTAAAACCTTCAGGACAGCAGCCCCCGAGAATCAGAATTGCCCTATGAGCATGTTCTCCAACCACTGAACCCTCTGTGACATTGCTTGCTATACAAATATATTTAGATTTGATTTTGATTTGTGATGCTTCTGTAGTCTGAAGCACAGAAACATGGTAACAGTCAGACACCTCTGGAAGGAAGGCTGGTGTTCAGCAACAGAGGCCAACCTTGAAGAGTCTGCTGCCTGTCAGAGAGAGTGAGGTGTGGTGTGGTGGCTGTCCTCCATGTTGACTGTGCAGTGTGTCCCTGTGCAGGTGTTGCTTACAGGGGGGCTGCTGTGGTGGAACTATACCAAGGATGAGGAGAGCTGAGAGCTCCAAGATGATGTCACCAGGACACCTCAGATGAACATGACCATCACAAGGACACACAGCTCAGATCAATATGACGTCTTCAGGACACACACAGCAGAACAGAATGCACAACGCTGTCCTTTAACGCCAATTTGGAAAGGACATTTTTGATGCCACATTTTATTTAATTCAGCAAGGATGATGAGTGCTTCGAATGAGGTCTTAAAATATATTTTGACTGTAGACTGTCGTCTATATAAATACATACTAAAGCAAATATCCATGAATCTGTAGATTTGGATTTGACCAGTTTACTGTCAGTTTAATAGTAGGCCTATTAGGAAGATACATCTGTCTCAGTTTTGAAAACATTTCAGATTGATTTTATTGAAGATGTTGGGTTATTATTTTGTATATAATGGTCCTACCGGGTATATAACCACACATGGTCCTACCGGGTATATAACCTCACATGGTCCTACCAGGTGTATAACCACACATGGGCCTACTGGGTATATAACCACACATGAATGGAGGGTGGTTTTCTTCCAAATCCTAACTGGAGTTAGTCTGGAAATATTGGTGTTTTGAGATGCTTCGAGGAGCACAAATTTAGTTTAATTCACTTAAAACCAGGTCTATGCTCACACCTCATCATTCCACCCTGGAGCTTCTGAACAGGATGGCCACAGGTGCCACTGCCTGCCCGGAGCAGAGCCCCCTCTGCCGGGTAGACCACCTTCTCAGCGCCGTGGAGACGGAGCTTCAGTCGGGCATCCAGAAGGGGGATCCCGCTGAGAGACATCTGGAAGTCTGTTTAGAAGAAAACGAACTGTGGCAAAAGTTCAAGGATCTTACAAATGAAATGATAGTAAACAAAAACGGAAGGTATGTCTTAGATTTAACTGAGTTTGAACAGACTAGATCAGAAGTAAGATTTAAGGGAACAGAAATGTGCAAGGACCAGAAATGTTTTTATGTGTTCTCGGATAAATTAAGGGACGACTAGAAAGTAGCCTCTAGTTTAAATAGGCGTCATTCCACATGATTAACTCTAGTAGAGTCAACATATCTACAATCTACTGAATATTTAACATGTTAGGCCTATAGTGTTTAATTTAGCTACTATTATTCTAGGCGGATGTTTCCCGTGCTTAAAGTTAAAGTCTGTGGGCTCGACCCCAACGCCATGTACTCCATCCTGCTGGACTTTGTGGCTGTGGACAACCACCGGTGGAAGTATGTTAACGGGGAGTGGATCCCTGGTGAGAAGCCGGAGCCCCAGACCCCGAGCTGCAGGTACAAGCCGGAGCCCCAGACCCCGAGCTGCAGGTACAAGCCGGAGCCCCAGACCCCGAGCTGCGGGTACAAGCCGGAGCCCCGGACCCCGAGCTGCGGGTACATCCATCCAGACTCCCCCAACTTCGGAGCGCACTGGATGAAAGCTCCGGTCTCCTTCAGTAAAGTCAAACTGACCAACAAAGTCAATGGCGAAGGCCAGGTGTGAAATTTTATTAACTTTATTACATATTGTTTTAGATTTTTGTATAACTTAATATATTTTTCTAGTCTAACAAAGTCAATATTTACACTTGGGATATATTTCAAAACTACACTATTCATTGTCAATGGCTACAAATATTGTATGATCGTAGAATTTCTACATCCGATATATTTATATAGCCACATACTTATGCTAAATGATATATTTGTTTCAGATCATGTTAAACTCTTTGCACAAGTATAAGCCACGCATTCACATCGTGCGCGTGGGTCCCCCGCAGAGGATGAGCACGAGCCACTCGTTCCCGGTGACCCAGTTCATTGCTGTCACTGCATATCAGAACCAGGAGGTATCTGGACATCCATGGTGTCTGTTTTCACATTATTCAAATATGGTTTTAATGAAGAGAAACTGAAACATCCTTTCTTAGTTTTTGTGTGTGTGTGTGTGTGCGTGTGTGTTTTAAAGATCCCAGTCGATTTACGCAGGAACTAGTGTGATTTCCTCTTCAGTCATCCTGGAAAAGGAACATGGGGAAATTAGCTAAATAAATGTTATGAAAAACATTTCGATTTTCATGATATTCATCTAATGAAAACATACATTTTGGTACTTTCAGATCACTGCTCTGAAAATCAAATTCAACCCATTTGCCAAAGCCTTTCTGGACGTTAAAGAGAGGTCTGACAGATTTTATATAATTATAAATACAAATTGAGTGTATTTGTCATTCTTGTGGCATCATCATCATCACAACTCAATTTAGCAGATGTTAACAATGTTCCTTTGAAACCGAATGACAAGTGCACAGTTCAGTATAACAGTGGTTGTAGTTGAAGAATGGTCAGTATTTTTTACCAGGGTGCCACAGTCACACAGTAATAAGGCAGTTATGAGATAAAACTGAGGTAACACTGTGTATTTGTTCTCAGGACTGATCACAAGGACATCCAGGAGGACCCCAGGGACAACCAGCAGCCCACCTCCCACTGTGAGTGTGTTTGTGTAGTTACTCCCACTGTAAGTGTTTAGATAGCTACTCCTACTGTGAGTGTTTGTGTAGTTATTCCCACTGTGAGAGTGTGTGTAGTTACTCCCACTGTAAGTGTGTACATAGCTACTCCTACTGTGAGTGTGTGTGTAGTTATTCCCACTGTGAGAGTGTGTGTAGTTGCTTCCACTGTAAGTGTGTACTTATTCCCAGTGTGATTGTCTGTCTCCCCCAGTGAGTGGCTGGTTTCTTCCCAGCTCCGGGTCAAGGTGCTCCTCTTCTAGCCCCCAGGTGGGGGGGTCCCTGTCCTCCCCCCACAGCTGTGAGAGATACTCCCCCCTGCGAAACCATCGCTCTGCCCCATACTGCAGCCCTTACACACACAGAACCAGCTCTCCTAGTGAGTACACTGCACACACACAGAACCAGCTCTCCTAGTGAGTACGCTGCACACACACATACACATAACCAGCTCTCCTAGTGAGTACGCTGCACACACACACACACACACGCACACACACAGAACCAGCTCTCCTTGTGAGTACCCTGCATACACACACAAAACCAGCTCTCCTAGTGAGTACGCTGCACACACACACAGAACCAGCTCTCCTAGTGAGTACGCTGCACACACACACATACACGCACACAGAACCAGCTCTCCTTGTGAGTACCCTGCATACACACACACACAGAACCAGCTCTCCTAGTGAGTACGCTGCACACACACACAGAACCAGCTCTCCTAGTGAGTACGCTGCACACACACATACACATAACCAGCTCTCCTAGTGAGTACGCTGCACACACACACACGCACACACACAGAACCAGCTCTCCTTGTGAGTACCCTGCACACACACACACACTCAGAACCAGCCCTCCTACTGAGTACGTTGCACACACACACACACAGAACCAGCCCTCCTACTGAGTATGCTGCACACACACACACAGTACCCCCTTCTATGAGGCCCACAGATGTGTGTGTGTGTGCGTGTGTCCTCCTGTTGGTACTTCTCCTTGTCCTCCCAGCCATTAACCAGAAAGTCAAACATGTCTGTGTGACCAGGATGGTTGGCATTCCTCTGGCTTTTGTGTGAGCGCAGGGTCGTAGCTGTAAACAGCTGGCTGGCAGACACACTGTCCACGGAGGAGGCTGTTCACACAGCCCCACTGTCCAGGGAGGAGGCTGTTCACACAGCCCCACCAGGAGACAGGGCTGTTAGATAAAGACCCCAGTCCAACCAGGAACAGGGCTGTTAGATTTATACACCAGTCCAACCTGGAAACAGGGTTGTTAGATATATACCCCAGTCCAACCAGGACACAGGGCTGTTGGATATATACCCCAGTCCAACCAGAAGACAGGGCTGTTAGATATAAACACCAGCCCCCGAGAGATGGATTTAATTTAATGTCAGACCGTTCCTCCTCCTTCCTGTATCTCTGTGTGTCTGTCTGCCTGTCATCCAGCTGGCTACAGTGACAGCACATCCTCCCACCCCTCCCTGCTGCCCTGCAAAGAGAGCTGGGGCTTGCAGATGAACTCCCACCCCTCCCTGTTGCCCACAGCACACAGCTCCCCTGCTGGGATCAACAGGTCCGTGGATGCCACCCTTCTCCTCTTCCTCCTAATCTCCTTCTCTTTAACATGTCTACTTCCTCTTTCACTCCTCTCCTCCCTCTCTCTCTCCTCCTCCTCTCCTCTGTGAAGTGATCAATTAAGGTGTCCTGGATCAATGTCATGACATTCATATGAAGATGATATGGCAATTAATTGAAGATAACTTCTCCTCCATTCCCCCCAGTCAGTACACCAGCCTGTGGTCTGTCAGCAGCCCCTCCCTCCTCCCAGTCTCCCAGTCAGGAGGGGGCTTTGCCAGCTGCCTGGGTTCCCACTTCCTGTGTGGCCCTCCCTACTACCCCAGCCAGGTCACAGGGTCCCTTTCTGGTTCTCCGCTGTATGACAGCAACCTGGAGCTGCAGGACAGCAGCCAGTACGACAGCTCTCCACACACACACCACCCCTTCGCCTGGACTCCTGTCAGTCCTCCCTCTCTGTGATCCTGGAGAAACTCCTCCTGCTCCTCTTCCCAAACACCACCTGCTACTGCCTCCACAGCCTTGTTCTGGTTCCACCACAAACACTTCCTCCTCCTCCCAACTCTTCCCACCTCCTCTTCCTCCTTGCCTTCCTCCTTCCTCAAACACCACATCCACCACCTCCATCATCTTAGAATCAATCAGATTCGTTTGCCAAGTAAGTTTGCACAAACAAGGAATCTACTCTCACAGGAAGGTACATATGATAAACATATGAGTTTTAAATATGTAATGTAGAAAATATAAAATGGAGAAAATGTCAGTATTAGATTTGGAACACCACGTGAAACACCGTGATTTGATATACAGACAAGATAAACTGGCTGATGAATTGATTTGTTTTAAATGTAAAGATTGATGTACAGAAGTATTGTCGATAGTGTAAATAATAATGATATAATCTTTTCCATGTGAAGGTCACTGTGTAAATAAGGTATATTGTGTTTTTGTATGTCAATTGTGCGTGAAAAAGTATTAAATTGCAATATAATTGTCTGGAGAATTACCTATCTGGAAGAACATTGCACACAGTTTGTGTACATGTGTATATTTACAATATCTAGTACTACACAAATACACATTGTTCTAACATATTTTAAATACCTTAACAAAAGATTTGTAATATATGTGTTAGCAAAGTGTAGAGACCACATCAACCCTGCAGAGGGCAGCACTAACCTGTGTATTACATCCATGCACAAACAGTCATTCAGACCAGGAGTTACAGTCATGTCACAATGTCTGTCTCTGTGTACCTGTCTGTCTACCTTTTGTTCTGGCATGTCTGCAGTCTGTCTGTCTGTTGGTGTGTCTGCCTGCTGGCCTACCTGTCTGTCTGCGTCTATCTGTCTTTGTGTCTAACTGTCTGTCTGCCCCCTCAAATAGAGCTGGCCAGCTCCTCTAGCCAGCCAATCACAGGCATGTCATATTCTCAGCCAGCCAACCGCATGTGAGTCCACATCTCTATTGACATGCTCAAAGGAGTGACGAGGGCTGGCTGCTCTTCACGCTGGTGATGATGCTGGTGATGATGCTGGTGATGATGCTGGCGAAGACGCTTGTGATGACGCATGTGATGACGCTGGTGATGATGCTGGGGCATGGCTGTATGACGGGCTACACCTCTCGCGTCACAGGAGGGGGGAGGGGAAGTAGGGTGATGAGATGATGAGAGGGGAAGAAGAAGGGATGAACGTGGTTTGAGATTACAGGTAGGCAGATCCCTGTTTTCAGGATGGTGTTCCAAACAGACTATCTGGTCTTTTATGATGATGTGACCGCTTATACTCCTCCTCAAGCAACTCTGGCATTTTAACTGCCATTTGTACTAAGCAGACAAAGAAACTAGTTAGGGTCCCTAAAATGCCTCTTTCAACCTTAGGCTAGGTGTATGAAGGCCCAAGCCTTTTGAAAATCTGAAAACTAAAGCATGAAGTATGCAACGATGATAGGGGCCTTTTTTTCATTTAAAATAAAATAAAAATGCCCTGAAGGCAGTCTCCTCTCTCTCCAAGCCTAATAATCCCATTTGGATCCTATTGAACAGCTTTCTCTGTTAGAGCCCGGCATTGACGCAAGCAGCTCTGACGTCAGTACTGCGGTGAATGAGAAGCGGGGAGGGGGAGAGGGGGAGAAGGAGGGGGAGGGGGGCGGAGCACCGAGCGTGTTTGCCTTCAGAAAATAAAACGGACGAGCGTCACTGGCATCAACACCACTTTATGCCACTTCGAAAAACCCAAAAGATACACCCATGAAACTACATAAAATCGATTGAACACGTGAGAAATGTCAGAATGACAGATTCAGACGTCCGTGCTAAAAGAGAAGGATTTTAAATGAATAAAAATGGCATTTATACTGTATATGCACCTTCAATTTCACAACCATCCAGCAGCACACTTCACTAGGTTTGCGGCGTGAAACAATTATGGGTTGTTAGAGAGAGAGTGAGAGATATAGGGGGGGGGGGGGGGGGAGAGAGGGAGAGACTGAAGGAAAAATAAAAGTGTGTGTGTGTGCATGGGTGCGTGTGTGTATCTAGATGACTGGAAGCTCAACAGGTGGCTGGACCGGAGCAGGTCTCCAGAAAAACCAGCATCTCTACACATGAACCGGATTAACAGCAGAAGAGAGGGATGAAGCTGATTAGGATAATCTTGTATTTATGGTTCTTTATTTTGTCAAATCTGAAGATATTCAGGTCTGGGTAAAGTAAGCAGTCGGTTGAATGGGTCGTTTCATTCCCGGACTGTGTGAGCAGTGTCTTAAGGTATTGATGTTAAGCGAAATGATCAGGATGGTTTCGGCGGATAATCCACGGAGTTCATCTCATATTGTCTCCTTTACACAGTTAGTTTACGGGAAGAGAAAGACCAAGGAAAAAAGACAGTGACGTCTCTGAGTTGCCCCCTCCAGATCCAGGGAGCCTCTCCAGATCCAGGGAGCCCCTCCAGATCCAGGGAGCCCCCTCCAGATCCAGGGAGCCTCTCCAGATCCAGGGAGCCCCCTCCAGATCCAGGGAGTCCCCTCCAGATCCAGGGAGCCCCTCCAGATCCAGGGAGCCCCTCCAGATCCAGGGAGCCCCCTCCAGATCCAGGGAGCCCCCTCCAGATCCAGGGAGCCCCCCCGGAGCGTCACCATGTACTGACGGTGTCAAACCTCAAGTTGTGGTGTGAAGCACCTTCTAGTGACACGGACATCACAGGCGGAGACGATATAAAACATTTGCGAGTCGCTGCTTAAAACCTTGTGGATAAAGACAGTCGCCATGCCGGTTTGATCGAGTTATGTTTCCTTGGCAACAAGATTAAGAAGTTTTACGCACAGAGTCCAGAAGACAAGCGGAGCTCTCTGACGGCGCGTTTTACCGAGGATAGGAGCACCGCTGTGGGCTGCTGTCCTCCCCACGGGGGTTCCGGTGCTGAAGTCTGAAGAGGCGTGCGCCACATGCTGACATCTTCGCCCCATGGCTCCCTGGCCGCGCCACAACCATCATAATACGCGGGGGGGGGGGGGGGGGGGGGGCAAATGGACACTCTGGGTTTCCGGTCAGTCAGGTCAGACATGCCCTGCCTGCACGAGAGTCCGCTGTTAGCATGGACGAGAGCGAGATGGAGAGAGACTGGCATGTAGACTGGCATGTAGACTGGCATGTAGACTGGCATGTAGACTGACATGTAAACTGGCATGTAGACTGGCATCCCCCCTGTGAGCCTGCAGGCCCGCGTGCTCTCCACAGGTCCCGGGCTCATGCACGTGTCACCTTAAAGCGCCAGGGATTCACGCATGACACGAGGACAGACATCCGGGTGATTAAAAGGAAATATGAAAACTATTTTCAGTAGAATCGGACCAGTGTCTGAGCCGCTAGTCTGTCTCGGAGTCATGAATGGGCGCAAATGACTTCTCGTGCGTAATTTCCCACCCAGCACGGGACAGAACACGCCGGGACGCACGTGATCAACAAATCACCTCCGCTGCAACATTTCTCGTTTGTCAGAGAAAAAAAAGATAAGCCTTTCACCTCCCAGAAGACGCACATTTCTATCACCGTTGTTGTCGCCGACAGTGGCTCAATCCGCGGGTCTCCGGTGACCTGCGCACCTGCCAGCTTCATCCATCTGAACTGGGATGCACACGGGTCTGGATGGGAGGATAGAGAGAACAGTGAAGAAGAGAAGAGGTCTGGATGGGAGGATAGAGAGAACAGAGAAGAAGAGAAGAGGTCTGGATGAACCATACTGACGTTTACCAGGACCTCTGCTCTCTTCCACCTCTGACTGGTCCACCAGCCCAGCTGGGACTTCCTGCCGGCATCCTTCCACACCTCCTCCCTGTGCTGCACCGAAGGACCGGGGCGTCACTGCGAAACAAAGAGCGGCAAATGTCGAAGAAACGGAAAAGTCCTGGGGCCCCTGCACCTGCTGAAGACTTCCAGCATACAGGAAGCTGGGACACAGGTGCGTTATTTGACGTCTACATGCTGCGTGTTGTGCGTGGAAGCCTCTGGTTAAAATAGTATTTATGATAAAAGTTATGTCTGAATCATTTACAATATGCAGGTTATATAAATACATACTATGCATTAGGTTTGACAGTAATTAGATTATTCTGGAAGTGTATGTCTGGGGAGTGATTTACAGCAGAATTGGCTACATCACTCTGTTATAGGAAGTGATTAATTAACAGTAGGCCTATCATAGAATAAGATAGTGGTCTTTTTTATTGGTTGAAATAATAGCTCAGAGGAGAGCAGCTGCTTAGTTACCAGGCTTTCTAGGCAGCACGTTTAATCCACCCAGCATGAACGCTGTCAATCCTACCTTGTACAGTTTTGGCATAGCCTGCTTTGCAACAGTCTAACCTTATGTTGTAATCAGAAAATGTGATGCTTCATGAGGTAGAGCTGTGTTGGGGTTGGGACAGAGAGCATGGCCCTGGGCCTGGGGTGCTGTGGCTGCTGGGCCAGCATCCAGACAGGCTGCAGGGTGTTGGGTCAGGGCCCAGACCGGAGGTTCCCTTGGCGAGCAGGAAGAAGAGACAGGAACATCCTCCTCTCCCTTGCTGAGTTTGACATCTGGGCCCTCCTCTACTCTCTTCCTCTACTCTCTTCCTCTCATCTCTTCTTCTCCTCACCGCTCTTCCTCTCCTCTCCTCCTTCCCTATTATTTCCTCTCCTCTCTCATCTCCCCTCCTCACTTCTCACAGCACTTCCTTCTCCTTTCCTCTCCTCCTTCCTTTCATCTCCTCTCCTCTCTCATCCCATCTTGTCTCCACCTGTCCTCTCCTACCTCTTCTCCTCCACTCCTTTCCACTCTCCTCCCATCCACCTCTTCTCTCTACTCTCCAGCCCTACATTCCATCCCTGCGTCTCAAAAACAAGGCCCTTTAATAATCCACAGAAATCCACCAATCATAGCTGTTCCCAACTGCGTGCGTACACATGTGGTCACGAACACACATTCTTAATCTGACATGTCAAATCATCCAGACTGGCCCTGGATTACAGTTCTCTAGTTTCCATTGAAGGGCACAACTAGCCCTTAACAGACAGACAGACAGACTGTGACTGACTGGCTCCACTCATATCTGGATTAGTAATATGGAGGCGCTAGCATGCAAGTTTGCATGCTAGTATGAAGATAATGGCTTGGTTGGATGCCTGCACACAAACACTGAAAGCAGTTTAGTGGTGGGGGTGTGGCTACATCTACAGAACAGCCCCACCCCCATCCCTCCATGCCACCCTATCAGTAGCAGAGCCAGGTTTCCTTCCCAGCCTGCTCCTGTCTGTCTGCCTGTTTCTCTGTCTGTCTGCAAGTCTGCCGGTCTCGCTCTCTCTCTCTCTCCCTCTCGCCTCCTTCTGTACATTTCCTGCTGTCAATATTTATTAATGTATGAGATGAACATTTGAATTCACCATTTCACCTGTCTTTAAAACTGCTCCTGACTCAAAATAGTTTATTCATTCCTTCACAATACCACTTCAAACATTACAAAATAACATAGTTGGGGGTACAAAATCTCCAAGGTTACAAGTTGCCCCTGTCTCATCTCCAAGGTTACAAGCTGCTCCTGTCTCATTTCCAAGGTAACAAGCTGCTCCGGATTTACGTCCAAGGTTACAATCTGTTTCTGTCTCATCTCCTAGGTTACAAGCTGCTCCTGGTTCATCTCCTAGGTTACAAGCTGTTCCTGTCTCATCTCCTAGGTTACAAGCTGCTCCTGGTTTATCTCCTAGGTTACAAGCTGTTCCAGTCTCATCTCCTAGGTTACAAGCTGCTCCTGGTTAATCTCCTAGGTTACAAGCTGGACCTGCTTCATCTCCTATACAAGCTGTTCCTGTCTCATCTCCTAGGTTACAAGCTGTTCCTGTCTCATCTCCTAGGTTACAAGCTGGACCTGGTTCATCTCCTAGGTTACAAGCTGCTCCTGTCTCATCTCCTAGGATACAAGATGCTCCTGGTTTATCTCCTAGGTTACAAGCTGCTCCTGTCTCATCTCCTAGGATACAAGATGCTCCTGGTTCATCTCCTAGGTTACAAGCTGCTACTCTCTCATCTCCTAGGTTACAAGTTGTTCCTGTCTCATCTCCTAGGTTACAAGATGCTTCTGGTTCATCTCCTAGGTTACAAGCTGCTCCTGTCTCATCTCCTAGGTTACAATCTGCTCCGGGTTAATATCTTAGTTCACTACATGATAAGTGTTGGAATAAGATTATTACAAACTATATACGGTTCTGAAACTTTTCAAAACAATTTGAGAATTGTGAGAGTGCATGAAATGAAAGCTTGAAGATATGTGATGAAATGTCTTATGCTTGACCGCTCCATTTGCTAAATGTGTGTGAGAAAGAGAGAGAGCGATAAAGAGAGAGTATGAGAGAGTGACCATACTTATGTTTCCTTAGAGACAAAAAAGACATCCCCATTCCTTGACATTATATTGGTCACCTGTCATTGGGTCTGTGTGGGCAACATCATTACACTTGTCCTGTACAACAGCCCCATCTAGAGGTGCAGTTCTAAACTGCACAGGAGGGCCCTTGAGATGTCACAATACAGTAGTTCTCTATCTTTTGTAATGGTTGTCTTCTCTCTAGATTGTTTTGGAGTTGGGCAAATGTGGATGACTAACAGTTCAGTTCTCTCGTCTAGTCCTCTGCCCTGTCTTCCTGTCTTCCCCATTTCCCTCTCCTTGTCCCCCCAGCCTCTCTCCTTGTCCCCCCAGCCTCTCTCCTTGTCCCCCCAGCCCCTCTCCTTGTCCCCCCAGCCTCTCTTTTTGTCCCCCCAGCCTCTCTCCTTGTCCCCCCAGCCTCTCTCCTTGTTCTACCATCGCCTTATTTACCTTCAGACCTCTTCCCCCCTCTCCCCTCCTCTCTTCTTCTCTAATTTTCTTTCTTCTCTTCTCCTCTCCTCTCTCCTCACACGTTTTCACACATTTCCAAACGTCTGTGTGTTGGTCCTGCTGCAGCCCATGTTCAGTCTCCACCTCCCACTCCCCCCTCCTCTCCCTCACCATTTCTGTGGGTCTCTAGTCTCCTCTCCTTCACTCTCTCTTATCCTCTGGTCTCCTTTTCACTTGACGCTCTCTCTGTTGTCTAATGTCGGTTTGGTTGTAATTTTTTTTTTACTTTAGAGACAAACTAGTCATTAGAGAATAAATGTATTCTGACATATTTGAGTATGTGACATGTGAATAACAAATTCACACAAGCTAAAAAAAAAAGTTTATGAAAACCATATTTACAGCTGGTGTTCCTAACATCAAACCCTCACACACACACTCACTCACACACATATAATAAAGTAGAGCATGATGATCATCACTTTCATTGACGTCACACCCCAGTTGATCTACATCGCTGCAGCATGCAAATATGTACTTGACCCGCACGCACGTGTGTGTGTGTGTGTGGGAATAGCTGGTGTTCCTGCCCGTGTGACAAAGCAGGGGAGGGGAGGGGGACCAGTAGTGAAGCGATGAAGATGTGTGCAGCCCCGTTCCAGAGGGCTGGAATTTCATGGACTGGAGTCTGACGTCAGCACTCCGGCTGGGCTGGGCCTCATCCAGCAGAGGGGGAGGGGCGGGGGCACACAGCTCCGAGGGGTGTGCTGCATGTGATTTGTGTGTTGGAGTGTGTGTGTGTTGCCTGTGTGCCCATTTGAGAGCTCTTGTGGTCTGGGTCTATCTGCTTGTGTGTCTGGTTGCCTGTGTGTGCTTGTATTGTATCGTGCTGCTGTTTAAGCCATGTGTACTCAGAAGATTGTGTGTAGTTAGGGTGTTGTGTGTAGTCAGAATGTTGTGTGTAGTCAGAAGCTTGTGTGTTGACAGAAAAAAACACTTTTGTGTCGTAAGATAAAAGGAGCTGTAATGGAAAGTTAGTGTGACTCGTGCTTTGAGTTCTGGAAGGCACTGGTCATGATCTTAAAGAGGGCAGGGGTGTATGTAAGCTAAAACAGTCCCCCAGACAGAGCTGATCATCTGGGCTACTCTCCTCCACCAGCTCCTCCTCCTCCCAGTCTGCTGGTGCTGCCAAAGTCTGTCTAGGAAAAATGCTCAAACGCAACAAAAATGTTATTAACTGATTGACACAAACCGATTTAAATAAACCCCATCTTAAACCAATTGTCTGCAATTGCGTTTTTTACATTTGTAACCAAGAGGGAATATTGATTGATATAATATTCAGTAAGGAAATAAAGGGACAAATAATTTCAGTAAACATGTATTATTTTGGGGGCCTATCTGGCTATGATATGCCAGGCTAGATATGGCTGGGCTAGACTAGATCAGGCTGGGCATGGCTGGTCTAGGCTGGTCTGTGCTATATGGGGCTGGGCTAGACTAGATCGGGCTGTGCTGGGCTAGACTAGATCGGGCTGTGCTGGGCTAGACTAGATCGGGCTGTGCTGGGCTGGGCTAGACTAGATTGGGCTGTGCTGGGCTAGACTAGATCGGGCTGTGCTGGGCTAGACTAGATCGGGCTGTGCTGGGCTAGACTAGATCGGGCTGGACTAGACTGGGTGGTGCTGAAGCAGAAGAGGGCATTGACAGATGGTGCGTTCATAGTTGGTCCTGGCTAATACAGGACAACAGGAAACAGCGGAGCAGTACACTAGTGCTGGCGACCATTTTTTTTTTTTTTTTTTTTTCTTTTATCTTTTTTTTATTATCACACAATGACACCAACACCAACAATAATAACAACAATAAATAAAAAATAAAAAATAATAATAATAATAATAATAAATATATATATATATATATATATACATACATAAATAAATATATATATATATATATATCCTTAGAAATCATAACATATTTTCCTTGTCATTGTTGACAACCTCCTGTAGAAAATTCCTCTAAGCAATTAAGTAATGGTATCCAAAATTCATGGAAGATATGGCCGCGATCGCATTTTTCGCTGGCGACCATTTTGAGGCTTTCTACAATGCTGCCTCACTCCATTCTAGGTTGTTCTTACTGTCTCTTTCTCTCTGATATAATCTGTCTCCATATATTTATCCGTCTCCCTCTATTTCTTTCCCTCTCTCAACTCTCTGTCTCCCTCTCTTTGGTTTCTCTCTTTGACTTTATTTCCCTCTCTGTTATGCATGTTTGTACCATTTATCAGATGTGGCTAAGTTAATAAAGCTGTAAATCCAGATGTTAGCATGTGCTCCAGCTCGGGTCGTTAACAAGCTGCGGGTGCGAGCAGATCCAGTCAAGACAACAGGGTGTTTTAAGGTCAGGGCTTGTTGTTAGAGGAACAGTTAAACTCCCCTCCATCTCCTGGGCTGACCCTTATGGAAAAAAGCACAACTATCTCGTGAACCCAGTGGTGGAGGTCTGTTTGGGGTCAAGGTCAGAGGTCAGGTTTGATTCAGATTCAGATTCATTTATTTATGAAAGGGACAATGCACATTAATCTACAGTAGAACTGTAAATGTGCCAGAGTTAGCCTTGCAGGCTAGTTTTCATCTGTAGTTCTTAAATCAGTTCTTAAAAGGCAACTGGTAAAAAAAAAGAAAAAAGATTAATGATTACAATACT
The DNA here is from genome assembly GCA_030340685.1 of Protosalanx chinensis. Lineage (NCBI taxonomy): Eukaryota > Metazoa > Chordata > Actinopteri > Osmeriformes > Salangidae > Protosalanx > Protosalanx chinensis. The sequence goes on from CM059321.1 coordinate 14,414,247, forward strand.
GTACATACCTTAAATAAAATAAGGAAATTGAGAGGTTTGAGGTTTCACATCTGAAATTGTGTCCAAGATGAGACTCATCTTAGGGGTCAAGTTATAGGATATAATTTCTAATTCAAATGTAATGGCTTCAACTGCACAATATATCCCTGACACTGTTTGGTTGATATTATTAAAATAGCTTGCATATAAATGTTACACATTTTGAAAGTATAGTGGTGACCTAGAAAATTATTTTGATAAGATCTTGAAATACAGTGCTTCATTTAATTCTGTCACTATTTTAAAAGCACTATGTTACAGCCATATAATTTTTTTTATTAAATGCGATTAAATTTCTCAACACTAAATACCCCAGAATGATGTTTTTTTTTCTTTTTCTAATCTCTGAAAAAATATTGCATATACATACTGTACGTATTCACAGCCTTTGTTATAACATGCACATATGTATTCACAGCCTTTATTATAACATGCACATATGTATTTACAGCCTTTGTTATAACATATAAATTTACATGTATTAATTTAGCAGATGCTTTTATCCAAAGCGACTTACAGTAAGTACAGGGACATTTTTATATGTATTCACAGCCTTTGTTATAACATGTACATATGTATTCACAGCCTTTGTTATAACATGTACATATGTATTCACTGCCTTTGTTATAACACACCAAACTGAGCTCAGGTGCGTCCTGTTTCCACTGGTCATCCTTTATATGTTTCTACAACTGAAGTTCACTTGTGGTGAATTCAGTTTGGGCATCATTTGAAATAGCACACAGTTGTCTATCAAAGGTCCAACGGTTCACAGTGCATGTCAGAGCACAAACCAAGCCAGGAAGTCCAAGAACACACTGTAGACCTCTGAGACAGAATTCTATTGAGGCAGCACTGAAGGTCCCAGTGAGCACAGTGGCTTCCATCATCTGTAAATGGGAAGAGATTGGAAGCACCAGGACTCCTCCTAGAGTTGGCTGCCTGGACAAACTGAGCGATAAGGGGAGAAGTGTGTTATAGAGGTTACCAGGGTGATGGTCAGTCTGACAGAGCTCCAGCATTGTTCTGGGAAGAGAGGAGAACCTTCCAGAAGGACAATCATCTCTACTGCGTCATGTTTGGAGGAAATCAGGCACTGCTCAACACCTGGCCAGTATCATTCCTACAGTGAAGCATGGTGGTGGTGTGGAAGAAATGGGCATTTCCTCTAACAGCGTCATGCTGTGGGAATGTTTTTCAGCAGAAGGAACTGGGAAACTAGTCAGGATTGAGAGAGATTAATTCAGCAATGTACAGAGTCATCCTAGATGAAAACCTGCTTCAGAGGGTTCTGGACCTCAGACTGGGGTCCAAGTTTCGTTTTCCACACAGGACAATGACCCCAAGCACACAGTCAAGATAAGAAAGGAGTGTCTTTCAGAAGAATCATTTATTAAAGGCCACACAGCAGAGTTGGTGGAATTTGTTTTCTGTACAGCAGTTAATGCTCACATCTCTCATATAGTCAGTTCCATCATCAGTAACTATGATTGAACTATGATCATTTGGGACAACTCTGTGAACGTCCTTGAATAAGACCAGACTTGAACCCTAATGAACATGTGTGGAGAGATCTGAAGATCCTCTTCAGGGCACTGACTCTCCCCATCCGGCCTGGAGCTTGAGAGGTCCTGCAAAGAAGATCAGGAGAAACAGCCCAGAAAGAGGTGTGCCAAGCCTGTATCATCCTACTCAAAAAGACTTGAGGCTGTCAAAGATGCTTCAACAAAGTACTGAACAAAAGTTCTGAATGCTTATGGACATGTTATATGTCCTTTCTTCATTTTTGCAGATTCAGATTACTTTATTAATCCCAGAGGGGAAACTCTTTAGCAACAACGGCACACAGTCTCATCAAAGCATTTGCTCTATCTATTATTGTGCTTAAAATAAATCATTTAAATCCATTTGGAATAAGGCTATAACATAACGTGGAAAGTGTGAGTCGTGGCTCAGCTGCTAAGGTGTTGGGCTAGTGATCGGAAGGTTGCGAGTTTGATTCCTGGTTGTGACTACGTCCCGCTGTGTCCTTGGGCAAGGCACTTCACCCTACTTGTCTCAGGGGGAATATCCCTGTGCTTGCTGTAAATTGCTCTGGATAAGAGTGTTTGCTAAATGACTAAATGTCATATGTCAAAAATGTGCAAAGCGCAGTGAATTATTTCCTTATACACTGGAAACATACAGATTATTTGAGAATTGTGCAAAAGAGCAAAATGTAATTTGAATTATTTATTATTTTCAAGACAGTGAACAGTGACATATAATTTTATCACATGTTTGTTTTGCTTTTGTGACTTTCCATATGTGCCTCTATCTTTTGTGTGAGTCATTGTAGAAGGCTTAAACTCTGCTGATGGCATGTATGTGTACAAACACACATTATATACACACACTCACAAACACCAATATACATGTGTGTTGCCAGTTTACCGCAAGGTTAACAGAAAGACCACACGTCCATATACACACACATACATGTCCATACACACACATACATACGTCCATACACACGTCCATACACACACACACCTTTATACATACGCCGACAACACGCAATACTGTTTGTAAACACATTCACACAAATAAATAAATACATAGTGTTCACACTCACAACACGTTTCACATAATTTATACATACACATTTTATACAGTAAACTCACGTGCACATGTGCATACACACACATTCAGCATGTGCACACACGCACACATACTCTCCCATTCAGCATGTTGATACACACACACATTCAGCATGCACACACATACACAGTACATTCACCTAAATATATATATATATATATATATATATATATATATACAAAGTACACAAGAACAATTCAGGGAGTTTCTTTCAAGATTGATTTACACACATGCTTGTTCTGTTTCACGTGATAAATTATTATGACTCTGATGTGCATTGTGCAAGACAATAGAAAGCCTGATAAGTTGATTTTCTTGCCTTCTCTCTTATAGTTATTCTGTCTGTGTGGGCTACCAAAATTGCTGCTTCGCAATTTTTCGCATAGCCTTTTGTTAGTCTGTAATGGTCTGTTATTTAATTCGCAGTATATATTTTTTATTTTTATTTATTTTTTGGCAATGTTTAGTTTGCTCGGTAAAGAGATTGAATACGGTCCAGAACATGGGCAGTGCTGGTGCTGAGGCTAGATCAAGGCTGCCATATTTGCAGTGGTTTGGAGACTGTGAAGCCCTAAAGACGTCAATGAAACGTCAAAATGATTCAGGAAATCCTCTGAATAAGCCTAGAAGCAACAGAAAAAAAGAGCAGGAAACAGAAAATGTACATTATAAATGGTTTGTAACCCGCGGAAGTGGGCAATTGTTTTTAGAAGAGTTACTGGCGAAATATTTTATAAAAATAATTATCCTATGTTTCTACCCTAAAACTATAGCGTAATTACAGGGTAAAAAATTATAAAAATGATTTTAGGCCTACACGAGGAAAATCGGTAAACAATTAAGCCAGCCCCCCAAATATGTGGTTAAAGCTTGTTTATATTTGTATCAGTCTATGGTTCTACTAATTAGTGTAAATTGCGAAAATGCACAAAATTTCATGAAACAGTTGATTGAGTTTGAGTGGGTCAGTCTGCTACATTATACTGATCTATTATGTTTGGGAAACGTGTACAATGATTTTATAGTCTACTAATGACATGCTAATAAGAAGCTGTTTAAAATGAATTACCATTAGACTGACATGCATGAACACACCGTGTAGGTGCTGCTTCAGTCAAAATTATAAAATACCCTGTATACACACACCCCGTGCCTACTGGTTTAGTACAGCATTGATGTAGATCTATTTCTTTTTTATTGGTCAAGTTTTAATACTAGACTAGCCTATATACCATGGGACCATCGTAGACATCAGATGTAGTCTTTGTTCTGAGCAGATCCATTAGTCATTTTGATCCATTTCTTATCACGGCTGAAACCCAGAGGACTGTAGACCGACTGGCCAGAGACAAAGACGACCAGAGAACCGTTCAAATTAATTCCGACTTCTAAGACGAACGTCTAATGTAAAGATGATGCTCTCATCGGAACCCAGTCCTCTCTGCCTCCCAGTCCAAACCCCTTCTACTCCTCTGTTTATGAGCATGAAACTCCCCAGTCGTCTCCCCTCTGTGGAACCATCGACCCCCCTCCTGCCCCCTCCTGCCCCCGCCCCTGTTCCCTGTAGACCGGGGTTGGTCTAGAGCCGCAGACCCAGAGTCTCGGGAGGCAGATAGAACCAGCAACACCCCGGAGCAGCGATTAGGGAACTAGGCTACGTCGCACACCAGATCTGTGCGCATTCACTGCCCTGCTTCTCACCGTCCCTCCCTCCTCCTCCTCCTCCTCCCTCCTCCTCCCTCCTCGCGCTGTCTCCCTCCTCCTCTCCTCCGCATTCACAGAGCTGCCACGCCGAAGAGGCGGACCTACGTCTAGCTACACCTCGGAGGAGCGGTGGGGGGCAGATCTCTCTCCCCTTCCCCGTCATACTTACGGCATCCTAGCGCTAGAGAGGCTCGGGCCGGTAGGAAGCGTCATCGAGCCTTTCTGGAGGAACTCTCCCCGCGTGCTCCTCAGCAGCGGGGCTGCCTGACAGCAGATCTGGGAAGAGAGGCTGAGTACTTCTCCATCCCTGCGATCACTACCAGACATGGAAGATGGTCCGCCTTCAACAAGCTGTTTCAGAAGGTTAACGGACTGTTTTCTGGGTGCAAGTAGGTACTTTAACTGAATCCCTTCTCTGATCTGTTCTTCATGAGGTTAAGGATATTCAGTGATCTAGGTCTTTACCACTTTTATCCAAATCGAATCCCATCGTATAAAGTTTATCCATACTTTGCTTTTGTTTTCGCTTTAGCATGGTTTGAATAGACTACATGGCCGCTGAAGTCTTTTTAACACTTGTTGAAACAGGAATAATTGTAATGAATAAATAAATAAATTGGTCGTCATAGGCATTTTAAATGGACTGAGATCTGTTAGTATGATTCTAGATTCCGGGCAGCAGATTGATCAGAAGGGTGGGGACTTCAGGGTTGAACGGACTGAACTTGACTGACCGTGTGTATTGATCGTTAAACCCAGAAACCTAAAAGAACGATCCGACTTTTGGGGAGCTGTGGTGTCCCGTAGGGCTACATCATGCTTGTGAAAAGGAGCAGAACGGGTCTGGACTATGCATTGCCTGTCTCTGATCGGGGTCTGGAGCTCTGAGCATAAATTGACCCCTGGCCAGCAAGGTCAGAGCTCCTCTCCAGGGCAGCTCATAGTCCCAGGAGATGGTCAGCTCTTCTCCAGGGCAGCTCATAGTCCCAGCAGATGGTCAGCTCCTCTCTAGGGCTGCTCATAGTCCCTGTAGATGGTCAGCTCCTCTCTAGGGCAGCTCATAGTCCCAGCAGATGGTCAACTCTTCTCTAGGGTTGCTCATAGTCCCAGTAGATGGTCAGCTCCTATGTAGGGCAGCTCATAGTCCCAGGAGATGGTCAGCTCCTATGTAGGGCAGCTCATAGTCCCAGGAGATGGTCAGCTCCTCTCTAGGGCAGCTCATAGTCCCAGGAGATGGTCAGCTCCTCTCTAGGGCAGCTCATAGTCCCAGGAGATGGTCAGCTCCTCTCTAGGGCAGCTCATAGTCCCAGGAGATGGTCAGCTCCTCTCTAGGGCAGCTCATAGTCCCAGGAGATGGTCAGCTCCTCTCTAGGGCAGCTCATAGTCCCAGGAGATGGTCAGCTCCTCTCTAGGGCAGCTCATAGTCCCAGGAGATGGTCAGCTCCTCTGTAGGGCAGCTCATAGTCCCAGTAGATGGTCAGCTCCTTTCTAGGGCAGCTCATAGTCCCAAGAGATGGGTTTATATTTTGAAAAAAGATGTGATATTGCCCACAGAATCCCATAGACTGCGTCTCATGGTTTAGGTGTCTTTTTTTCCCAGTGACCTGTTATAGTAACCTATTGATAGATAGTAGGTAACATGTACCGGTTGCTTATATTGCCAACACCTCGTTATGATGACTATAGGCTATGGTGATTAGACATTTCTAAAGGTTTTAGGAATTCTTTGTTTGGCCGGTTCAGAAGTGGTGAACAAAGTTGAGTAAGAAAATGATATATATGCAAATATATCATAATTTATATCAGAATATCAATAATAAGACATGTCAGAATGTGTAATTACTTTAATCTTAATATAGACAATATGTGAATTGTAGAGACACTGTTCAGCACGCGTAATAGGTAGCTTCTTTACAGTATATTAAATATGAAATTGCGATATCCTGTTTATTTATTGGAATTTTAAACTTTTTCCAAAACGTTTACTATAGCAAGTCTTATACATGTTGACCTCCCTCTGTATATTATAACTAAATAACGTGTTAAAGTCTGCTTGAGTGCCTGTACCAGTTTCATCCTCAACATTTTAGATAGTCCTGCTCTTCAATCAGTCGATTACTTTGAGCACATTAAGGATAATCCTAACACACCTCTCCGTATCACTCTTTGTGATTAACTGCATCACTCAGAAAATTATTGAACAAGTCTGATAAATGTGTGACCAATGTCAATATCTAATAATTTATTTGCCCCTTCATCGAAGATCATCGTGTTTGGAGGAACACGTTGATGTTCTGAACATAGTCTGTTTTCTATATTGGCAGATGAGCGTTGGTACTCATTGTTTCATAGGACGGACGAGGTAGGAGGACAGGCAGAGAAGAAGGGACGACTGGAGAGGAGAGAAGTAGGGAAAAGAGGATGGGACAGTGTCGGGGGGGTTTAGGGCGTGGTAGCAGAAAAGAGGAGCTGAGAAGAAAGGAGAGGAGCTGATAGGAGAGAGGAGAGAAGAGAGGAGCTGATAGAAGGAGAGGAGAAGAGCTGATAGAAGAAGAGAGAGGAGAGGAGCTGATAGAAGAAGAGAGAGGAGAGGAGCTGATAGAAGAGAGGAGAGGAGCTGGTAGAAGAGATGAGCTGATAGAAGAAGAGAGTAGCTGACAGAAGAGAGGAGCTGACAGAAGAGAGGAGCTGATAGAAGAGAGGAGCTGACAGAAGAGAGGAGCTGCTAAAAGAGAGGAACTGACAGAAGAGAGGAGCTGATAGAAGAGAGGAGCTGACAGAAGAGAGGAGCTGACAGAAGAGAGGAGCTGATAGAAGAGAGGAGCTGACAGAAGAGAGGAGCTGATCATTCAGAGGAGCTGATAGAAGAAGAGAGAGGAGAGGAGCTGATAGAAGAGAGGAGCTGATCATTCAAAGGAGCTGATAGAAGAGAGGAGCTGATCATTCAGAGGAGCTGATTCGTTCATATTATGTTTGTCTTTCCTCCGTCCTGCAGAGTAGCATGACACACACACACACACATACACACATACCAACCAATAGCCACTCACAAACACATTTAAACAAATACAGTATTGTAGACAGGCATTCTCAAAATCAATTGATGGTTAAGGAAGTGCTTAACTCAATGAAGAAAGCAGCAAAGCAAGATAGGAAGTAGGGATGCCAGGCACTTCCTGTCTGGTGTAAAAACATGTAATTAATGTAACAAGGTATTTAAAAAGTCAAAACGTTCAATGTCTGACGATTTACAGTGAGAAGATCCCAATTACTGTACTTTACAGTCTTTGCAGTGATGGAGAAACAAGAGGAGAGGGAGGAAGAGAGGGAGGAGATAATAGAGAGGAAAGAGGAGAGGAGAAAAGGAAGGGGAGAAGAAAGGAGAATAGTTGAGGAGAGGTTAGATGTGTGGCTGTGTGTGTGCATGTGTGCATGTCTGTTACCAGAGCAAGTGTGTTTTGTGTTACTAGCCACGCCTAGCCTTGTTGTGTATATTTAGCTATACTTATGACAGTGTCAGAGTCATCATAGCTTGCCTAGTGTGTGCGTGCTTAGCTGCAGCTATCCTTGTGTGTATGTGTGTGTTTAGCTGCAGCTATCCTTGTGCATGTGTGTGTGTGTGAGTTGTGTGAGTTCCCAGACTATCAGTTCATGTCTTATCTCCATCTCAGACTGCTGTTTATAGCCTTGTAGCCTTTACATGTAAGACCTGGACAGGAGAGGCAAGTCATGCAAATTACATTTCCATGGAAATCACTGTTTGAGTGTGTGTGTTGAACAACTGTATTTACTTACACTGTGTGTGTGTACGTGTGTGAGTGTGTGCATGTGCGCGAAGTGTGAACTTGTATGTTTGTGCAGGAGTGTTTGCTCGTCATGTGGGTGTGTCTCTGTCTGCCTTTTCCGCTCCCTCCCTCTCTCTTTCTCCATGTATCCCTTTCAATTTATCCCTCTCCTCAATCTATCTCTGTCTCCCTTCTCATATCTCTCTGTCTGTCTCACCCCGTCTCTGTCTGTCTCACCCCATCTCTGTCTGTCTCACCCCATCTCTATCTCTCTGTCTCTCCCCATCTCTATCTCTCTGTCTCTCCCCAGCACCCCAGAGAAACATGACAATGGGAACTATCACAAGAGTCTCAAAGTAGCAGATAGCAAACTTACAATAAGACATAAAACTACAAGTCCCACATTTATGTCCAGTTTCAAGCTTGTACTTTACCACCATGATTGTAGTTTTATTGTGACCAATGGGCCTCACAACAATGGTATACCAAGCAAAACATTAGTTATCTGTACAATTACCTTTCAGAATCTACTTACCCTAACCTGCACAGTTCCCCACTGTGGGTTTAATAAAGGACTAATAGTATTATTATTATTACAAATATAAAAAATGGGTTAGTTTAACATGTCGACAGACACTACAACATCATCTCTTTGGTGTTTATCTTTGACCATCCAGCACTGTGGTCACCTAAGGAGGACCTGTGTGTGTGTGAGGGTGGGTGGGTGTATGTGTGGCTGTGTGAGTGTGTAGGTGTGTGTCCATGTGTGTGAGTTTGTGTCTGTGTGTGAGGCAGGTGTGCATGTAAGCGTGTGTGTGCATGTGTGTGTATGTGTGTGTAAGCATACACACCATTCCCCCAACCGTCTGATGAAAACTATTTTAAGTGACTTTTTAAAAGTAAGGGACTCGGGTGGCTGAGTGGTTAGGGCGTCGGGCTAGTGATCAGAAGGTCGCCAGTTTGATTCCCGGCTGAGGCAACTTGACATTGCGTCCTTGGGCAAGGCACTTCACCCTACTTGCCTCGGGGGGATGTCCCTGTGTGTGCTGTAATTTGCTCTGGATAAGAGTGTCTGTTAAGTGACTAAATGTAAGTGTACAGCTACTATTAGTTCAATCATCCTGTTTGTCAAAAGATCTGACCAATCATGGACATGTTCAAGTCCCAATACTCTTCTCCTGTCTTTACGTTCTGTAGTCCACCTGTTTTGTACGTGTTGTATACACACTAACACATAGCTAAGCTCTGTCATACACACTAACACATAGCTAAGCTCTGTCATACACACAAACACATAGCTAAGCGCTGTCATACATGCTAACATGTAGCTAACAGTCATACAAACTAACTTGTAGCTAACCTCAGTCATACACTAACATGTAGCTAAACTCGGTCATACATGCTAACATGTAGCTAAGCTCGGTCATACATGCTAACATGTAGCTAAGCTCTGTCATACATGCTAACATGTAGCTAACCTCTGTCATACATACTAACATGTAGCTAACCTCAGTCATACACTAACATGTAGCTAAGTTCTGTCATACATTACATTTACATTTACATTTATTCATTTAGCAGACGCTTTTATCCAAAGCGACTTACAAGAGAGAGCTTTTACAAAGAGCATCAGTCATTGAGCAAAGCAACGTGATAGACCCCAAACACAGTCGGATTTTTAGATCGTGAATCATACATCATGAGAACCAATAAGTGCCAAAGAAAGAACTATAAATGCATAACACAACGATTATGAATATAAAGCAAGAGATACAACACATAATACATTAGATCAGGTGAAATGACATACTATTACAATGACATACACTAACATGTAGCTAAGCTCAGTCATACACTAACATGCATTTTAGATCTGTCATACACTAACATGTAGCTAACCTCAGTCATACACTAACATGCAGCTAACCTCAGTCATACACTAACATGTAGCTAACCTCAGTCATACACTAACATGCAGCTAACCTCAGTCATACACTAACATGTAGCTAACCTCAGTCATACACTAACATGCAGCTAACCTCAGTCATACACTAACATGTAGCTAACCTCTGTCATACATGCTGACATGTAGCTAACTTCTGTCATGCATGCTAACACATAGCTAATCTTTATGATACATGCTAATATGTAGCTGAGTTCTGGGTTAGGGTCACAGATTTAATCTGGAGAGTGGAACGTTTAATTCTCCAGCCCTCTGTCATTATTAATCCACCTGGATAACAAAGAAGAACATTATGATTTGAAGAACATGCTGTGTGTGTTTGTGAGATGTGGAGTGTGAATGGTTGTATTATTAGATTAAGTGTAATTCCTTGCTGTAGACGTGGACACATGTTGCTGTTTACTGTTCTGTGTCATCAGTCTGACACGATGAGGCACTGTAATTGGTCAGTCAAAACGATGATTTAACAATGATTCTGTGTGTTATGTGTGTTGGATGTCTGGTTCTCCTGAGGGGTAGAGGCTACACCCGTAGAAGAGAATGAGGGAGAATGGGAGGGAGAAAGAGAAAGAAAATTAGGGAGAGAGAGACTGAGGGAGACAGATAGAGAGGGAGTGAAATAGAGGGAGGAAAGAGATAGGAAGGAAGGCAGAACTAAAGACTTCCAGGTTATTAAACTTTGCCCTGGAGGACTAGTGCTCTCTCACTCTTTGCCTCTCTCTGTCTCTCAGTGTTTGTCTATTTCTCTGTCTCTCTGTCTCTCTCTTCCTTTGTCTCTCTCTCTCCCTTTGTGTCTCTTTCTCTGTCTTGCTCTATGTGTCTGTCTATTTGTCTCTCTGTCTCTCTCTACTCATGCTTTGGCACATGTGTTAAAACAGTTAGTACAATTGTCTGCAGTTTGCAAAACAGGGGCGTCGGTTAGCTCAATGGTTAAGGCGTTGGCCTCATGATCGGAAGGTTGTGAGATCGAGCCCCGGCTGCGGCTATATGACGTTGTGTCCTTGGGCAAGGCACTTCACCCTACTTGCCTCAGGGAGAATGTCCCTGTACTTACTGTAAGTCGCTTTGGATAAAAGCGTCTGCTAAAATGAATAAATGTAAAAATGTAAATGTAAAACAAAACTAATTGCATATGGCTTGTTGATCAAAACTGATGAGTCGATTCTAACTTATACTATCAATCTATTTGCAAATGATCCAAAACTGTAACTATGAGCAGTAGGACTCAAAAGATGAACACAATTATTTTGATTTTGGGACACGAAAACTAGGTTTTGAAGCATGAACAAAATGTTTTGGGTGAGTAACTACCTTTTGCAGACATGCAATACAGTTCTTAACTTTCAGCAAACAGTTGTGAAATTTGCACTCACAGTTAAGAGCATGCTAAGACTGTTTAGAAAAATGTGCCAAAGTTATTGAGAGAAACTGTAATGTCTCTGTGTTAGACAGTGTCAGGTGGTGGTGGTACTGCTGAATATTAACTGGCCTCAGGAACTTCTTTTACCCTTTTGGCCTCTAGGCTTTGTTCCGATTTGTCCAAAGTGAGTGATGTCAGAGGGAGACATGAAAGGTGACCTCCAGTAATCAAGGGTGTGGCCACTCATCACCAAGATGACAGTTTCCCAACACTTACTGCCTGGGTCACTGTAATATAAGAACCCCGGACCTGTCTGTCTGCCTGTCAGCCTGTCTGAGCTTGTCTGTCTGTCTGTCTGAGAGAGAGGGAAAGAGAAGCCAGTAAAGAGTCTGGACAACATCAGCTGATGGATTCTACCTCTAAGTTACTATTGATAAGGGGAGGAGAGAACACGAGAGAGAAAATAATATACATTTACAAGCTTTCAAGTACATCAAGTCACTAAACAACTGAAGGTTGGTTTCCTAAATCAAATCAATGCAAGGATGATAAGTTCGTTTTCGAATCGGTTTGGTTTGCGTTCACAAATTCAAAACTAACTGTCCTGAAGTTCAAAAGTGCAGAGCACCGTTGGGCCACCAATGGAGCATGGTCAAGTCACGTGATACATCATGGAGCATGGCCAGGTCAGGTGGCCAGGTCAGGTCAGGTGATGTTATAAGAGGGGGTCAGATGGCTCAATGGTTAAGGCGTTGGCCTCGTGATCGGAAGGTTGTAAGATCGAGCCCCGGCTGTGGCTATAAGACACTTCACCCTACCTGCCTCAGGGAAAATGTCCCTGTACTTGCTGTAAGTTGCTTTGGATAAAAGTGTCTGCTAAATGAATAAATGTAATATGGAATGTCATCGTCAGACTGCAGGTATTCCATCATTTAATAGCCTACCTTTCTGAAACCGTTCCTCTCCGTCCTTTCATTTAATGTTTGGAACACTTCTGTGTTCTTATGCACCTTCTACAGTTAACTACAAAGCACCCTGAGACCAGCTTGTCGAGGCAGACCAGAGAGAAGTTGTTCGGCACCAGAGTTCAACTGCACACCAGCCCAAACAAACCACATTAAGGGGGTAAACACTCCAGGGTTTGGTTCAACCAGACTAAAAAAGGCTGGTGTGAACATTCTCTAAGACTGGACCAGGGCCAGGACCAGGGCCAGCACAAGGGCTAGGAACAGGGCCATGACCAGGACCAGACAGACCTCTTCTTCTCTTTCCCTGAACGATTGACCACATGTGGTCTCTGAGGGCTTGGCAGTCGTTGGGGACCGCCACAGCTGCTTCTGCTGATAGGCTGCGTTTGTTGCTGGTCTCAGGAGACAGAGAGCGAGCGGCGGTCACATGGGGTCCTGTGTTAGATCCTCATCTCCGGGGGCGAGTCACTCCAAACCACACTGGAGATGGGGTGAAAGGTCACTATAGAGACCCACACTCAAAAGACGTGGTGGAGGGTTAGGGTGGTGTCATAATCTAATAGGGGAGACGAGGACGATGGACATGACGACAATGGGGACAGTGATGATGATGGTGATTATGGAGGTGGTTAAGATGATGACGAGGATGATTAGGGGGGTGGGGGTTATGATGATGATTATGGTGGTTTGCAGAAAACCAATAAGGTTGGGTAAGGGGCTGTTCCCTGTGTCTGGACAAACAGCACAATATGTTAGTCTCTAGACAAGTTTGTCCCCGTAGAGAGACAGTGAAAGAGACAGAGTGAGAGAGAGAAATAGAGAGAGAGCTATATGGAGGGAGGGAGAAAGAAAGAGAGGCAGAACTAGAAATACACGTAGAGAAAAAAGAAAGAGAGAGAGAGGTCCAATAACTGGTGATCTGGAGATGGGAGGTTCTCTGTGACTCACCAGCACTTTGAAGCAGCTGCATGTGACCTGACCTCAGATTTTTAGGATGTTGGTATTTATAAAGCTCAGGTCACAGGTCACAGCTTGACTGGGCTGTTTTAGACAGGGTAGACTGTATGTGTGACTGTGAGGGTTGGAAAGCTTGCTCTTTCTCTCCATGTTCTTTTCCATGTCCCTCTGCGCTGCTCATTCTCTCTCTTTCTCTCCTGTATTTCCCTCTCCCTCCCACCCTCTCTCTCCCTCTGCATTTGTCTCTCTCTTTCCATCTCTCTCTCTCTCCCTACCCTGTCTCTTCTTTTCCTCTCTGTCTCTTTCTGCCCTCCCCCTCTCTGCTCTCCCCCCCTCTCTGCTCTCCCCCTCTCTCTGCCCTCCCCCTCTCTCCTCTCCCCCTCTCTCCTCTCCCCCTCTCTGCTCTGCCCCTCCCTCTGCTCTCCCCCTCTCTGTTCTGCCCCTCCCTCTGCTCTCCCTCTCTCTCTGTCCCCACTAACACCCCCCTCCCCTGATTTATGGAGCTCTTTCCTCAGCCGACGTGCGTCAGCACTGGCTGGGAGTCTCGTGAGGCGCTACTGAAGAGCCTTGTCTCGTGTCTGGACAACCTCAGCTGGCAATGCTACCCTTCCCCACCCTTCCCCACCCTCCTCCCACCCCCATCCACCCCCATCCCCAGAGACCCACATCTGAATGCTTGAACACACCTTCCGGTCCCCCTAGACTCTCGTCCTGGTCATGCCCGTCCTGACTGCTCTGTCTTGGGGGCGTCTGATCCCTGTCGAGTTGCAGGTTACCTAGGTTACCCGAGGGCGGTAGCAGAAATATCCGGGATATCCTTCTTGTATCTGGTCAGGGTCGAGTGACGTCTGGGCCCCTCTCCTATCATTCCACATCTCTCTGTACACATCTCTCTCTACACATCTCTTTCTCTCTCTACACATCTCTATCTCTTTCTACACATTTGTATCTCTCTACACATCTCTATCTCTTTCTACACATCTTTATCTCTTTCTACACATCTTAATCTCTCTCTACACATCTCTATCTCTCTTTCAACACATCTCTTTCTCTCTACACATCCCTATCTCTCTCTACACATCTTTATCTCTCTCTACACATCTTTATCTCTCTCTACACATCTTTATCTCTCGCTACACATCTCTATCTCTCTCTTTCTACACATCTGTATCTCTTTCTACACATCTTTATCTCTCTCTACACATCTCTATCTCTCTACACATCTTTATCTCTCGCTACACATATCTATCTCTCTCTTTCAAATGTTCTTTATCTCTTCATACACATTTGTATCTCTCGCTACACATCTCTATCTCTCTCTACACAACTTTATCTCTCTCTACACATCTTTATCTTTCTCTACACATCTCTATCTCTCTCTACACATCTATATCCCTCTCTACACATCTTTATCTCTCACTACACATCTCTATCTCTCTCTTTCTACACATCTTTATCTCTCTCTACACAGCTTTATCTATCTCTACACAACTTTATCTCTCTCTACACATCTTTATCTTTCTCTACACATCTCTATCTCTCTCTACACATCTATATCCCTCTCTACACATCTTTATCTCTCACTACACATCTCTATCTCTCTCTTTCTACACATCTTTATCTCTCTCTACACATCTCTATCTCTCTCTACACAACTTTATCTCTCTCTACACATCTTTATCTTTCTCTACACATCTCTATCTCTCTCTACACATCTATATCCCTCTCTACACATCTTTATCTCTCACTACACATCTCTATCTCTCTCTTTCTACACATCTTTATCTCTCTTTACACAGCTTTATCTCTTTCTACACATCTCTATCTCTCTCTACACATCTTTATTTCTCGCTACACATCTCTATCTCTTTCTTTCTACATATCTCCTCTCTATACATCTCTATTTCTCTCTACACATCTCTCTATCTCTCTCTACACATCTCTCTCCACCTCTCTTCCTTATTTCTCTATCGATGTCTCTCATGTGTTCCTTTTCACAGGCGTCTATAGCCTCTCTACCCTGAAGTGGAATCACATGGGCTGCAACACATACAGACAGTGCGTGTGGATATGTGTGTGTATGTATGTGTACATGATGCATGCATTTGTGTTCCAGGCAGAACGTATATGCCTCACAGTTGCATGCCCTGAGGTGTTTAGAAAGTTCTCACGTACAGAAAATTCTCTAATGATATCCAAGCATCTCATGAGAAGCTGGCCTAATCTGGTGTGGAGGTCTGGAGGGCTGCAGGAGAGGAGCCTGACCTAGTCTGGTGTGGAGGTCTGGAGGGCTGCAGGAGAGGAGCCTGGCCTAATCTGGTGTGGAGGTCTGGAGGGCTGCAGGAGAGGAGCCTGACCTAGTCTGGTGTGGAGGTCTGGAGGGCTGCAGGAGAGGAGCCTGACCTAGTCTGGTGTGGAGGTCTGGAGGGCTGCAGGAGAGGAGCCTGACCTAGTCTGGTGTGGAGGTCTGGAGGGCTGCAGGAGAGGAGCCTGACCTAGTCTGGTGTGGAGGTCTGGAGGGCTGCAGGAGAGGAGCCTGACCTAGTCTGGTGTGGAGGTCTGGAGGGCTGCAGGAGAGGAGCCTGATCTAGTATGGCTGTCTCTTATCCATGACTGTTGATAGGTACTGATACCATAAGTACGTGAGCGTAGCCGGGCCATTGACATGTTTGGCTACATAGGACAGCGTATCCTGTAATCCTGTGTTGACTCCATACAGTCTCCAGGGGGATGGTGTGTGTGTATCTGAAGACACCAACAGCGATACATTAAAAACAGTTTTAACTTGGTGATGACCAGGCAAATGGCTGTTTTCCCTGACAACATACAATAAACAGCAGCACTTAGCTGTCTCTCAACAAGCTAATTGCCTATTAGGTGCAATGGAGTGTTTCTTAGCTTTCTCCTGTCTCTGCTTGTCTCTACTCCTCTCACCAGTGACTCACCAGTTAGCTAGCCAAACCAGGAAGCTAGCACTTACCATATCCATGCTCAAACATATCCAAGTTCAAAGCATGACAGCTTTCAGAATGCTATCTGCCAGCTAGCCTAGCCATAATAGTCAGATAGCTACCGGTCAGCTAGCCAAGCCATAATAGGTAGAAAGCTATGTGTCAGCTAGCCAAGCCATATTAGGTAGAAAGCTACCTGTCAGTTAGCCGAGCTATGATAGGCAGAAAGCTACTTGTGAGTTAGCTGAGCCATGATAGGCAGAAAGCTACTTGTGAGTTAGCTGAGCCATGATAGGCAGAAAGCTAACTGTCAGCTAGTCAAGCCATCATAGGCAGAAAGCTAACAAGCAGCCAGTTTAGCTTGCAAAATAGGAAGCCAGAAGTCAGCCATAATCACAAGGATCAAAATATCAAGCAAGCAAGCAACAGGCTAATAGATAGATAGATAGATAGATAGATATATGGATAAATGGATGGCTCTATGGATGATGGCCATTCCTGTATAAGATGAAAGGTTCTGAGTGACACATTTTGACTACATTAAGTGAAAGGGAGTCCTGTGACTGGGTGCTGATATCTGGTGTTTACTTGCAGGTCTGACGGATGAGAAGGTGAAGGCCTACCTCGCCCTGCATCCACAGATGCTGGATGACTTTGTGCTGGAGAGCGTGAGCCCAGAGACTCTGGCCCGCTGGATGAAGAACAAGAAGAGCAGCAGGCCTGCAGGTACCTTAACATGCCCCAGGGTCACAACTTCTACTGAGGTCGCAACCCCTACTTGGGTTGCAACCTCTACTGGGGTCGCAACCTCTACTGAGGTCGCAACCTCTACTGGGGTCGCAACCTCTACTGGGGTCGCAACCTCTACTATGGTCGCAACCTCTTCTGGGGTCGCAACCTCTACTGGGGTCGCAACCTCTACTGGGGTCGGAACCTCTACTGGGGTCGCAACCTCTACTGGGGTCACAACCTCTACTGGGGTCACAACCTCTACTGGGGTCGCAACCTCTACTGGGGTCGCAACCTCTACTGGGGTCACAACCTCTGTCCTCAGCCTGAGGTCACAGCCCTTATCCTACACAGATAGAATGACAATGTCTACTACGCGAACACATCTTGGACAAACCATTCACCTGGATGTAGAATGATGCAGATGTAGATATGTCATAATATTCTGTTTTTGCATTTAGTCATTTAGCAAACACTCTTATCCAGAGTGACTTACAGCAAGTACAGGGACATTCCAGACTTTTGTAAACATAAATACAAGGAAAAAGATTACCAAACAAGATAAATCATTTAATATTTTTATAAACCTAACCTGTAATGCTATTCAGGCTAGTTATAAATGGGTTGGCCAACAGTGTAAACAATTGTGTCAATTTCCTCCCATGCCTGTTTAACCAAATATAATTTGGGTTGATTTCACCCATCACTGTACAGTGCAGGGCCGGTTCTAGACAGGCATATATGAGGGGGCAGTCAGAAATGTGAAGGGAGCATCATCATCATCATCATCATCCCCCCCCCCCCCCCCCCCCCCCCCCATGGCACAATTTTGGTTCTGGCGGGGGGGGGTACACTTTGATGCCCCCCTTCACATTTCTGATGTCTGATGAATTTCTAATGTCAATGTTCATCTTTGTGCTTGTAACGCTGCTGCTTGTTCAAAGTTTTACCGCTCCGTGGGGAAACCTGACACCACACTATCAGGCTACCTCTGGGCTCATTTGCATACTGCAACAGCGATATGAGAGGGAAGCTGTGTGTCCCTTTTTCGGCTGACTTTTTCAGCTACTGCAGATCGTTTTGTCAACTTGTAATATGTTAATTCTGTGAGCGTATTAAAATGTGCTTTCTCAACTTCTAAAATTTTGATTTGAGGGGGCAAGACACGCTGCCCCCTCTTGCCCGGCCTCTCGCCCGGCCTCGGTAGAGCCGGCCTCGGTACAGTGTGACTTCTCTGATTTTTACGGCTCTAACGAAGACGTTGGTCTCCTCTCCTCGGCGCTCCTGCTTTTAAAGGGAATATTAGCTGATGCTCAGATTGATTTATTGCATGTTATGCCCAAACCATACCTATGACTAATTTATCCCCTTCAGGCCAACCCATTTTCGTTTTGCACGGGGCACAAGAGTAATTTATCTTGCCGATAGCAACAGTGCCCAAGTCCCGCCCACAAAGCTAATTGCGCATCGTGCTTGACACTTGCGTTTCAGATCGTGTAAATAGGGCCCATATTGTTCAATAGTATTTTTTTGCTCAGTTGCTAAGATATCTAACACAAGACTGTTCTCTGCTTCATCTCCATCACAACCTTCCAAGTATGAAACTCTAAGTCATGTTCACATGTTACGCATCCTTAAAATGCTTAGCTTATTTCTATGATGAGCAAAAAAATGGCAAGCAGAAATTTGGTCTTGAATCAGTTCACACAACTGTGATTCTCAACTGCGTACTAAATGTTTAGCACAACAGTTCAACCAGCAATCAGTCTTGATTCAAGGAGAACAGGTACACCTGGTAAATGTCCATGTTCTGACAGCAGTATGATACTGATGACAAAATGTGGTCTGAAGGGAGTGAATATAGTAGCAGCAGCACTGTATTAGTGTTGTCTTTGGACTTTCGTTTTATTGACTTGGTGTATTATGCAGTATTTGTTTTCTACTGAACATATAGCTCATTCATTTTAGTTTTCAGTGTGTGAATTAAGGTTGCATTTGAATAAAATTTGGTTCAGAAAGATATTACCAAGCCATTAGGAAAACCTGTTGATTTATTTCCATTGGCAACAATTACAATAACAAGTATTTTCTGTCTTCATATTTGCGATGAACTGCTGACTGAGCTCTGTTTTCATTTCAGCTTATTTGCAGTGCAAATCACTCTCTGGGCGTCATACGCATCAACTTGAATTGAGGGAGAGTGTGGGATAGATGGAGGGGAGAAAAAAAGTGACAGAGGGGGGGAAATGTGAGAGAAGGGGAGTGAAAGGGAGCAAAACAGCAAGACAGGGAGACAGAGACCGAAAGATAAAGACAGAAAAAGACGGTAAGAAAGAAGAAAATTTGATTTTTACCTGAAAAATTTGTGAAAGAGACACTGATACAGGACAGCGACCGCAAAGGAGCTCAAGAGAGACCAGGAGTCAAAGCAGGAGAGAGTCAGGGCAGGAGAGAGCAGAAGAAAGTCAGAGCAGGAGAGTCAGGGCAGGAGAGAGCAGAAGAGAGTCAGGGCAGGAGAGAGTCAGAACAGGAGAGAGCAGGAGAAAGCAGAAGAGAGTCAGAGCAGGAGAGAGCAGGAGGGAGTCAGAGCAGGAGAAAGCAGAAGAGAGTCAGAGCAGGAGAGAGCAGGAGGGAGTCAGAGCAGGAGAAAGCAGAAGAGAGTCAGAGCAAGAGAGAGCAGGAGGGAGTCAGGGCAGGAGAGAGCAGGAGGGAGTCAGAGCAGGAGAGAGCAGGAGGGAGTCAGGGCAGGAGGGAGTCAGGGCAGGAGAGAGCAGGAGAAAGCAGGAGAGAGTCTGAGCAGGAGAGTCAGGAGGGAGTCAGGGCAGGAGAGAGCAGGAGTGAGTCAGGGCAGGAGAGAGTCAGAGCAGGAGAGAGCAGGAGGGACCAGGAGAGCACACAGGAGAGCAGAGAGAAGGAGAAGGAGAAGTTGCAGGCGAGAGCCAGGGCAGTAGAGGTGTTAGAGTGGAGTTGAACTTGCACAGCGGCTCCCCTCACAGCCCGTCCACATCCATCAGACCATGGCAGGCTGGCCCGCTGCCCACTAAGCTGGCACTCTGCCTGGGCCAGCTCTGACGTCAGAGGCAGGCTCCAGGGACAGTCGGCCTGAGGGGGTCAGGATTGGGGGGTGGGGGAGCAAGGGGTGGGGGATGGTGTTTGTGAATGTGCGAGTGTGTGTCAGACTGTGTGATTGTGATTTGAGTGTTGGTCTATAGTGTGCAGTGTCCTCTAAACACACAATCATTTAGAACGGCTAACAGAAAGTTTTGCTGGAACTACTTCATAGGTGTCGGACTGTCCATATATCACCTGATAATATCCGTATAACACCCCTGCAGCCAATCAGAATCGAGTATTCACCCAGACCGTTGTATAACAGGTGATGTTGTACACCTTGTCTGGCGTGATCCCTTACTGGTTGTATCTATTATAGTTCCACAGTCTGTGTAGAAAGTGTGCTTAGAGGTAGACCAGCTACAGTGGGCATCAAAAGGCAGTCAGTCTGCATAAGTTGTAACCAGTTTTGGAATTGTTGTGAAAAGGTGCTGCTAAAGAGGCTTGCAATGAAATGAGCGCTACAATACTCTGTACTAGCACTCATTAATTCTCTCCTCCAGTCAAACAGCTTCCTCCTCTATGAGTTCTTTCCTGCTGGGAGGACTTGTTAACGAGCCAATCACACAGGGTCTTTCCTGACCGCAACACAGGCCAGAACTGTAGCAGGAAGCTTCAGAATATTAATAGATAAAATCCAACATAAACTTGTAATCAGTAAGTGTAAATATGGAAAACTTCAGTTGTGATGTCATCTAATGTCAATAAGCCTCCTGGAAGTCCTTGTGTTGTCCCCCGCCCCCCTGTCCCCCGCCCCCCTGTCCCCCGCCCCCCTGTCCCCCTGCCCCTCGCCACACTGTACATACACACACACCCCTCCCGTGGTGCTGGGTGGTCATGTGACTGTGATGAGCAGACAGTACGTTCAGCAGCTTGGAACCACTCACAGCCGCTTACATAACTGTGTGTGTGTGTGTGTGTGTGTGCTCATGCATGTGTGTGTGCTCATGCATGTGTGTATTTGTGCATGTGTGTGCTCATGCATGTGTATGTGTGTTTAGAGGGGGGGATATTTCATTAGCATGTGTGTGAAAGAAAGCATCTTCTTCTAGATCTTCACATTAGTGTGTGTAGTGTGTGCGACCAAATTTACTTTTCTGCGTGGAAGTGTGTATATGTGTGTATAACTGTGTGATATACTCGTAACTTGTATATGTGTGTATGTATATATATATATATATATATATATATGAAATGTATACATGTAATAATTTAATTATGTGTGTTTGTATCGATGTATAATCTATGTTTATATGTATGTGTGTGTGTGTGTGTGTGTGTGTGTGTTTGTGTGTGTTTGCGTGTGTGTGTGTGACTGCTAACTGTCAATCTGACAGGATGTTGAATGGCAGAAATTCTCCTCATATTTCTCCACATAGAAGAAATATGGACCACTATTGATCCTGGGGGTGTTGATCTGTCAGCTCAGCATCTGTGCACCAAGGATGGGTTAAGGATGGAGCTAGGGTTAGGGCTAGGGTGTGGGCTGGCCTAGGGATAGGGATGGGGTTAAGGCTAGGGCTAGGGTATAGGCTAGGGATAGGATCTGGGTCTGGGGCTAGGTTATGGCTGGAAGGGAGTTAGGGCTGCAGCTGGGACTGTGGCAAGGGTTAGGATTTGACTGGACTGTTGCCTTTATATGTGGAGTTATAACCACAATACTAGTAGTGTGTGCGTGCATGTCTCCCCCCTCCTTATTGACGTCAGTCCCTGCCTCCCCCTCCCTGCCTCAGGTCCCACTGGAGATGTTTACTTCACACTGAACACTGTCAGGAGGTCATTAAACAATCCCCAACCCCCACACTCCTTCTCTCTCCCTCCACCCTCCTCCCACCCCCCTTTCTCCACATTCTTCCTCCTCCTTCTCCTCCCTCTGTCCACCCTCTTCCTTCTCCTTCCTCCCTCCCTCTACATTCTCCCTCCTCCTGCCTCCCTCCCTCCCTCCACACTCAACTCCCTCCCTCTCTCCCACCACCCTCTTCTCCCTCTCTGCCTCCTTCCACACTCTTCCCCCTTCTCCTCCTTCCTTCCCTCCTCCCTCGCTCCACACCTTCCTCCTCCCTCTATACTCCTTCCCGTCCCCCTCCCTCCACACATCTTCTCCTCCTACTCCCTCCTTCCCTCCCAACCATCGCCTCCAATCTTCTTCACCTCCCTTCACACCCAAGTATTTTGATTGTGTGCACTGTATATTTATATTGTATGTATTCATGTATGTATGTGTGTGTGTGTGTGTGTGTGCGTGTGTGTGTATGTGTGTACGTGAGTACGTGTGTATGTGTGTACGTGTGTATGTGTGTATTTGGGTATGTGTGTATGTGTGCGTGTGTGTTTGTATGTGTGTGTACGTGCATGTGTATGCGTATGTGTGTCTCTAGATGGAATGTGCAGTAACTGAGTCAGACAGAGAAGAGGCCAGGCCAGTCATCCCTCCTGCTTCTGTTTGATGAAGGGTTCAGGGAAACACATGCTGCCTGTCCTCATGTTCAGCTTTTCCATGAGGGAAGGGCATGATGGGATCCAGGATGGGATCCAGGATGGGATCCAGGATGGGATCCTTACCTTTGTTTGGTTACATGACATAATTAAATAATGTATTATCTTAACCTGTATAGTAGTAATGTGTTTGATGGGAGATACTGTCTGAATAGTTTGGGATGTCATGGCTGGGGATAGGACCTGGACTAAGTTTAGGGGTGGTTTTAGAGCCAGGCCTGCTTTTAAAGCTGGTTCTGGACTAGTGCTATGGCTGTTCCTGACACTTGGACTGATTTTAAGAAAGGACAAGGGCCTGTAACCAGCTGATGCTATTGATCTCATGTGTCTGGATGGTGGCCACAGTCACACAAAGATCTTCTTGTGTGGCATAAATCCCCTCTCCCCTCCCCTGTCCTTCCCTTCCCTCCTATCTCCTCCCTTTCTCTGTCTTTCCCTCCTCTCCTCACCTCTCATATATCCTCCTCTTCTTTTCCCTCCTCTCCTTTCCTTTCTCCTCCTTGTCCCTTCCTTCCTCTTCCCCTCTTCTCCTCCTCTCCTCCTCCCCTTTCTCCTCCCCCTCCCCCCTCTCCTTTCCTCAACAGCTTGCAGGTTTATTAACTTTATCATACGCTGGTCTAGAAGCTACTGATTGGGAGAGTGGCTGGGTTTAGAGCCTAGTCTGGGATGAGGCTGGGGCTGGAAGCAAGGCTTGGGCCCAGTCCAGACATGGGTCACAGCTCACCAAAGGCATTTAGTACCATGAGAAAAGTACTGTTTGTGGATGCGTTTGTGTTTTTTTGTGCGCATGTGTGTTTATATGGGTGAATGTTTGTGTGTATGTATTAGTATGTTGTGTGTGTCTGTGCTTGTCAAATACTGTGCATTGTGTGGTAGCAGAGAACAGACAGCACACTGTGCTGGTGTGTTTTTTAAACATCATGTGAAATATCTGCCTAGACAAAGTGTCTAGTAAGTGACACTCAGTTGATACATTATCAGCTATCAGCTATAAGGGATATATTATCAGATAGCTTAGATAGCTTGAAGGAATATATTAGCAGTTAGCTAAGCTAGCAACTACAAAAGTTTGTTGGAAATATGATATATTATTAGCTAGCTAAGCTAAGTTTTAAGTGTGATATATACACAGCCACCTAAGTTTGCTTTAAGTGTGATATATTAGCAGTTTGCAAAGAAAGTTGGAAGGAGTACAGCCAGTAAAGATAGTGTGAAGGGATATATGAGCATCCAGCCAGGATTTGTGTGTTTCGTAGGAACACTTTCAGCTACTGTCCAGCTGATCTCTGGTGACTGTGTTGCACACTGGCCATCTTTCTGACCAGCATCTCTCTTCAGAGCAGACTGGTGTGAGTTCATGTTTAAATGTTATTGCAGGAGGGCAAAGTGTCCCAATAGGCCAATCATCTCTTTAGTCTGTATATACTGGATGGCCAATCAGGGGTCTGTTTATTCTAGAAGGTCTATCGGGTTTGTTACATCTATGCAGGTCATCTTCCGGTATTTTTTGCTTGCTCAGATGCTTTGGTCAAAACTGAGGCCTCTTTTTCCAACTTTTTACAGTCTGCATCAGCAACATGCAGGTGGGCCGAACACGTAATCTCGCCTCCCGACTCAAACCATCAAAACTCTTCATACATGTCTCAAAATAAGCTTGTAGCTGGAAACACACTGACTTTAAAAGCACTAACCACAGGCAGCATTACTTTGATCTTTTAGAGGAACCTTTATCTTTGACAGATTTATTAATGTGAATCAGGGTTTCATGATTGAAGAAAAATGACACATTTAAACTTGGATTACAAAAGTCAATGAATGAATCAGTAATGCAGCAATCGTCTTCAGTATCTTTGATGTTTTCCATATATTCACTGTAGAGGCCTATATATATATATATATATATATATATATATATATGCTACATCATATATATATATATATGATGTAATAAATACAGAACCCTCATGTTATTTTCTAATAGCATCTAACCGACTGTATTTGTTTTTACTTGACAGATGAAACGTCAGTTAAGGAAGTCAGCAGGGTAAGTTTTTCAGCACCAACCTGTGTGACGTGTGTGTGTGAGTGTGTGTGTGTGTGTGTCCAGCAGTACCAGGACAGTAACATGCAGGGTGTGTGTCCAGCAGTACCAGGACAGTAACATGCAGGGTGTGTGTGTGTGTGTCCAGCAGTACCAGGACAGTAACATGCAGGGTGTGTGTGTGTGTCCAGCAGTACCAGGACAGTAACATGCAGGGTGTGTGTCCAGCAGTACCAGGACAGTAACATGCAGGGTGTGTGTGTGTGTGTGTGTCCAGCAGTACCAGGACAGTAACATGCAGGGTGTGTGTGTGTCCAGCAGTACCAGGACAGTTACATGCAGGGTGTGTGTGTGTCCAGCAGTACCAGGACAGTAACATGCAGGGTGTGTGTCCAGCAGTACCAGGACAGTAACATGCAGGGTGTGTGTGTGTGTGTGTGTGTCCAGCAGTACCAGGACAGTAACATGCAGGGTGTGTGTGTGTGTCCAGCAGTACCAGGACAGTAACATACAGGGTGTGTGTGTGTCCAGCACTACCAGGACAGTAACATGCAGGGTGTGTGTGTGTGTCCAGCAGTAGAAGGACAGTAAAATGCAGGGTGTGTGTGTGTCCAGCAGTACCAGGACAGTAACACGCAGGGTGTGTGTGTGTGTCCAGCAGTACCAGGACAGTAACATGCAGGGTGTGTGTGTGTGTCCAGCAGTACCAGGACAGTAACATGCAGGGTGTGTGTGTGTCCAGCAGTACCAGGACAGTAACATGCAGGGTGTGTGTGTGTGTGTGTGTGTCCAGCAGTACCAGGACAGTAACATGCAGGGTGTGTGGTTCCAGCAGTACCAGGACAGTAACATGCAGGGTGTGTGTGTGTGTCCAGCAGTACCAGGACAGTAACATGCAGGGTGTGTGTGTGTGTCCAGCAGTACCAGGACAGTAACATGCAGGGTGTGTGTGTGTCCAGCAGTACCAGGACAGTAACATGCAGGGTGTGTGTGTGTGTCCAGCAGTACCAGGACAGTAACATGCAGGGTGTGTGTGTGTGTCCAGCAGTACCAGGACAGTAACATGCAGGGTGTGGTGTACGAGCTGAACAGCTGCATGGAACAGAGGCTGGATCTTGGAGGAGACCACAAGCTGCTGCTGTACGAGCTCTGCAACATCATCAAGACAGGTGTGGAGAAACGACACAGCTGTACGCTGCCTCCATACACTACACTGTACACTGCCTCCATACACTACACTGTACACTGCCTCCATACACTACACTGTACACTGCCTCCATACACTACACTGTACACTGCCTCCATACACTACACTGTACACTGCCTCCATACACTACACTGTACACTGCCTCCATACACTACACTGTCCATACATACTACTCTACACTGTCTCCATACACTACACTGTACACTGCCTCCACACACTACACTGTCCATGTCCATACACACTACTGTACACTGCCTCCATACACTACGCTGCCTCCATACACTACACTGTACACTGCCTCCACACACTACAATGTCCATGTCCATACACACTGCTGTACACTGCTCCCATACACTACACTGTCCATACACACTACTTTACACTGCCTCCATACACTACACTGCCTCCATACACTACACTGTACACTGCCTCCATACACTACACTGTACACTGCCTCCACACACTACACTGTCCATGTCCATACACACTACTGTACACTGCTCCCATACACTACACTGTCCATACACACTACTGTACACTGCCTCCATACACTACACTGTACACTGTCCATACACACTACTGTAAACTGCCTCCAC
Source organism: Protosalanx chinensis (assembly GCA_030340685.1). Lineage (NCBI taxonomy): Eukaryota > Metazoa > Chordata > Actinopteri > Osmeriformes > Salangidae > Protosalanx > Protosalanx chinensis. The sequence continues at coordinate 14,440,794 of CM059321.1, forward strand.
ACACTACACTGTACACTGCCTCATATCTCTCATCTTCCTTCAGCCACTAAAGCAGATGGACTGACACTGTACTTCTTAGCAGAAGGCAACAATGTAAGTGACACTAATCATACTAATTATTCATTTACACACTTAACACAAACTTATAAAAAACTTGACATTTACACTGAAATTGTGTGTCTATCCTAAAATATGTATCTGTACGTGTGTGTGTGTTTGGCCATACGTGCGTTTGTGCTCTCCCCTCAGAGTTTGTGTGTGTTGATCCCTACGGGAACCAGCGGCGCTCCCAGCCTCGTCCCCTCTGGCCCCATCACCTTGGGGACCACTGTCGCTGCTCACGTGGCCAAGACACACAAAACCCTCCTGGTGGATGACATCGCTGGGGTGAGTGTCAGAGCCCTCCACCCTGCTCCTGGAGAGATACCCTCCTGTAGGGTTACACTCTAACCCTGCTCCTGGAGAGATACCCTCCTGTAGGGTTACCCTCTAACCCTGCTCCTGGAGAGTAACCCTCCTGTAGGGTTACACTCTAACCCTGCTCCTGGAGAGATACCCACCTGTAGGGTTACACTCTAACCCTGCTCCTGGAGAGATACCCTCCTGTAGGCTTACACTCTAACCCTGCTCCTGGAGAGATACCCTCCTCTAGGGTTACCCTCTAACCCTGCTCCTGGAGAGATACCCTCCTGTAGGGTTACACTCTAACCCTGCTCCTGGAGAGATACCCACCTGTAGGGTTACACTCTAACCCTGCTCCTGGAGAGATACCCTCCTGTAGGGTTACACTCTAACCCTGCTCCTGGAGAGATACCCTCCTGTAGGCTTACACTCTAACCCTGCTCCTGGAGAGATACCCTCCTCTAGGGTTACCCTCTAACCCTGCTCCTGGAGAGATACCCTCCTCTAGGGTTACACTCTAACACCTGCTCCTAGAGAGATACCCTCCTGTAGGGTTACACTCCAGAACTTGAACAGAAGGTTTAGGAGTGGCCCTGGCCTCGGACCGCTGCAGCAATGATGAGCTCACACTGTGTTCTAGCATTCAACCACAACACTGCCAAAACAAAATCACATGTACAGAACTTCCACACACAGAGGCTAATCAGGAAGTCTAAGAGGTCATCTTCCCCAGGGGACCTGTTGTGACCTGTTGTGACCTGTTGTGACCTGTTGTGACCTGTTGTGACCTCTGACTTGTGTGTGCAGGACGAGCGTTTCCCCGAAGGCACAGGGCAGCACTCAGGGACACCAGCTCACTCGGTCCTGTGCCTCCCCATCCTCACAGCCAATGGCGACATCCTCGCCATCCTTCAGCTCCACCGCCTGCATGGGCGCAAGCCCTTCAACCTCAGTCACCAGGAGGTAACACACACACACACCTTCAACCTCAGTCACCAGGAGGTAACACACACACACATCTTCAACCTCAGTCACCAGGAGGTAACACACACACACACACACCTTCAACCTCAGTCACCAGGAGGTAACACACACACACACCTTCAACTTCAGTCACCAGGAGGTCGCACACAGTCATCTACACTCAGAAAAAGGCTTACATACACACACATACATTTGCATGCACACACAAGCGTAAGCACAAGCCCACTGCTCCCTGCCAGCCAGTCAGAGGGTTTAGAGGATCCATCTGGAGTCATCACTGTTGTCTTCCTCCTCCAAGGTTGCAACAGCCAACCTCGCCTGGGCCTCTGTAGCAATACACCAAGTCCAGGTGAGCAACAGCATCCCAACAGGGCAGTGTGTGTGTGTGTACGTGGGTATGTAGGTGTGTGTGTGCTGTCGCTGTGTGTGTGCTCGACCTTGCTCTGAAGCTGCCGTTGGGTTAGATGTGTTAGTGGCCTGGCTGTGGGGATTTAACCGGTGAGGGGTGGGGGGGGGGATTCTGTACCTGGCTGGGGTGAGGTAACAGGTGAGGGGGGGTGATACTGTACCCGGCTGTGTTGAATAACAGGTGGGGGGGGGGGGTGATACTGTACCTGGCTGTGGTGAGGTAACAGGTGAGGGGGGGTGTGATTCTGTACCTGGCTGAGGTGAGGTAACAGCTGGGGGGGGGGGTGATTCTGTACCTGGCTAGGGGGATGTAACAGGTGAGGGAGGGGGTGATACTGTACCTGGCTGGGGTGAGGTAACAGGTGAGGGGGGGGTGATTCACCTGTTACCTCACCCCAGGCAGGTACAGTATCACCCCCCCTCACCTGTTACTCAACACAGCCAGGTACAGAATCACTCCCCCCCCTCACCTGTTACCTCACCCCAGCCAGGTACAGTATCACCCCCCCTCACCTGTTACTTCACCACAGCCAGGTACAGTATCACCCCCCCCCCCCCCTCACCTGTTATTCAACACAGCCGGGTACAGTATCACCCCCCCTCACCTGTTACCTCACCCCAGCCAGGTACAGAATCCCCCCCCCCCCCACCCCTCACCGGTTAAATCCCCACAGCCAGGCCACTAACACATCTAACCGAACCCCCCAGCCAGGTACAGGTTACACCTGTAACAGGTGAGGAGGGGGAGTGATTCTGTACCTGGCTGTGTTGAGTAACAGGTGAGGGGGGGTGATACTGTACCTGCCTGGGGTGAGGTAACAGGTGAGGGGGTGATTCTGTACCTGGCTGTGGTGAGGTAACAGGTGGGGGGGGGTGATACTGTACCTGGCTGTGGTGAGGTAACAGGTGAGGGGGGGTGATACTGTACCTGGCTGTGTTGAGTAACAGTGTGCCTGCCGCCTGTCAGGGCCTGTTGTTGTGGCTGGATCAGAGATGCCTGCCCCTGCTGTCCCAGGAGATGTCATTACTACCCTCTTGGCTTGTTTGTACGATAACAGTTGCTGGTGTCAGATGCCTGGACCCCTCAGAGAGAGAGAGCTCCCCTGCTCCCCAGCCGCTCTGGGATCACAGGCCCCTTAGAGCCCACACAAGCACTGCCTCACAACACACAGCTTCTGACAGCTATAGGCTCGGTCCAGGGCACTGAGAAACACCTAGAACATGTGGGCAAGCAACTAGAAAGGTCTGAAATAAGGATTTAGCTACGGGGCAAAAACATTGACTTGACATTACATACAGAAGAGCATCGGTCACTGATCATAACACCGTGATAGTCCCCAAAAGTTGCGAGTTGTCAGATTATGAAACACACATCATGTGAAACCAAACAAGTGCCAAAGGGAAGAACCATAAGAGCCATAAGAGCTTTCAGGTTTCCTCTATGGTGTACTCTATGGTGCACTCTATGGTGTACTCTATGGTGCACTCTATGGTGCACTCTATGGTGTACTCTATGGTGTACTCTGTGGTGCACTCTATGGTGTACTCTATGGTGTACTCTATGGTGCACTCTATGGTGTACTCTGTGGTGCACTCTATGGTGTACTCTGTGGTGCACTCTATGGTGTACTCTATGGTGTACTCTGTGGTGCACTCTATGGTGTACTCTATGGTGTACTCTATGGTGTACTCTGTGGTGTACTCTATGGTGTACTCTATGGTGTACTCTATGGTGTACTCTATGGTGCACTCTATGGTGCACTCTATGGTGTACTCTATGGTGCACTCTATGGTGTACTCTGTGGTGCACTCTGTGGTGCACTCTATGGTGTACTCTGTGGTGTACTCTATGGTGTACTCTATGGTGTACTCTATGGTGTACTATATGGGGCACTCTATGGTGTACTCTATGGTGTACTCTATGGTGTACTCTATGGTGTACTCTATGGTGTACTCTATGGTGTTCTGACATGTTCTGACATGTTCTGACATGTTCTGACATGTTCTGACATGTTCTGACATGTTCTGACATGTTCTGACATGTTCTGACATGTTGTCATGTGTGTGTATGTTCTCAGGTGTGTTCTGACATGTGTGTATGTTCTCAGGTGTGTGACATGTTGTCCTGTTTGAGTGTGTTCTCATGTGAGAGACATGTTGTGTGTGTGAGTGTGTGTGGGTTCTCAGGTGTGTGACGTGTGTGTGTGCGTGTGTGTGTACATGTGTTTTCAGGTGTGTGACATGTTGTGTGTGTGTTTGCGTTCTCAGGTGTGCCGAGGCCTGGCCAAGCAGACAGAGCTCAATGACTTCCTGTTAGACGTGTCAAAGTAAGGAGTACTTCCTGTTGAGGCGGGTATGAGAATCAGGGGTGGCTGTCCAGTCTTAGACACTCATATCTGAGTGCTGAACAACAGGAAACTAATAATCTCTCTTTCTCTCACTTCCTAATTGTCTCTCTGTCTATTTTTCTCTCACTCACCTCCCTCTCTCTCTCTCTCTCTCTCTCAACAGAACATATTTTGACAACATTGTGGCAATAGATTCTCTACTTGAACACATTATGGTAGGTGTTGTGTAGGATAGTCATGCAATTCCCTTTTATTCCCAGTTGGCAAGGAGCTGTTTTATATAAAACAGGGATGTGAGGTAGAAACAGCCCTGTACCATGCTGGTTTTTACTGTGCTGTGCAGTAATGTTCTATCTCGTCATGTGCTAGAATATCTGGTCCTGTGCTGTCCTGTGCTGTATTGTTCTGTGCTACCCTGTGCTGTTGTGTGCTGTCTTGCCCTGTGCTATCCTGTCCTGTGCTATCCTGTCCTGTGCTATCTTGTCCTGTGCTATCCTGTCCTGTGCTATCATGTGCTGTGCTGTCCTGTGCTGTCCTACTTTGTCCTACCCTGTGACTATCCAAAGTTCTATCTCGTGTCATAGCAACATGACTGACCATCTCACCTGGTCTGCTGCCATAGCAACATGACTGACCATCACAGGTGGTCTGCTGCCATAGCAACATGACTGTCCATCACAGCTGTTTTACTGCCAGTGTTTAGTGTTTTATGGATGTATAATGATTCAATCAATACAGGATCTTTACTAGTTCATTATGTTCCCTCGGCACCATCTTTACGATGTGTACATGTTCCTCTGTTCTGTGTTCCAGATATATGCAAAGAACCTGGTGAATGCAGACCGCTGCGCCCTGTTCCAGGTGGACCACAACAACAAAGAGTTGTACTCAGACCTGTTTGACATTGGGGAGGAGAATGAAGGCAAACCTGTCTTTAGGAAGACCAAAGAAATCCGGTCAGAACAGTAGGGCTTCAAGAACCACTCTCCCTCTGTCTTCACCTCTAACTACCCTCTCTCTGTCTTCACCTCTAACTACCCTCTCTCTGTCTTCACCTCTAACTACCCTCCCCTCTATTCACCTCTAACTACCCTCCCTCTTCACCTCTAACTACCCGCCCTCTCTATTCACCTCTAACTACCCTCCCTCTTCACCTCTAACTACCCGCCCTCTCTATTCACCTCTAACTACCCTCCCCTCTATTCACCTCTAACTACCCTCCCTCTTCACCTCTAACTACCCGCCCTCTCTATTCACCTCTAACTACCCTCCCCTCTATTCACCTCTAACTACCCTCCCTCTTCACCTCTAACTACCCTCCCTCTCTCCTCCTCTAACTACCCTCCCTCTCTCTTGACCTCTAACTACCCTCCCTCCCTCTCTCCTCCTCTAACTACCCTCCCTTCCTCTTCACCTCTAACTACCCCCCCTCTCTCCTCCTCTAACTACACTCCCCTCTCGTCACCTCTAACTACCCTCCCCTCTCTCCTCTACCCTCCCCCTCTCTCCTCCTCTAACTACCCTCCCTCTCTTCACCTCTAACTACCCTCCCTCTCTCCTCCTCTAACTACACTCCCCTCTCGTCACCTCTAACTACCCCCCCTCTCTCCTCTACCCTCCCCTCTCTCCTCTACCCTCCCTCTCTCCTTTCCCCTCCCCTCTCTCCTCTACCCTCCCTCCCTCTCTCCTCTACCCTCCCTCTCTCCTCTACCCTCCCTCTCTCCTTTCCCCTCCCCTCTCTCCTCTACCCTCCCTCCCTCTCTCCTCTACCCTCCCTCTCTCCTCTACCCTCCCCCTCTCTCCTCCTCTAACTACCCTCCCTCTCTTCTCCTCTAACCACCCTCCCTCTCTGTACTCCCTCTGTCCTTGGTCTACTCTCCAGGTTTTCTATAGATAAAGGCATAGCGGGCCAGGTGGCCAGGACAGGGGAGGTCCTAAACATCCCAGATGCCTATGCAGACCCACGCTTCAACAGGTCAGTGGGTGTCTCTCTCTCTCTGTGCCTGTGTGTCCATGTGGAGGTGTGTTTTGGTGTATGAATCAATGGAAGAGCTACATTTAGTTGTGTGAGAAAGAGATGTGTGCATGCATGTCTGTGTGTGTGTGGGGGGGGGGCTCAGTTGTGACAGCATGCCCCCCTGCCCTCAGAGAAGTGGACCACTATACCGGCTACACCACCAGGAATATCCTGTGCATGCCCATCGTCAGCAGAGGCACTGTGATCGGTGTGGTCCAGATGGTCAACAAGCTGAGCGGAAGTGCCTTCACCAAGACAGACGAGAACAACTTCAAGATGTTCGCCGTCTTCTGTGCTCTGGCCTTGCACTGTGCCAACGTGAGTGATCTCCACCTTCAGACCTGCTGCATGTGTGAGGGCTGGCAGGGTGGCTAGCTGGCTGCCTGACTGAATACTGGGCTGACTGGCTAATTGACTGACTGACTGACTTGCTGGTTGGTTTGGTTGGCTGCCTGGCTTACTGGCTCACAGACTGACTTAGTGACTGGATGTCTGGGAAACTGACCGACTGACTGACTTATTGACTATCGCGTGAATGACTGGCTGACTCACTGATTCACTCTGTTGTGTGACACACTTGGACAGTATCCCCGTCACCAAGTATCTTTTAAAATGAATGACGAACATGAATATTTGAAGAGCAGAGCTCTCCTCGTCGTACATCTGCATTCATGCTACGTCACAACGTGTGTGTGCGTGCGTGTGTGTATGTAGATGTACCATCGTATCCGGCACTCTGAGTGTATCTACCGGGTGACGATGGAGAAGCTGTCCTACCACAGCATCTGCACCTCAGAGGAATGGAAGACCCTCACCCAGCTCAACCTGCCCACACCCATCTATAAGGAGATAGAGATGTGAGTGTGTGTGTCTGGTTTAACAGCCCTTGTGGGGACCAAATACAGGAAACTTACCCTTGTGGGGACCTTTTGCTGGGTTCTATAACCTAAAATGATTTATATTTTTTTTCAGGGGTGGTTATGGGTTAAAAGGTTATAATTAGGGTAGGTTTATTGGTTAGGAGTTAGAGGTTAGTATGAGTGAGTGAATTATCAGGCCCCACTAGGATAGAAAACAAAGCTGAGTGAGAGTGTGTGCATCAGAGGGTCTGTGAGTGTGTGTGTGTGAGTGTGTGTGTGTGTGTGTTTGTCCATATAACAGTGTCCATATAAGTTATGCTCACAGGGACACAGCAGGGAACTGCAAGGGGAGGGGCCTCAGGATTACTAATGACAGCCTCTCAGATTAACCTCAGATCAAACTCTCTCCTCCTCCTTCTTCTTTCCGCCTCATCTAGGTTCTACTTTGACATCAGTCCCTATGAAGAGATCTGGCCGGCTGTTTTTGTCTACATGGTGCACAGCTCCTGTGGAAAGACCAGGTAGGAGACTGACTGGCTGACTGGCTAGCTTGTCCTTTCTACGACAGGATGTCATAAATACCAGTCTTTGAGGTCAATGAGCAGTGTGTAGAATGACCCAGGTCATTCACCCATCCTGGCCCCAGTAAGGGCTTAACCTGTGACCTTTGTGTTTTGGTTATGTTCCTCTTCCTGTCCCTGTCAGCTTTGAGCTGGAGAAGCTGTGTCGCTTCACTATGTCAGTGAGGAAGAACTACCGCAGGGTCCCCTACCACAACTGGAAACACGCTGTGACCGTGGCTCACTGCATGTACGCCATCCTGCAGAAGATCAGCGGAGTGTTCACTGAGCTGGAGGTCCGACACGCGCTCGCACACACACGCTCGCACACACACAGGGTATATTTTGTGTGTGATCCTTTTCAGATCCCCTCCCTATTTCTCTCATCTCCCCTCGGTGACACTCTTTTCTTTCACATTCCCTCCTTCCTTCCTCTGCTCGTATCTACGCCCCGCCCACTCCTTTCTCTTTTTCTCTCTTCCCCTCTCCCTCTCTCTTTCTCTCTCTCTCTTCCTCTCTCTCTTCCCATCTCTTTCTCTCCCTCCCTTTCTCTCTCTCTCTCCCTCACCATCTCTCTCTCCCTCCCTCCCTCCCTTTCTCTCTCTCTCTCTCCCTCACCATCTCTCTCTCCCTCCCTCTCGCTCTCTCTCTGTCTGCAGAAGAAGGGTCTTCTGATTGCATGTCTGTGTCATGACCTGGATCACCGTGGTTACAGCAACACATACCTGCAGAAGTTTGATCATCCTCTGGCAGCGCTCTACTCCTCCTCTACCATGGAGCAACACCACTTCTCACAGACTGTCTCTATACTACAGGTAGACCTGCTGCACATACACAGTCTCGTACACACACACACACTCACAGTCATGGACACGGACACACACACAGCCATGTACACACAGCCATGTACACACACAGCCAAGTACACAATGGGTAACCCTTCCTTTTACAGTACCTTAATTGATCCTGGAAGCCCTCATAAGTGGAGCTTTTGCTTTGTTATTTATCTCTTTGTTTCCCATAGCTGGAAGGGCACAATATTTTCTCCAACCTGACTTCCACTGAGTATGAGCAGGTGCTGGAGATCATCCGTAAAGCTATCATCGCCACCGACCTGGCACTCTACTTTGGCAACCGCAAACAGCTGGCCGAGCTGCTGAGCTCCGGAAGTCTGGACCTTAACAACCGCATCCACAGGTCAGGAGTCAAGAGTCATCTCCACAACACACACAGCGGGACCACAGGTGTTAGGAAAGGATAGGAAATGACGTATACAAATGACGGGCATAAACAGTGTGTGACATGCACACATGAGGGTTATAATCTGTACGTGACGTGCTCACATTAAGGTTATAAACAGGAGGTGACATACCCACATGAAGGTTATAAACAGGAGGTGACATACCCACATGAAGGTTATAAACAGGAGGTGACGAGCACACATGAAGGGCACTGACAATTTCCTCCTCTTAGGGACCGTGTCATTGGTCTGATGATGACAGCATGTGACCTGTGTTCCGTTACCAAGCTGTGGCCAATCACACGCCTCACGGCCAATGACATCTACGCAGAGTTTTGGGCTGAGGTGTGTGGAGTCCTTCCAGACTTAATATGTACCTCTGTACATCTGCATATCTCCTCACTGGGTGGCAATAACGCTCTCCCTCCCCCTCCCCCTCCCTCTCTTTCCCCTCCTCCCTCCCTCTCTCTCGCTCGCTCTCTCTCTCTTGCACGCTCTCTGTCTCCATCTTTGTATTTTTCTCCCTCTCTCCCTCCCACTCTCTCCGTCTTTCTCTCTCAGGGAGATGAGATGAAGAAGATTGGGACACAGCCCATTCCCATGATGGACAGGGATAAGAAGGACGAGGTACCACAGGGCCAGGTAACAGACACATTCAGCAAGGTTACAGTACCACAGGGCCAGGTAACAGACACATTCAGCAGGGGTACTACAGGGCCAGGTAACAGACACAACACAAGCAGCAAGGTTTTCATTATCTGGTTACACATCATGGATATTTAGGTACATGATAGGGTTCAGGGTCATGGAGGGTGAGGGAGGGTCAGGGTGACCCCGGCCATGGAGGGGCAGGTCCAGTGTTGGGGGTCAAGGTCAGGAAGGGTTACATGGATCATGCTGTTATTTTGTGTTCATGATTTATGAGTTAAAACTTTAAGAAGTTATATTGCTTGAATGAAGGTGTTCATGAATGAGAGTTGTTGTTTGTGTGAAGGTGGGCTTCTACAATGCGGTGGCCATCCCATGTTACACAACCCTGTCAGAGCTGTTCCCTCCATCCAGCCCGCTGCTGGGAGCATGCAAGTAGGTTATCTGACCTCGAGACAACTCAAAACTATCTTTGTAATCTTATTATGACCTGAATAGATAGATTGAAACTTAAATGAAACCAAATAGATGCTCAATATGAGATCAAAATGTTGGTAATGATGTGTGTTTTTAGGGAGAATCTTAACCAGTGGGAAAAGATTGTGCGTGGAGAAGAGGAGGACTTGGTTTGGACTCCTGCTGCACCCAGCAGGGAGGAGCCAAGCGATGAAGCAGACTCAGGCCCTGTCAAGGTGGACAACTGACTGGAGGAAAGGCAAAGTGCCCACAGCACAACACCCTCCTGACTCTGCCTACAACCATGGACCACCTGGGGCAACGTTACATTTCCTGTGGAAACAGGAAGAAGCAGAAAGTAGGCGGGATGGAGACTCAACAAGGGGATTTTTACAAACACAGTTACCTCATTGGGTGACAGAGATGTCAACACTGACGGTTTGACCAATCTCGAGATAGATGAACAGCTAATGGGGCGGGACTTGGACGTTAGCCAAATCCCCTGCTCGGGACGGAAGAGGCCGAACTTGTCTGTCTGCACTTACTGTTAGCTGTTGTACTTGTCTGTTTCTGATTTAGCTTCACGTTTAATTTGACTTTAGCTGTTGTTGTTTTTATGGTCGTATATTTTCAGAGGCCTTAGGCTCTGCACCAAACAAGCCGGGCTCTGTGAAGGCCTGACTGTTCGGTACGGTTTGCCCTCTGTGGTAGACTTATCGCACACAAAACTACTTCTGAGAGGTTTCACACAGAGACAGAAGGAATGTTTAGCATAGCTGCATGTTAGTTCTTTCAAGTCTATCTTTTAATCAAGATGGATTGCAAGAATGTTTTCTGTTACTTAGAGCAAACATTAGGTTTTGCAGTACTTGAATGAAGACATACAGCCTGTTCTATTTTTGAGGTTTGCAGAAATCCCTCCCAGCATATTGTGTGGAGTGCAGGCGGTGCATGACGAAAGGACTAGAGATAATGTCCACACTTATCTGAAGTCACAGGAGATTCACACGAGATGCAGTGTCTCCCCCCCCTCCCCCTCCCCCCCCCCCCCCCCTCCACCACCACCAGCACCCCCATGCTCCAGAGCTCTGGCCCGGCGGCATGGAGTGACTTTCTGGGGGTTAGTGCTATGCTGACGATCTGAATACATCCTAACAGTCAAACCTTAACTTTAGCTAGCACGCTAAGCTAGCAGAAGCAAAAACTAACTTTAGCTAGCATACTAGACTAGCATTAGCTAAACCTAAACTTTGTCTGGCACACTAGGCCAGCAGAAGCTAAAACTAACTTTCAGTTAGCAGACTAGGCATGCAGAAACAAACTCTTAACTTTAATTAGCACACTAGGCTAGCAGAAAACCAGTAACAAATTTACCATTGGGTACAAATTAAGAAACCTTGAATAAAACCTGTAACTAGCAAACTAAACTAGCATACTAGGCTAGTACTGTGGTAGAAGGTACACCTATTCTCCAGTTAGCATATTAGTTGAACCCTCAGTTAGCAGACTAGGGTAGCATAAGCTAACCTCACCTAAGCCTATATCTGCACGGTTCAGCAAAAGTTAAATCGTATCATGCTTTCATTTCCATCAGCACAATTTTTACGTCAGTTTAGTAGCGATTTTAGCTCATTTAAGATCTTGTTGGCCTCAGTTTACAACTTACATTACATTTTTTTATTAAATATGACATGTTATTAATCCCAATCTTTATAGATTGGGGACTTCATTGATTTAGAAGGATCCTAACTATTTCATAAGCTTTACTGGCAACAGGAAACATGTTGAGTTATTTTTAAATCCTGCCATGAGATTCATATTGAATATCGTCCTCCTCTATAATGTCAGGCACCTTGATTTTTGTAGAATGAGACTGTGATTTAGTCCGTCATTTGTGTATGTTCAAGGCTGTTATGTATTGAAGTGACATTCCAAGAAAGAACTTCCTGCTCAAATAATTTCTTTGGCCCCAAAGTTGTGAATGTAAAATGAAAATAATGATGAATGTGATGTAAGTGGGGTTTGTGTGTCAAGTTTGCAATCAGGTTCAGATTTCTGTTCCGTTCTGCTTAGTTGTACTACTCAGAACCGCTTCCAACAGTAGCATGTTCTTAACCTCGCCTGCCTATGTGATGTGGCCTATGGGCCCAAAGAAACACAAGGTGTGTCCTGTCTATACGTTAGTAACTTAGTAGGACAGAGCTTGTGGCCTGCTCTGATGGTGCTAGCAGCAGTCATGCACTTTATGACTGTGTGTGAGTGTGGGAGAGCTTCAGACCACCTCTACACCCAGCCCCTACACCCCTACACCCAGCTCCCCACCCCTACACCCAGCCCCTACACCCCTACACCCAGCTCCCCACCCCTACACCCAGCCCCTACACCCATACACCCAGCTCCCCACCCCTACACCCAGCCCCTACACCCGTACACCCAGCTCCCCACCCCTACACCCAGCCCCTACACCCCTACACCCAGCCCCTACACCCGTACACCCAGCCCCCCACCCCTACACCCAGCCCCTACACCCGTACACCCAGCTCCCCACCCCTACACCCAGCCCCTACACCCATACACCCAACTCCCACCCCTACACCCAGCCCCCACCTCTACACCCAGCCCCTACACCCAGCTCCCCACCCCTACACCCCCCCCCCACACCCAGCTTCTCAACCCTACATCCAGCACCTCAACCCTACACCAAGCTCCCCACCCTTACACCCAGCTCTTAAACACTCCACCCAGCTCCCCACCCCTCCACCCATCTCCCTAGCCCAGCTCTGGAGACAGAGGGGCTCCATAGCACTGAACTGTCCCTGCCTCCTCACCCTCCTCTGCACACATATCCCTGCACTATGTCTATCTTATAAATATTATTATTATTAAGAATTATTATTATTATTATTGCTATTATAACTATTCTTATTTTCTTAATTAGATTTACATTTAAATTAACTTATATTTTTTATACAAAAAGAAGTGTTGGCCTTTTTTGTTTTGTACAAAGTGATTATTAAAGAGAAACAAAATCGAAACATGTTATTGTTTGTTGCCCAAGAGAACTGAGGAATGTTTCAACTGTATATTACTTTTATTAAATACCTGAAACACAGTAATGTATACTGTCTCTTGACTCTGAACTTCATGATACGTTTAATGTTTTTTTTACCTTGTTATTAATTATTGGGTCATTTACAAAAATGTAAGTAGGATTTACAGTAAAAAATAAAATAAAAAAATCTGTCGCGGAAAGCAAAAGCAACGGCTCGTGCAGCCGATGTGTTCGTGGCGCGCGTTCGCCCCCGCGTGGCATGTTGACGTGCTGTTACCCCTGACAACCTACCAGATTTACACTGTTATTATTATTTAGCTGCTCTGTCTGGACTGGACAAAACAACATTTACTAAATAAACCGTAACCCAACACATACAATAATATGTGTAAGTATAAATGGTATACTTTTCTACACTGGGCTTATATTTGGAGCTACAGTAACGTCCTTTTTGGAAAAGTAATTTGTCGCTCATTTGAAGTTCATGAGCTAGCTCTAACTAGCACTAGCTCAGATTTAATACAGTCCGATTTCAGCCTGGCTCATTTGGGATTCTACCTGGCACCTGCCCTCGGTGGCTTGGCCCAGATTCATGTATAATGTAGGCTACTTCAGACGTCAGCACTCTAAATTAATGATTATCCGATATGAATAGCAGGTTTATATCTGAACATGCTGACACGCAGCACAGAAGAAAACGCCATAATCAGTTCCCTCCTTTCCATTCTTAAAATCTTATAACGAAGCCTTTGATCCAGTGATGCAGTGTTGCTGTCTCTGTGCCCTCAGCGTCCCCCCCTGCCCCTGCCCCTGCTCTGGGCCTCAGCGCCCGGCGCCAGCTCCAGGCCCTCCTCCAGGGTGCCGAGTCCGCCCACAGGGCCGACATCCTGACCTACAGCAGCGGACACCTGGGCCCCCGCAGCCTGGTCCAGCCCCAGCCCCACCACACCACGCCCAGATGGGCCACGTCAGAGAGGGTGGAGGGACCCTCTGGCCCCCAGCCCCCTGGGGACCAGCAGGTTCAGATGCAGGCTGACAGGATGAAGGGGGCCCTGTGTGATTTCACCCTTGCTATGACCCTGCTGAAGCACAGTCAGCCTAAACCAGACCAGGATGACCCCCCAGTGACCCTGCTCACAGACACCCTGACCATGCAGGGCAAACACAGCGGGCCGCAGCCTCAGACGGTGGTGGACACCTGGGACCTGTTCCTGGTCAGGCCTGCAGCCCTGGGCCAGACCCAAGCAGCTCCAGGGGAGAGACCAGGGGTGCAGGACCACTTCTGGAGGACACAGTCTCACCTGGCCGGCGTGACCAAGCGAGACCAGCTGAAGATGATGAGGCAGTTTGACAGGCTGGTGGTGGGGAGGCAGGTTCTGCAGGGCAGACAGGCTGCAGGCAGACAGGCTGCAGACAGCCATGCCAGGAGGCTGAATAGGGTGAGGCCTGGTCGGAGGGTTCAGGTCTCTACCTGGAGGTCTACATCTTTCTGGAGCAGCTTCAGCACAGGTTCTCACTGTCATGTGTGTGTGTACGTCTGTGTACGTGTGTGTGTGTGTGTATTTCATCCTCAGGAGCTGGCGAAGCTACCAGACCAGAGCTGGCCCAGTCTAGAGCGTCTCAGGGTGTTTGGTGACGTCTTTGATGATGTGTGTAATGGCTCGCCGGTATTTGGGGACATCCTGAGGGAAATCAAGGTTTTTTCCATCTCCTTTGCTTCTGCATGTTAGTCTAGCTACAGAGAGTTTCAGATCAGATGGTGGAGAAACAGGGGAGACAGTCCCTCGAGCAAACTGGGGAAGTGGAACAGCGAATACCTCCCTACTCACGTCATCATTCACCCCAAAAAAGGAGGAGGAGAGAGGGAGAGGGCGTGAGAGAGGGATGGAGAGGACAGGGGGGGGGGAGGAGAAGGAGGGGGAGGTGGAGGGAGGGATGTCTCATCAGGAAAAAGGTAATTCAGCATCTTCTCATGAACATATTCCCAAAAACTCATTAACCCTTAAGCCACCCAGACATCATGTCTCCAAATTATCTAGGTATTAGTTTGATTTGCAAATGAGCTACTACTGCACCTCTTCTTTTCAATAAAAATAAAAAAAGTTGAGAAGGACCATTTTGTGTGAGGGACCAAAGGGAAAATGTTAAGAACCCAAATCTGAACCTCCTGTTCCTCACTCAAAATGTTCCTTCTCAAAGTCATCTTTACTAAATTAAACGAAATTAAACTAAATGAAAATGAAAGATGTTGAGGGGTATGTGGGTTTTCCTTTGTCCTCTGTGTTCTCCTCTTTGTTCCTCTCCAGACAGAGTATGACCTCTATGTGACCTCCCTCCTGGACGCCCAGTCTGCTCCCAACTCGGTAACCGGACACATACCATAATAACAAACCCTCAGAGGGCTAGGGAAGCAGAATTCCTGCAAAGAGTCTTTCAGCATGGGGTTGTTTTGAGAATAAGGATGAGTTTCAAGCGGTGTGTGTACAGTACTTGGTTGGGTGTATGTTTCTTTACATGGTAATGTGCTTTGTGTGTTGTAGTCTGTGCTGGCTTCTCTGGAGGCCCTGGAGGAGGGAGGGATAGAGGGGGCAGCCAAGCTGAAAGAAGCCTGCCAGGAGGTGTCCAGGCTGGGGGAGGAGGCGAGGAGGGCCCTGGAGGAGAATGACAGGTATAGAGGCTCTAGCTCCAGAACCAAGAATGTAAAGGACGTACAGGGGGGATTTGAACCTGTGTCTTCTGTATGAACGCTCTACTGCTGAGCTTCACCTGGCCCTTTTTCCCTCACAGAGTCAGGGAGGAGCTCCAGCTCGCATGTGATGGACACATGGAGATCCCAGAGGGCAAAGGTCAGTCAGACCATTCAGCCCTGTAGCTCTCCCTCCCTCCTGTCCTCCTTCTCTGCCAACCTCCCTTCCTCTCTCTCTCCCTGCTTCCTCCCTCCCACCCTCCCTACCTGCCACTTTCCCTGCCTTCCTACCAGTGTGTCTGTCTCTCCAGGGGATGGTAGCAGGGTAGAGCCTGAGACACTGCAGAGCGAGTGGTCAGGTGGTCCTCTGGACCGTGTGCAGCCCTACAGGCTGCAGGTCTGCAGGCAGCAGGTCTGGGACACGTGGCAGGAAGTGAAGCAGCTGGAGACAGAGATCAGAGACACCATGGTGTCCACCATCACCACCAGCACCATGGAGAGGTGCCTCCAAGACACCCAGGTGAGGGGGAACCCTGCTGCCTGGACATGGGTGTGTGTGTGTGTGTGTGTGTGTGTGTGTGTGTGTGTGGGTGTGTGGGTGTGTGGGTGTGGGTGTGTGTGTGTGTGTACATGTGAGGGGAGGAGAGAGTGCTGAGCGGAGGGTGAAAACTGAACGTTTTTAATCCCAAACCCATTCAATCAGCTGCTAGATCTGGGTCAGCCAGCCAGTCTACTGCTTGGTGGAGAGCAGCCATATTTCAGCTGTGTGTGTGTGTTTGTGTGTTTGTGTGTGGGTGTGTCTCACCCAGGCAGAGATTGTGAGACTGCTGGCCTCCAGTGATCACTACAGGACCACCAGCAAGGCAAGGGTTTCCTTCTGCACCTGTCTGTCCTGTTAGCTGGATCTCTAAACCTTAGGTTATAACACTTAGTAACATAGCTGTGCTGACATTTTGTTTAAAAAAAGTTATCGTTACTAGTTGTCTAACTCCATAGTTTGCCATTACTGCACAACTGTTAGCCTTGACTGTAGACAGGCCTGTGTGTTGGTAGCTGTGAGTCCGTGTCTGTAGAGCTGCTGGGGGGATGAATCTACCGTCTCATCTGCCTGTCCATCCTCAGGAGCTGGAGGGACACATCTCCATGGTGATGACCCAAGCAGGAGTGAGCCAGGAGGAGACAGCGTAAGTATGGTGTGCCTCGTGGGTCGTCCTGGCAACACAGCTGCTCAGAGGGAGTATAGGCCACTGTTACTATCATAGTGCTGCAATCACAATGTTTGGACTTAATGAGCAGAGGGGTGTAGTTCTTATGGACACAGTGTCGGGGCTTAAGGAGAGGATGGGTTGTAGTGTTGCTATATTCATCCTGTCAGGGTGTGAATCAGTCTGACTTCTTTTGCTATGACTACCATGTGTCTCGTGCAGGCAGGTGTGCGACCAGATCTGGACTACTCTTAGGAACAAGAATGAGAACCCTGAACATATTCCAAAACCTCAACAGTCAGAGAATCACAGTAGAACACTACAGTTGCTCTTGAAGATTTCAGCTCGCTAAAGAACACCACAGTGAGAGAATCCTACAGTACCCATTTGAAAACAGAACCACACAAAGTTAAATATTCCCTAAAAAGGTAATGGAACAGTAGTAGAGGAACTCCACTAGAACCCCAGGAATAGAACCTGACCCAGAAATGGGTTCTGAGGAACCTCTTGACGTCACAGGAGAATCCAACCTTCACAGCTAGATGTTGTGTCTTCACTCCATGAAACATGATTAGTACTGGGATGAATATGGACCATGTGGTCTGCATAGAGCAGTGGTTAGATCAGGTGAATGTAGATCATGAGGTAGCAGGTTGTTCAAACGCTCCTGAAGAAGCCTTCGTTTGGTGGACTTTGGAGAAATTATGAGAAAAAAATTATTATTAAAAAAATACATGCATTTGGCTTAAATGTTATTTGATTTTCTTGCTTAAGTATATCAAAGTTACGCATGTAGAAAGTCTTAAAATGCTTGCATACATATATATAAATTTAGCATTAACCTTTTGCATGCATATATTAAATTTGCGTTTAAAGAATGTTTGATCTCTTGCATACGCATTTAGATCAAATGTGCATTGGCAAATTCGTTTTTAGGAAAAATTGCTTGCGTATGTTTGTTAGAAAAGCTTCACCTTTTGACCTTTTAACCACCAACTGTTAGAAGTTTGAGGCAGTATGTCTCAGCATGACAGCTACTGAGGATGTGGTTTTTGAAGTGCTTGCATAGATAAGAACCACACCTGGCCTTTTGTAGAGTGCAGGAAACACGTATGATGTATGAATACGTGCATCATGGCACAGAATGTAAGAGTGACATTAACTGTATGTAAGACAGTCACAGTTGAGTCCACAGTCTTGAAGCCTACAGTCTAATCTAGCAGCCTGTAGTTCACAGTTGAGTGGAGTCCACAGTCTTGAAGCCTACAGTCTAATCTAGCAGCCTGTAGTTCACAGTTGAGTGGAGTCCACAGTCTTGAAGCCTACAGTCTAATATAGCAGCCTGTAGTTCACAGTTGAGTGGAGTCCACAGTCTTGAAGCCTACAGTCTAATCTAGCAGCCTGTAGTTCACAGTTGAGTGGAGTCCACAGTCTTGAAGCCTACAGTCTAATCTAGCAGCCTGTAGTTCACAGTTGAGTGGAGTCCACAGTCTTGAAGCCTACAGTCTAATCTAGCAGCCTGTAGTTCACAGTTGAGTGGAGTCCACAGTCTTGAAGCCTACAGTCTAATCTAGCAGCCTGTAGTTCACAGTTGAGTGGAGTCCACAGTCTTGAAGCCTACAGTCTAATATAGCAGCCTGTACCGTTTTTTAATTTCTGATTTCTGCGTTGTAAGCCTGCTGGAGCCAGGTGAGTCCCCGGGAATGACGACTAGTCATTCTGACATGAAATAGTCCAGCTGGTGTTCAGTGTGTTCCGATGTTCAGACTCCCTCGCTCCCAAATCTAGGTGCGGTGTTGTGGCCTACAGACAAGGGCAGGGGAATAAAAACGCAACGAGTTATTGATCGTTTTGTTTGTGAAAAAAATGTCAAGTGAGGATATAAAATTACAAAGGAATATGGGAGCGATAAATTATGATGTTTGCCAAAAAGGCAAAACATTTGTTGCTACATAGCTCAGTTAATGTAAATTAAAAAACGTTTCCAGCATCTTGGTTAGTTGGGTGAGAGTCCGGTCAACTGCTAACCAGACGTGTGCTGCGGCGGCGCTTGAAGCGCGAAAAAAATAAAACGTTATTGTTATTGATGTTCTGAAATGCCACCTTGCCACACTGCACCACCTCAGTAGCAGGCCAACGTCAACCCAAGACCCCCCCTCCCCCCCTTAGTGCCCAGCCCAGTCCAGACTTTACTCTGCTACATCACCACCTCACAAGGACAGGGTGTTCAGGTCCATGGAGCTGGCACAGAGCTATCTACCGCCTCTCATAAACAAACACTACCACTCCCAGAAAGGCTCCAACTCACACAGCTTTATCAGTCCAGCTGACTAAAACAGCTGCTTTCCTATTAAAACAGGAGAGATAAATCAATTTTGGTTATCTTTCATAGCATAACTGGTTATCAGCATTATTAAAGACACAGTGTTACTTGAATCACATAAACAGTTTTCATTAGTCTTCATTTTGTAGTTGCTTTTGCCCTAAAGGACAGTTTATTTTCATAGAAGGTTTCTAGTCCTGGTTATTAATAGGGTGGAAATATGAGAGTTGTTGGTGTCTGTGTTCAGTCCTGTATAACCCATGTTGTGTGTTAGGGGTCCATCTGCACACTGACTGATACCAAGCAACACTAACAGCCCTCAAGACTTCCTGATAGGGAACCTAGAGATAAAGAAACGTGTCTGTCACCAGTTGTAGCCTTTATCTGACACCAGGGGGCAGCAGAGGTACATCTACACCACATTATATAATCCTGTATAGCCTCTGCAGTCAAGACCCTGTTGGAAAATGGTAAGGAAGCTTAATTAATTTTGATGAACGATTAATGTATGCAGAAGGATGTTTTCACCGCTCGGGAGGACATTTTAACTGCAGTGCTTTGCCTGGGGTAGTTTAATTGGAAGACACAAGTCACTGGGACTCTGATTGGCCTAATCAAGTCTCTGTTTGCACGGATACAATCCAATACAACACAGTGACAGTGATCTAACTAGACTTTTCCATCCACTTAGCACAAGTTCGGCCAAGGGAGTTTAATCTGATCTCTTTAGAAAGCCGAGTGGAGCTAGAACACTGATTAAATTAGTCTGTGATGACAGGAGAGTTACTGATTGAGGGGAACAAGGAGATAGAGAAGGGAACAAGGAGAGACCGAGGAACAAGGAGATACAGAAGGGAACAAGGAAAGACCGAGGAACAAGGAGATAGAGAAGGGAACAAGGAGATAGAGAAGGGAACAAGCAGATAGAGAGGGAACAAGGAGAGACAGGAACAAGGAGATAGAGAAGGGAACAAGGAGATAGAGAAGGGAACAAGGAGATAGAGAGGGTACAAGGAGATAGAGAGGAACAAGGAGAGACAGAGGAACAAGGAGATAGAGAAGGGAACAAGGAGAGACAGGGGGGAACAAGGAGATAGAGAGGAACAAGGAGAGACATAGGGGAACAAGGAGAGACAGAGGAACAAGGAGAGACAGAGGGGAACAAGGAGAGACAGGGGGGAACAAGGAGATAGAGAAGGGGAACAAGGAGAGACGGGGGAACAAGGAGAGACAGAGGAACAAGGAGATAGAGAAGGGGAACAAGGAGAGACAGGGGGGAACAAGGAGAGACAGAGGAACAAGGAGATAGAGAAGGGGAACAAGGAGAGACAGGGGGGAACAAGGAGAGACAGAGGGGAACAAGTAGAGACAGAGGAACAAGGAGAGACAGAGGGGAACAAGGAGAGACACAGGGGAACAAGGAGAGACAGAGGGGAACACGTAGAGACAGAGGAACAAGGAGAGACAGAGGGGAACAAGGAGATAGAGAGGAACAAGAAGAGACAGAGGAACAAGGAGAGACAGAGGAACAAGAAGAGACAGAGGAACAAGGAGAGACAGAGGGGAACAAGGAGAGACAGAGGGGAACAAGGAGAGACAGAGGGGAACAAGGAGAGGCAGAGGGGAACAAGGAGAGACAGAGGAACAAGGAGAGACAGAGGGGAACAAGGAGATAGAGAAGGGGAACAAGGAGAGACAGGGCGGAACAAGAAGAGACAGAGGAACAAGGACAGACAAAGGAACAAAGAGATACAGAGGGAAACAAAGATATAGAGAGGAGAGACAACAAAGAGAATGAGGGGAAAGGAGCAGGGTGAGAGAAGAGGACTGGTTCAGGGAGATATGTGGTGACCTTTATACCCATCTGAAGGCTGTGCCTCGCTGTCTGCATAGGCTAATCACAGGTCAAAGTCCCATGTCCCAGATTCGGTATGAACACAGTGTGTTTACGTCCTCTGCTCAATGTGCGAGGTTCTCTCTCTCTGTCAGCAACTCCTCTTCCGTTACCCATCCTGCCGTCTCCTCCTCACCTACGACCCCTCCACGCCGCTATGCTGCCTCTCCGGACACTGGTCCTCCTGCTGCTCAGCCTCTCCCTGGGGATGACAGCCACCCTGGGTCTCTACAGGGCCTCATCCATGGAGGACACCCCAGCTCCACAGGATCCTGTCCTGGACCCAACTCCGGTGAACCCCCTGGAGGTGGAGGGTGTGATGGAGGACAATCTACCTGTAGCAGAGCCCGCAGTGGGCCAGGAGACAGCTGATCTGGAGGAGTCTGCTGGGGAGAACTCACCGGGCGACCCTAAAACAGTATCAGATGAGCCTGCAGCAAACATCCTAAGCACTGACACTGATTCATTGGTTCTGGAGCTCATTCCCGACAGTCCATTGGTCGAGGTGCCTGACGCTGACAGTCCATTGGTTGAAGACAGTCCTGCAGGAAACACTGCAGCAAATATCCCTGCCCCGGAGCTCCTGGCTGAGGAGGTGCTGGGCCAAGAGACCCCGGGCCAGGAGGCCCCCACCCAGGGAAGCCCTGCTGAAGATGCCCCAGCGGAGGAGCCTGCTGCTGAGGAAGACATGGCCGCGGATGCCCCTGTGGATGACACCCACGATTACCAAAAAGAGAGTCTCCCAGAGGATGTGGAGAAGATGGAGCAGCTGGAGAAGCTGGAGAAGCTGGAGCAGCTAGAGCAGCTGGAGAAGCTGGAGCAGCTGGTGAAGCTAGAGCAGCTGGAGGAGCTGGAGGAGCTGGAGCATTTGGAGGAGCTGAAGCCGTCCATGCACCTGCCCGTGGTGGAGGAGTCTTCCTGGGGCCTGGGCTCCATCAGAAACAGCTTCCAGGCCGTCAACAGCTACTTTGACTCCCTGGTGGAGATGGTGGGGGGACGCAATGGTGTGTGCGAGTACCGCTGCCGACACGGTAAGACCTGGGTGTGTGTGAGTGTGTGTGTGACTATGAGTATGAGCGTGTGTG
This sequence comes from Protosalanx chinensis, assembly GCA_030340685.1. Lineage (NCBI taxonomy): Eukaryota > Metazoa > Chordata > Actinopteri > Osmeriformes > Salangidae > Protosalanx > Protosalanx chinensis. Next base: position 14,462,962 of record CM059321.1, read on the forward strand.
ACTGCCAGTATGAGTGTGTGTGTAACTGTACTGTTTCTGTTAGTGCGACTGTAGCTATAAGATTGTGTGTGTGTGACTGTAGATGTGAGTTTGTGTGTGTGCACCCTGTGTTTGATTTCAGATTGGGACATTTCTGCACGTCAGCATATCTTTGACCTCTGACCTATCTTTCGTGTCCAAACTTCTCTGTCCAACAAATAAAAATCAATTAGCATAAAATACATGTGGGAATGTAGCTGTCAGTGTACAGAAATGTTGCTTTCTGGGATCCAGCACCCAAGATCATGTTTTAGTTCATATCGTATGAGGTCATGTTTGAGGCCCCCCCTCCCCCCCTTCTCTCTCTCTCTCTCTCTCTCTCTCCCCCTCACTCTCTCTCTCATTCTCTCTTACTCTTACTCTCATTCTCTCTTACTCTCTCTCTCTCTCTCACAGCATAGACAGTCTTACACATCCATGTAAACAATCTGTTGATAACGAACTGATCTCTACCATAACGGATTATCTCTGCCCTGAACTGTGGGGTTGTGATATACAGGACAAGCATCCATCTTCCCTGAGACTCTTATCAGACAGATAGCTGAGTGGACGGCCTGTCCTCTGCTCTTACACAAGGCAGATAGAAAACCCAGAGGTCACATGCAGGAGATGCAGCGTGCTCAGACATGTGGCTTACATAAACACCTACACACATATATCCACACCTGTACCACGACCTTCAGATGAACCCCAGACAGGGTTGAGGACATCAGTTCAGTAGCACTGTTAGAAAGGTGATGGGGAAATGTTATCTCTGGCCTGCAGGGCTGCAAGCCGGTCTTGTCTACTGACATTTTATTAATTTAGAAGACACTTTTATCCAAGCGATGTACAAACAGGGTGTGTACAATCTCAGTAGTTCCCCTAAAATGCAAGTCAGCTTCACTAAGTTCAGTAGCTAGTGTAACCAGAACTAGCATCAAACTAGCACCGTTAGCCAAAGCTAGCTTAACACTAGCACAAGGTAACCAGAACTAGGATTAAACTAGCACCATTAGCCAGAACTATCTTAACACTAGCATAAGGTAACCAGAGCTATATTAACACTAGCACAAGGTAACCAGAGCTAGCTTAACACTAGCACCAAGTAACCAGACCTAGCTTAACACTAGCACCAGGTAACCAGCGCTAGCTTAACACTAGCACCAGGTAACCAGAACTAGTTTAACATGAATCCTTCCATGTGCCGTGATGTAGCTCTGAGACTGGCTCAGGACTGACCTCCAACCCATTCCTACACCTGACCGCAAGTTCTCACCTCTGACCTGACCCCTTCTTCCCTGACCCCTCCACCTCTGCTCTGACCTCCCCTTGACCTCTGTGGTTGCTCTTCCCTCCCCAGGTACAGTGCCTGTCCCACGGCCAGGCTACCAGATGCCTGAGCCCAACGGCTGCAGCAACTCCATGCTGGGCTTCCAGGTAGCGGACACCGTATGTGTCTTACTAACGACCACCACTGTGCACACTATGGCGAATGACTGAACCACCAAGTGTGAAAGTGTTGATGTGTATGTAAGTTTGTTGTTGTTGTGTGTGTGTGCTTGTGTGCTTGCATGTGTGTGTGTATGCTTCTGGTATGGTGTGTGTACTAGGGTTGCCACATCTGAGTTGTCAAAAACCGGGACACATCGGACGGCGGCTATCGCACTATCGCACGCGCCGCTTACGTGTGCGGGGGTTGAGAGCTGCGGACACGCATATTCACAATACCATGTGAATGTTCATGTTTAAGAATAATGTATTGATGAAATTGACCCAGGCTGAGGCTTTAGAACCAGCCTTTATCAGAATCCGAACATAAAAAGTAGACAGCCAGCTCTCGCACACCAGCCAAGGGAACTTTGGTATTACGGTATTCCTTTGGATTCTCGCGCGGCCGGCCGCCGTTGTATTGATGACCACGATCACCTAGCAACGGCGACTGGCTGCGTGCGCATTCATTCAGTGAGAGTGAGGCCACTCTGCCATAGTCTGTCGTAGTTGCTTATGAGTCTAGCTTCGTTTAGACTATTGCAACGGGAGATGTGAGGAAGTTAAAAAAAAACTGGACAAAACGTGTCCCGGAAAGGTTATTCCATTTTCCTGGACAGACCACAACAAATCGGGACAATCCCGGAGAAAACGGGACGTGTGGCAACACTAGTGTGTACGTGTGTGTGTACTTTTGTATTGGAATTTGTGCTGGTGTTTGTGTGTGTGTATTAATGAAAGTGTGTCCCTGCCAGCTGGACCTGGGTATCCCAGCCATGACGCGCTGCTGTGACAAGCTAGACTCCTGCTATGACTCCTGTGGCTCCAGCAAGGCCCACTGTGACTCCCAGTTCCGCTGGTGCGTCCATGCCATCTGCACCGACCTGAAGAGGAGCCTGGGATTCGTGTCCAAGGTCCAGGGTGAGAACACACACACACACTGCAGCAGGAGAACACACACACACTGCAGTAGGAGAACACACACACACTGCAGCAGGAGAACATACACACACTGCAGCAGGAGAAGACACACACACTGCAGCAGGAGAACACACACACACTGCAGCAGGAGAAGACACACACACTGCAGCAGGAGAACACACACACTGCAGCAGAAGAACACACACACACTGCAGCAGGAGAACACACACACTGCAGCCGGAGAACACACACACTGAGGCAGGAAAACACACACCCTGCAGCAGGAGAACACACACACACTGCAACAGAAAAACACACACACTGCAGCAGGAGAACACACACTGCAACAGGAGAACATACACACTGCAGCAGAAGAAAAACACACACTGCAACAGGAAAACACACACACACACACACACACTCTAGCATGGCCCACACACATACTTGATTTACATATCTGTCTTTATGTATTTTCTGAATATTTTATCATGTTTTAACCCCCGCCTCCCCCAGCATGTGAGTCCATGGCAGATGCTCTGCACAACACGGTCTCCTCTCTGGGCTGCAGATCCTACATGAGCAGTCAGAGGGAAGCCTGCTACTGCGAGGACGAGGAGCGGGACGAGCTCTAGAGCACCTGCTGGGACTACAGCAGGGTGTGTATGTGTGAGGGTGTGTTTGTGTGAGGGTGCCTGTCTGTGTGAGTGTGTGTGTGTGGGGGGGGGGGGTGCGTGTCTGTGTGAGTGTGTGTGTGTGAGTGTATGAGGACGGCTCTCTCACTGGACTACATACCGTACAAGACTGTGGTTATGACATGTTATTGCAGCGAATATTAACAATCAGTATCTGGGAAACTGACAGTGCAGTGTAGAGCGCAGCATATTCTGTTCTTATTTTGTGTGTTAAGTTGTGTGTTGTTGTGTATTCTCTCTCTGCCTGAGAACAGTAGGGGGCAGAGCTGCTGCTGCTTCACCACACTGGACATTTCACATGCTGTTTAATACTTGGGGTGAACTTGATTTGTCTCACCCACTGGAATGAAAGAAAGGAACTAGTCACATAAGTGTCAACTGTGAGGCGCATCAAATGCAGTTCCGGTCCATTTGAATGGCTGACCAGCATGGTGGTCTGATGGAGGCTGAGTTGGAATGGAGAACCTTCAGAAAGATAACATAAGTGCCCGGAGTGGCGTCAGCAGAGCAGAGGTTTTTTTTCAGAAGTATTTTTGGGTCGTAATTTTCAGCATATGTAACAATGACTCCAATATGAGTACTTGTGTATATTACAATAAGCTAAAAAAAAAGAAATTCTATCAAATTAATGCAAAAACAAACAAGAAAAATGTGCACTCTTGTTACCTGTGGGTGTTTTTGTATAAGCTCACATCAAACCTTGACTAGGTGAAAGGTTTGGGCTAAAGCTTAGATGTTGACGCCTGACTCCGCCCCTCTCCTGAGTCCTGTGTAGATGAGGACTGTGTGATGGTGTTCTCACACAGACAAGCTTTCAGTGATGCATGCACACACACACACACACACACATACACAGGGCAATGTAACAAAGTGAGAAGTATGTACTTTGTATGCACTTACGTGGTGCTACAGCCTGTAATTACGCTCTCCTCTCAAATGTGCTGCCAAGCACCACTCTCGGTCACCGGTGTGATGTAAAGCATATATTAAGTCTCTCTTCAATACATTGCATACTTTTAGACTGTTCCTCAACATAATTACCCACCAACTCATGATAAATCAGGCTTCAGTACAGTGTTCCATGCAAGTTGTGTTTTTGCTGATAATTAATAATTATGAATCATTGTTTGTTATTTTTTATGAATAAATAACAGACCATTTCCAGTCCTTGACATACAATGACCAGGAATTTGGGACATAAAAGTTCCGTAATACTCCACTGAGTTAGTTAAAGGGACGAACTACCTCCCAACATCACCAGCAACAAGAGGCCGTCATCATTTGTAGTTGATAAAAACCAATGTTATTTATTTCTTTATTAATTATTGTTAACATGTTTCACAAGAAATATTGTCATTAAATATTTTGAACACAGTATAAAAGTTGAAATAAGTAAATTAGAATGGGAGAATGTTATTAGTCTTGACTATATTTCTGGATGCTCTACTCTGTATAAACACATACTGTGTGTTTTGTAGAGACACTGTGTCTGCATGTGTGTATTGTATTGGTGTGTTTGTGTGTGGTTGTGTGACTCCACATCTACACAAGAATGTCAGCCATCCATGCACCTACAGGACAGCAAGGTGTGTCTATAGAGACTATCCTGGCCTACAGGACAGCAAGGTGTGTCTGTAGAGACTCTCCTGGCCTACAGGACAGCAAGGTGTGTCTGTAGTGACTCTCCTGACCTACAGGACAGCAAGATGTGTCTGTAGAGACTCTCCTGGCCTACAGGACAGCAAGGTGTGTCTGTAGAGACTCTCCTGGCCTACAGGACAGCAAGATGTGTCTGTAGAGACTCTCCTGGCCTACAGGACAGCAAGGTGTGTCTGTAGAGACTCTCCTGGCCTACAGGACAGCAAGGTGTGTCTGTAGAGACTCTCCTGGCCTACAGGACAGCAAGGTGTGTCTGTAGAGACTCTCCTGGCCTACAGGACAGCAAGGTGTGTCTGTAGAGACTCTCCTGGCCTACAGGACAGCAAGGTGTGTCTGTAGAGACTCTCCTGACCTACAGGACAGCAAGGTGTGTCTGTAGAGACTCTCCTGGCCTACAGGACAGCAAGGTGTGTCTGTAGAGACTCTCCTGGCCTACAGGACAGCAAGGTGTGTCTGTAGAGACTCTCCTGGCCTACAGGACAGCAAGGTGTGTCTGTAGAGACTCTCCTGGCCTACAGGACAGCAAGGTGTGTCTGTAGAGACTCTCCTGGCCTACAGGACAGCAAGGTGTGTCTGTAGAGACTCTCCTGGCCTACAGGACAGCAAGGTGTGTCTGTAGAGACTCTCCTGGCCTACAGGACAGCAAGGTGTGTCTGTAGAGACTCTCCTGGCCTACAGGACAGCAAGGTGTGTCTGCAGAGTTTACATGTGACTGGCAGTTACCGTGGTTTTCGCAGAACAGTCACAGCATAGCTGAAACTGTCTTAGATGAAATAACTACCATGTTTACTGGACCTACAACACATTAACAGCTGTGTATGTTTTAATCTGTATGTGTGTGTATGTGTGTTTGTGCAAGTGTGAGAGTGTATAAGAGTGTGCTTGTGTGTGTGCTTGAGAAAGAGAGCATTACAGTAGGTGCAAATGAAACCATCTTTGAAGAATGAGTATAGATCTATTGACTATATGTCTATGTGTGTGTATAGTATATGTCTAGTGTGTGTATATATATGTATATACAGTGTGTGTGTGTGTGTGTTTGGGCCGAGCTTCAAAGTTCAGCGTAGGGGTCACGGCTCAACTAGGATGAAGATTGGGCCTCCCGTCAGCAGGAAATGGTTCTGATGGTCCTGGTTCTGGTTCTGATCCTGGTCCTGGTTCTGGTCCTGGTTCTGATCCTGGTCCTGGTTCTGGTCCTGGTTAGCCACCAGCTCACGGCGTGTTCGACCCCGACATCCCTGAGAGCAACGGGAGTCTTCTGCACCACACACCAACACCTTGCAGTGCAGGAACACTTCCTGTCAACACACACAGGCACACAAACACACACATTCAGAAGGACGAAGTCCTGTGCATAAGCAGATGCAACCCCATGTCTGGAGAAATGCTGATCCAAAGGTCACACCCCGCGATACAAACACACGCACACACCAGCTGGCCCTCAGCATGGATCTTACTCACTCGGTTGTCCTTGCCAACAAACTTGAACACAGGGACCTGGTAGTGTTTGGAGAGTTGGTCTTTAGAGGAGAACTGCCTGACCGTCTCATCTGAGATACACCTGTAGGGGGGGGTGGGGGGGGGGGGTGGAGAGGAGGAAAGACAGAGAGGTGTACGGAAGAGGTGAAAAGGGGCGGAGAAAGAGAGAGGTGGAGAAGAGAGGAGGAGGGGTAAGAAGGGAGTGAGAGACGTGGAGATGAGAGGAGGGGGAAGACGAGAGTGGAGGAGGGGAAACAGCCAGAGAAGATCCCAGTGAGAGGGGTGTTAGGTATCCAAATACAAATATCAATACTTCAGCACTAGAACAACAGATCCATAAAGGTCTATAACATGGCCAGTATAGACCTGTTTCCAATTATTCACCAGGACATGGTGTGGTCTGCTGGGGCAGACACCTTGCTCCTAAACCTCACTGGAAGACTGTGTTTTAAAAGTGTTTTCTTAATGGCAGATCAGTGTTTGGATTTCTTCAGCTACACATCCCCTTATCCTCATCCATTCTCTTCATCTCTATCCCCTGGATGAGGCTTTGGGACCGTGAAGCTTAAAAGTGTAAGACTCTGTGAAAATGAATAGTGGTGGTACATAGTTCGTTCAAAGTTGAACAAAGCTGAATAAAGTTAAAACAAACAGAAATGATCAAATTGACCAGAATGGTGAACCAAGTATGGAACCAGAGTACAAAGCAGCTAGGGGACCAGAAACCCTAGATGCACCCCTGCCTTCAGATTCTACCATGTTCCACTGTTTTGACCATATTCTGAAGGTCATATCATGTTCTATCAGGTTCCTTAGGCTCTACCAGGTTCTGCCTACCCATCCTTGATGAGGTAGTACTTGAGGGCCTGCTCGGCCTTGGGGCTGGGCGTGGCGAAGCAGCTCTCCACCAGAGCAGCCAGACCCTCCAGTCTCTCCCTCGGTTCCACCCCGAAGAACAGCGAGTCGTGGAGGCGCAGCTGGGGCGGCGCGCGGTACGGCTCCGAAAACTCAGCGTTCTTGAAGAGCTCCAGGGAGAACGGGAACACCCCCTCGCTGTGGCCCTCCAGTTCCAGGACGTTGCCGCGGAGGCTGGCCTGGTAGCCGTCGGAGACGTCGTACTCGCGGGGGAACTCGCAGGTGACCGGGAGGAGCAGCTTGGAGGTACGGATGATCATGTCCAGGCTGCTTCCAGGGCTGGACTTGGGGAGCCCCGTCACCAGGTTGGTGCCCATGATCCTGTCCTCTGTCACCTGGGGACCAAACACACACACTCAGGGAGATTCTCTCTCTCTCACACACACACACACACACACAAACACACACTCAGGGATACAGTTTATCATGCACATACACACATATATACACACACACAGGCAGACACACTCTCACACACACTCAGGGAGAGACTCGCATACACACACTCAGGCAGACACTCTCTCTCTCTCACTCACACACACACACACACACACACTCAGGGATACACTTTCTCACGCACACACACACATATACACACACAGGCAGACACACTCTCACACGCACTCAGGAAGACACACACATACACACACTCAGGCAGCTTTTCTCACACACACACACACACACACACTCAGAGAGACCCTTTCATACACACATGTGTATATGTGGACACATAGTTACAGACCTTCACTGTGGTGCCGCAGGTCTTCAGGCTGAAGCTCAGGTTGATGTGTGTTCCGTTGGACACGCCCTTACATGAGGAGTTAGCCAATGAGAGCTCGAGCCCACCCACCAGGTCCTTGGGAACTGACACCTCGATGAAACCGGGGCTACACTGAACCGGAACTGCAGCCCAGAGATATCAATATGCATCTCTTTCTCTCGTTCTCTGTATCTCTCTCTCGCTCTCTCATTCATCTCTCCAACCAACACACAATATATCTCTCTCTCCTCCTCTCTCACCCTGGCAGGTACGTTTGTCCTGGCCCAGCTCCAGGCCTCGAGGACAGGAACACTGGTACGACTCCTGCATTGCCATGCAGCCATGGCTACAGCCTCCGTTGTTGTTATGACAACCTGCAATCTCTTTCAAGGTGATGGTGAGGAAGAGTGAAGAAAGATGACGTACAGAGAGAGGAAGGAGAGAGAGATTAATAGTGTGGTAATGGTGATGGTTATGAGGGTGATGATGGTGATGATGGTGATGATGATGGTGGTGATGGTGATGATGGTGGTGTTGATGTTAATAACGGTGGTAGTGATGATGATGATAATAATGGTGGTGATGATGATGATGATGATAACGGTGGTGATGATGATGGTGGTGATGATAACGGTGATGATGATGATGATGGTGATGATGGTAATGATGATGATGATGATGATGATGATGATGATGATGAGATAACGGTGGTGATGATGATGATGATGATGATAATGATGATGATGGTGGTAATGATGAAGGACCTTTACCATTGCAGTTGTGTCCGTCCTGGGCCAGAACTCTGCCTGGTCCACACTTGCAGCTCCGGGACCCCTTGGTGTTCACACACACCTCCGCACATCCCCCATTCCCTCGCTCACACTCATTCACATCTGGAGGGAGGGAGGGAGAGATAAGGAGAGAGGGAGGGTGGGAGGGAGGGAGGGAGGGAGGGAGGGAGGGAGGGAGGGAGGGAGGGAGGGAGGGAGGGAGGGAGGGAGGGAGGGAGGGAGGGAGGGAGGGAGGGAGGGAGGGAGGGAGGGGGAGGGAGAGATGGAGAGATAAGGAGAGAGCGAGGGTGGGAGGGAGACAGAGAGAGAGAGAGAGAGAGGGTGGTAGTAATGGAAGAATAGTTTCCAGGATGGAATATAGAGGAAGCCAGGATAGATGGAGGGATGGAAGGCGAAAAGAAGGATTGATGAGATGATAAAGGAATGGATGGATGACGGAGAGAGGGATCAATGGAGGGATGGATCGTTGGATTGGACAGACGGCAGTAAGTAAAGTAGACAGCAGTTACACAACAAGTTGTTTTTCAGTGACACCCCCACCAAGCCCCCCCGCTTCCTCTGAGGTAACGACTCAGCAAATACAGAGAACACTATCTTTCGGTCTCCTCCACCTTCATGCCCTGCCTCCTTCCTACATCCCTCTCACATCACTCTCACATCCCTCTCACATCCCTCTCACATCCCTCTCACATCCCTCTCACATCCCTCTCACATCCCTCTCACATCCCTCTCACATCCCTCTCACATCCCTCTCACATCCCTCTCACATCCCTCTCACATCCCCCTCACATCCCCCTCACACCCTTCTCACATCCCACTCACATCCTTCTTACATCACTCCTCCTCTCCTGCATCCTTCCTCCACTCCTCTCTTTCTTCCTTGCCCCTCTTCAACCCCCACTCCCCCATCTTCTCCCCTCTCCTCCCCCTCCTCCTTCCTCCTCCTCTTCCTTCCCTCTCCTAGCCTTCCTCTTTCCTCCTCCTCCCCGCACTTCCCTCCCACCCTCACCCAGGCAGGTCTGTCGGTCTGGTCCCAGGACTGTCCCAGCAGCACACCTGCAGTCAGACTCTGGACAGTGAGGACCAGTACACTCCACCTCATCACAGATGTCATAAAAGTCTGCAGAGAGACAGAGAGAGACACGGGGTCAGACACATGTTCCAGTCCTTCAGTCATGGATTCAGTCATTTAGTCAGTTAATCAGGGTTAATTAGGGTCAGGGTTAGTCAAGGTCTGGGTTAGTTAGGGTTAGCCAGGGTCAGGGTTAATTAAGGTCAGTGTAAGACAGGGTCAGGCTTAGTCAGAGTCAGGGTTAGGTTCAAAGGGACCAGCCTCTGGCTAGGTTAGGCTCTGGGTCAGGGTTAGTCAGGATCAGGGTTAGTCAGGGTTAGCCATGGTCAGGGTTAGTCAGGGTAGGTCAGGGTAGGTCAGGGTCAGGGTCAGTCAGGGTCAAGTTTAGTCAGGGTTAGTCAGGATTAGTCAAGGTCAGTCCGGGTTGGTCAGGGTTAGTCAGGGTCGAGTTTAGTCAGGGTTAGTCAGGGTCAGTCCGGGTTGGTCAGGGTTAGTCAGGGTCAGTCCGGGTCGGTCAGGGTTAGTCAGGGTCAGTCAGGGTTAGTCAGGGTCAGTCCGGGTTTGTCAGGGTTAGTCAGGGTCAGTCCGAGTTGGTCAGGGTCAGTCAGGGTCAGTCAGGGTTAGTCAGGGTCAGTCAGGGTTAGTCAGGGTCAGTCAGGGTTAGTCAGGGTTGGTCAGGGTCAGGGTTCCTTACGGCCACAGTAGACGTGGAAGCAGACAGAGGGACGGGGCAGCCGGTAGACGTAGTAACCGCCCCCACACGCCTTCACGTCCACGCTGCCGTTCCACCGGCAGCAGTCGTCATTGAAGTTGGCGCAGACGGGCAGTGTGATGATGCCATCCTGGGGCTGAGGGTGCGTGCCGTTCAGCCAGATGGGTGCGTGGGTCCCGCAGTGGTTCTCCTGGATGCAGAATGTGGGCATGGCGTCACCGGCCATGCCTGTGAACCGGTACCACTCCCCAGACAGGAGGCTGTCGCAGAGCGGCACACCCCCAGAGGAGTCATTGACATGGTAGTCCGTGTTCCTCCAGGGCTCATTCAGACTGATGTAAGCCGAGCAGGGATCCAAGACTGGGGGTGGATGGGTAAGAAGATGGACAAGTGAAGGTAGGGGTGGAGGGAGAGAGGAATGAAGAGACGTTAGCATCAGAACACGTCAGAGCTACACCTCCTCATGTGGATCCGAAGCTTCTCCGCTCCTCAGCTACCTTGATCTGTGTCACCTAGCATCTAAATGCAATAGTCACTTTGAATTCTGCCAAAAAATAATATGCACAGTGTATTTGTAATGGGTGTGGAGGTATGTCTATATGTTGTTTTATTCTTCTTTTAGCATTTTTTTTTATTGTGTTTTTAGTATATGTTTAATTGTATTTATTTTAGTACATTGTAATTTCTCAGGTATATTTATTCTAGTTATTTTAACATGTATTAGTTATTTTAGCACTAGGTTCGACTTTTTGCACTGACTAGAAGCACTTTCAATTTCGTTGTACCTGGGACAATGACAAATAAAGATCTATCTCTATCTCTCTACTAATGGCTCGTTAGAGCGGTAGACTGGAGACGAGCCTCTCTTTCCAGGGTCAGTCTAACTGCAGCCCTGTCCAGAAACAGGGCTGTCAGGTCCAGAGAGACGTCTCTCCAGGCCCCAGTGGAGCAGAAACAGGAGGAACGGGGAGAGAAGCCAGGCAGGGAGACAAACTCACTTGCTGCTTACGATAGCCTCATCGATTTGGCCTTTTGCTTTCTTTCTCTCTCTCTCTTAATCACTTCTCTCTAACTCCATGTTTCCTACTCTGTCTCCTCTCCTGCCAATTTAGATTCTCTCTCTCTCTAGATAATTAATTTCTCTTAATCTGTTCCCTCACTTTATTCTGCAATTTATTTCTGAATAAAAGGAAACCGGAGAAGAAGGGGAGTGGAAGAAAGGTGATGGAAAGAGGGAGAGATGGAAAAAGATTGAGAGGAGGAGAGGGGGAGGTCGGTCGCTATAGAGGTACGTACTGCAGTTAGATGAGTCTAAAATATAAGGGCTCATATTTACACTATGAGACTCTCACACAGAGAGAAACATGATGTAATCAGCTGGTCCAGGCTTCTGGATATTGTAGGAACAAAACAGGAAGAACTGGAGGTCAAGGCTGACCGGAGAAGCAGGTCAGGGACATCAGAGTCAACACCGTGTCCCTGAACTATGTCATTATCTAGCTCTGACACACACAACTTCACCCCTTCCTCACCCCTTCCTCACCCCCTGTGTGTGTAATGGACCATCCATCTGACTGGAGCCTCCAGACCAGACAGCAGAGGACCAGCCCTGCCTGGAGGGGGTTAGTGTGTTAATGTCTGCTACAGGAGACAGAAGCTCCCCCAGCATGCACCTGGGGAGAAGGGAGAGGTTGGGTAGTGGAGGGGAGGAAGATAAGGGAGGAGAGGGAAGGAGAGGGGAGGAGAGGGAAGGAGAGGGAAGGAGAGGGAAGGAGAGAACAGAAAAGGAGAGAAAAGGAGAGGGGAGGGGAATAGCTGACTGTTTATTTCCTAGCTCCAGCCTCAGCCCTTGAGTCCAGATCAATTTCAGATCAATGTCATAAATAAACACTAACTACTATTTCCCATGTGCAGGATCTGAACATAGTACTCTGATTGATCAAATGCTCTAAGTTACAATAGAGGATTTCCCACCTCTCACGAAAGACCATATATACGATCCAGCAGTCATCCTATTAATGCTCACCATGTTGAACAATGCTAACCATCCAGAACAGCACAACAGTGTTGGAAGGAAGATACTCACCGACTCCTGCAGTGGTGTCCTGTGGGAAAACAGTCAGCAGAAATAAAATCATCATGTCCATGTTGGATCTCTCTGTCTCTCTCAAACGCTCTGTCTCTCTCACTCTCTCTCTCTAGACAACAAGCTCAGGCGAGTGTGAGATATGTGTGTGTGTGGAAGGTCTGGTCCATGAAAAGGCTTAACAGCATCTAATATGTTGTTCTTATCTGTAGTTGCAGACTTGGCTAGTGGTTTGGTTGGTTGAGGAATGTGTGTGTGTGTGTTTAGGAGAACCTCCATCTGTCACCCCGACTGTCTCTGTGTGATGAGTCTAATGACAGCACCATCCTCCAATTGTTCCAAAGAACCATGTTATCCTGAACCAAGCCCAGCTCAGATTACACACACTTCTCCTTCCTCCCCCTCACCTCCCCCATCTTCCCACCTCTACCCCCATCCCATCCCTCATCCATCCTCTCCTCTCCACCTCCATCCTCATCCCTGTCTCTCAATATACCCCACCTTTCTCATCCTCTTTCCTCTCCATCCTCACACTTCTCTCCCCTCCCTCCATCCTTTCTCCCTGTTCTCTCTTCCTGATTGCCCACCCCTGGTCTAGACATCTGCAAAACATTGCACCTTGAATTCTGTCCCTCTTGCCCAAACATGTCACAATTTGCAGCGCAAAATGTTTAAATGTTGAAATCTTCTGGACTGAGTCAGAGCAGATAGAAGAGCATGATGAACTGAGTCAGACCAGATAGAAGAGCATGATGAACTGAGTCAGACCAGGTAGAAGAGCATGATGAACTGAGTCAGACCAGGTAGAAGAGCATGATGGACTGAGAGTCAGAGCAGATAGAAGAGCATGATGGACCGAGTCAGACCAGGTAGAAGAGCATGATGGACTGAGTCAGACCAGGTAGAAGAGCATGATGGACTGAGTCAGACCAGGTAGAAGAGCATGATGGACTGAGTCAGACCAGATAGAAGAGCACGATGGACTGAGTCAGAGCAGGTAGAAAAGCATGATGGACTGAGTCAGAGCAGATAGAAGAACATGATGGACTGAGAGTCAGAGCAGATAGAAGAACATGATGGACTGAGAGTCAGAGCAGATAGAAGAGCATGATGGACTGAGAGTCAGAACAGGTAGAAGAGCATAATGGACTGAGTCAGACCAGGTAGAATAGCATGATGGACTGAGTCAGACCAGGTAGAAGATCATGATGGACTGAGTCAGACCAGATAGAAGAGCATGATGGACTGAGTCAGAGCAGATACAGGAACATGATGGACTGAGAGTCAGAGCAGGTAGAAGAGCATGATGGACTGAGAGTCAGAGCAGGTAGAAGAGCATGATGGACTGAGAGTCAGAGCAGATAGAAGAACATGATGGACTGAGAGTCAGACCAGGTAGAAGAGCATGATGGACTGAGAGTCAGAGCAGGTAGAAGAGTATGATGGACTGAGTCAGATCAGGTAGAAGAACATGATTGACTGAGAGTCAGAGCAGATAGAAGAACATGATGGACCGAGAGTCAGAGCAGATAGAAGAGCATGATGGACTGAGAGTCAGTGCAGGTAGAAGAGCATGATGGACTGAGTCAGTGCAGGTAGAAGAGCATGATGGACGGAGTCAGACCAGGTAGAAGAGCATGATGGACTGAGTCAGACCAGGTAGAAGATCATGATGGACTGAGTCAGACCAGATAGAAGAGCATGATGGACTGAGTCAGAGCAGGTAGAAGAGCATGATGGACTGAGTCAGAGCAGATAGAAGAACATGATGGACTGAGAGTCAGAGCAGGTAGAAGAGCATGATGGACTGAGAGTCAGAGCAGATAGAAGAACATGATGGACTGAGAGTCAGAGCAGATAGAAGAGTATGATGGACTGAGTCAGAGCAGGTAGAAGAGCATGATGAACTGAGAGTCAGAGCAGGTAGAAGAGCATGATAGCCAGCATACTGGAAAAAGCATCTGGATGCATTAGGACATCCTGGTATTATTGGGACGTACTAACTCATACCTGAGATACTAACTGGTATGGTGGTTTGGCTGTTGGGCCTCACCTCCTATCGTCCAAGCCTGAGTTCCATCTGACTCCACACTCAGCAGGGCAGGAAGGAGCGGACAATGCTGCTATCTGGTACAACGTCAGTGACGGTCATATCTAAACTTCCCGTCCTGTTTACTAGCAGACTGATGCTCAGAACACCCCTTCACCAGGTCAGCCTAAGCAGGAAGCAGACAGGAAGGGAGAGAAGGAGAGGGAGGAGTTGGGGAGAAGGGAGGGGAGGAGAGGAGGGAGGCAGGCGAGAAGGGAGGGAGGAGAGGAGGGAGGAGAGGAGGGAGAAGAATCGGGAGGAGAGAAGGGAGGAGTGCTGATATATAATTTTTATACTATACTGTTATGTATAGCATAATGTTACCTAGGGCCAAGACACACAAGTTCAAATACACCACTGCTGTACAATCATCTCCAAAACCTTGGTAAGGATTTTATTGGTAACTGAATTACATTTCTCTTTTATACATATTTCATAAATGATACAGGATTTTACATTTTTCTCTTTTTTTGCCAACATTACAGCATCCGATGTCAACGGAAAAAAAAGAAGAAAAACAAATAGGAAAGACGTCAGAATGAAGAACCAGGCAAGTAAATCCTGTCAGCTTCTTCACTCCCTAAAACATCTCCTTGCAGCGCACACAAACATAACGGAAGTTCAAAACAAAACACACATCCAAAACTTAAATGTGATAAGGGGAGAGGGGGGGGGGGGGGGGGGGTGGGGCAGGGGAAGTGCAAACAGAGAAGGGATGAGTGGATAAGACAGATGGAGCAGAGGTGAAGAGGGCGAGGTGCAGCAGCACAGATGTTGCTCCTCTGCATGCTGCCAACGTCCAACAGGCAGCTGGGGGTGAAAGATCAGAGGGCATCTCTAGCAGGGTCTCTGGATGGAAAAGATGAAGGGGGGGACATACCCCAGTTGGTCAGGGGGAGGAAGGAGGGATGGACAGGGAGAAGAGTGGGAGGAGGAAGGACGATAGAATAAAGTGAGAGAACAGTGTAGGATAGGAAGGTGACTGGGGTAAGGGGGGTAGGATGAGAGGACGGGAGTGAGAAGACGGGAGGGAGAGGGCAGGGGTTAGGGGTGAGGGGTGATGGGGCAGGGGTGAGGGGTGATGGGGCAGGGGTGAGGGGGTGCATTGGGTTGGCTGGGCACTAGCCAGTTTTGGCCGGGAATATTCTATTGACATGGCAACAAGACCGCCCTGTCTTTTACAACTAGGAATCTCTACTAACAACGTTCTTTGAATCATCTTTGCAATATTTTGATAAATCATCTTTTTATTTGTACATAATTTCCCATGTAAACAGACATTCATGCAACACCCGCATTATAATAAAGTTCCCTATATTTGATATATTTCATTTAAAACGAAAAGAAAAACAACTCAAAAAAGAAGGCAACAGAAAAAGGCAATAAGAGCGATATGATATGACAGGAAGTCTCATGCTGAGACAGACAGGAAGCAGGATGAGGAGACACGGCAAACTAAGACTCAGACCGCAGACATCGCCAAGGAAACCACAGAACTATCGTTACTGTGTCAGTGTGTGTCAGCGTGTGTGTGTTTATCTGCAAGCACAGCCTTTTGTGGAGCTGGGGGATTTAAAGCTATTGATTGTTAGAGTTGGGGGGTCAAAGGTGACGTAGATTTATACTCACATCGATCCAGAGCGATTAGGGAGAAAGGATTCATGAAGGTGCTGCTCTACACCTTTATGCTTACTCACTCATCTTCTCTCTCACACATCTTCTCCCTGCCCCCTCTCTCCCTTCCTCCCCCTCTCTTATATTCTATAGCTGCAGCCTCAGCTATAAAAAATAACAAAAGTAATTAAATTGAGATCATTTATCTTTGAGTAGCACCGACTGCCTTTCCCTACGAGACAGCCAGCCTGACCCCCACCCCCAGGGTGCTTGGCTGGCCTGTGGTAGCATGCCCCCGGGCATGTCTGGAGTGAAGCAGGTCTGTGGCCTGGAGGACACCAGCGCTGAGCACAGCTAGCTAGAGGAGGGAACTTTGTAAACTAGACTGCCGTTTCCTTAGAGAGCAATATGTCAACATACCATATGCTGAGTATACAGTATACACACACACACACACACACACGTGTGCGCACACACACTGAATGATTATTTTCCTATGACCTAGCCAATAAGAGGACATTGCATTTTCTCTCCAGCTTCACATGGATGCAGACTTGTTTGGGTATTTAGCAGAGAAAGGAGGATTCTGACGTGAACTACACTATAACCAAGCCCTACCTACCCTAAACTCAACCAGCCCTAACAGTGAGTAGTGTACCTGCTCCTACCCTAACTGAAACCAACCATGCCCAGAATGGAAACAACGTAGATATGGTGTATTCGACCTGGGTTTGATCATGTGAATGATACAGAATGATATCCAAAATAAGTACAAAACTGCAACTATACTCCTTCCTACACATTCACAGGATTCTAGTAAGGGCATCTCTAGCATGCATGCAGCCTAGGTTAGCTTAGTTTAGCCTAACCCTGTCAAGCCTGGCCTAGCATAGCCTAGCTTAGTTTAGCTTAGCCTATCTTAATTCAGTTTAGCCAAGCCTAGTTAGCCTCGCTTAGCCTAGCGGACGGGAGGGAGCTCTGGCCGGGCTGAAGGAGGACCGCTAAACTATGTTGGGTGGTTATGACTCAGCCCTCAGGATGTTAAGGTAAGGTGAGGAGAACATGAGGAGAACGTGTGTATTACATGAGATGGTCTAGGTTTGGGATTAGTTTGAAAAGAACTGCTCCTTATAATCACTCACATACTAGTCCATAATTATTTCCTTACAGAAGCTTCCATTTCCTTCAGTTTAACTAAGCTTCTGAACCCTCCTATAATGCTCATCTTTAACTTGCATCTGCAAGGAACTCTGGGAGTTGTAGTAGGGAGTGACTGTAAGGACTACAGACTTGCCGTACAGATTATACGTCAAGTCTGCCGACATATTAGTGAGCAACATTACTGTTTGAAATGTCAATGTTCAAGGGGGTAGTTTGTGTGTTTGTTAGTGAGAGTCAGAGAGAGCGAGGGAGTTAGACAGAGACAGTGAGGGTGTGTGTGTGTGTGTGTGTGTGTGTGTGAGGGATAGAGACAGTGAGAGGGTGTGTGTGTGTGTGGGGGGGGGGGAGATTTTGTATGAAGCACTGATGAGTCTCCTCCAGGACTTGATTTTGAGGTGACGCAGATGTGTGACTACCTGCATCAGTCTGTAACTACTGACAACCAGAGCTCCACCCCCTACTGAAAATAAACTGGTCTTTCTACAGCTCCTTTGATTGTAGATATATTTATATATATATTCATATTCATAACAAATATAGTATGGCTTTCAAAATAAAAAGCGCCAAAATAGTTTTTTGGAATAAAAGAACCCACAGTGATGTTTCCGTTGGCTCTCCTGTCCCCATGGCGAGGGGCGGAGCTCTACAGAACGTCAAAAGGAAGAGGAATTGACACCCTCCACTTCCTGTCAAGGCGGAGACAAACTGCTGATAGGGCGGCAGGGTGGGATGGGCAGCACAGTCTGGCCAATGGGAGGGCTAGATCTGAGCCAAGGTCACCTGGATGGTCTATCAGAGTCCTCCATGCATGCTGGGGTCAGAGGCTAGCCACAGGAAGTCCTTGTAAACTTTAATTCATGGGCTGAAGTCCCTCCCCATAGCTCTGCCTTGCCCAATCAAAGGATGGCTGTGTGTTCCAGAGCCCAGTCTTGTCCAATCAGAGTAGTGCTGTAAGTGTTGTCGGGTAGACAGCTTCAGAAGACTGTTACTGAGGGCTTGGTCTTCCATTGGTTTTCCCTAGCATGTCGCACGCACACACACGCATGCACTTGCACGCACGCACACTCACACACACATACATACATACATACACTCGGACGCACGCTCACGTACACTCACACACACACTGCCTGTCTGTAAGCCGCCTCAGCTGTATGAATCTTCAGATGTATCACTTCCTGTCTGGCCATGGCGACTTTCTGCCAACTGTCCCTGTGGCCAATCCCTTCGTCATCATCATCATCGTCATCATCACCATCATCTCCTCCCTCAGCCTTCAGAGGGATGTGTTTCATGTCGTCATCCTCCTCTTCATTGGTTTAGCTCGCTGTTGTGATGGTCAGTCAGGAGGGATATCTCTTCCTAAGCTCAGAGGGGACGGGTGAGGGGGGAGGGAGGAGGGGGTGGGAGAGGGAAGGCAGGGAGAGAGAGGGAGCTGGAGGGAGGAGAGGTGGGTGTCATCAGTCCTTGCTGGAGGTGATCTGCTGGACGGGGAGCTGCAGCTGGAGCGGGTCCCTCAGACGCTTCAGATCCAGCTCCACCTGAAGGAGAACACTGTTACACCTCTGTTCTACTGCCCTGTTCTACTGCCCTGTACCTGGAGAACACTGTTACACCTCTGTTCTACTGCCCTGTTCTACTGCCCTGTACCTGGAGAACACTGTTACACCTCTGTTCTACTGCCCTGTTCTACTGCCCTGTACCTGGAGAACACTGTTACACCTCTGTTCTACTGCCCTGTACCTAGAGAACACTGTTACACCTCTGTTCTACTGCCCTGTTCTACTGCCCTGTACCTGGAGAACACTGTTACACCTCTGTTCTACTGCCCTGTACCTGGAGAACACTGTTACACCTCTGTTCTACTGCCCTGTTCTACTGCCCTGTACCTGGAGAACACTGTTAAACCTCTGTTCTACTGCCCTGTACCTGGAGAACACTGTTACACCTCTGTTCTACTGCCCTGTACCTGGAGAACACTGTTACATCTCTGTTCTACTGCCCTGTACCTGGAGAACACTGTTACATCTCTGTTCTACAGTCCTGTTCTACTGCCCTGTATCACCAGACCTGTATAGCAATGTAGGCGTGTGTGTGTGTGTGTGTGTGTAGGCTTGTGTGCGAGTGTGTAGGCGTGTGTGTTGTACCTCAGCAACATCCTCCTTGAGTTTGTTGTACTTTTCCACATCAAAGCGAGTCCTCTTCAGCCCCTTGTGGAAGAACAGCAGGTACTGTCTGTCCCTGGCATCAGGGTAGATGTACTCCTAAACACACACACACACACACAGGTCACGCATGTCACGCATGTCAGGACTCACATACACACATGCCATAAGGACACACATACATGCACTCCAGACTCACACATTCAGTGACTGTGTGTATACTTGTACACGTGTGCGTGTGTGTGGTACCTGGCATGTGTGTACGTGTACACGTGTGTATGTGTGTGTGTGTGTGCGTTGTACCTGGCGTGTGAGCACAAAGTAAGAGTACATGGCCATAGCGGTGCCGTAGGTGATGAAGTATGTGACCGGCTCCATGATGTCCCAGGAGTACTCCCACCAGGTGAGCCGGGCCAGGATGCCAAACTGGGTGGCCATGTAGGCCACGCCCCCCCAGAGAGCCCAGGTGGTCCGCCTCTCTGCCTTCCGGCTGAGTTCCTCCTTAACCTGCACACACACACACACACACACGCATGAATTTGGGCCGCTCAATCTGAATCCTTGGCATAAGCAGTACGAGCAGAATAGAGCAGAGTACAGCAGAGAACAGTAGAGTACAGTAGAGTACAGCAGCGTACAGTAGAGTACAGCAGAGAACAGTAGAGTACGTTAGAGTACAGCAGCGTACAGTAGAGTACAATGGAGTACAGCAGAATAGAGCAGAATATATTAGAGCATCTCTCTCCTCAGACCTTCTCTAGAGGGCGGAGCTCTGAGTTGAGGTCCTCCAGGCGTCCAATCAGCTGTTTCTCCTTGCTGAGCTGGTGCTCCTCTATGTGCAGGGTGGTGTAGAGCTGCTGCACCAGGAACTTCACATCATTCAGACGCTCTGCATTCTCATGGGCCAGCAACTCTGCACACACACCAGCATCTTAGCGTGGGGGAGAGGGGGGGGGGGGGTACGTGTGTGCGTGCGCGTGTGCTCACCTCTTCGAGGGGGTCTGACCAGGTGTGTGGTGTCATTGATGACCAGATTGAAGTCGTCCAGCAGCAGGATGTCTATACCTGTAGAAGAGGCTATCCTCGCTCCGTCTGGAGGGGACAAACATGACGGCTGATAGATAGATAGATGGAGACCCTGTCGATGCCTGTGCGTGCGTGTGTGTGTGTGTGTGTGTGTGTGTGTGAGTGTGTGTGTGTGTGAGTGTGTGAGTGAGTGTACCAGTAGAGTAGATGGCCACCCTGTCGATGCCTGTGTGTGAGTGTGTGTGTGTGTGTGTGTGTGTATGTACCAGTAGAGTAGATGGCCACCCTGTCGATGCCTGTGTGTGAGTGTGTGTGTGTGTGTGTGTATGTACCAGTAGAGTAGATGGCCACCCTGTCGATGCCCCTGTCCTCCTCCTGCAGCTGCTGCAGCAGGACGCCCACACAGTCACTCAGGGGCTTCAGGGTGAACTGACAGCGCTCCCTCCTCGACGGCAAACACACCGAGACCACCGGCAGCCCGTTCTGGTACACCACCGTCACCTCTGAGGACACACACACACACACAGTGAGTCACCTCTGAGGACACACACACACAGTCAGTTAGTACACATACAATCAGTCCGCACAGACACACACGGTCAGTTAGCACACACACACACACACACAGCATCACATGAGGACAGACCCTGTTGCCATGAACACAAACACATCGTCACCACGGCACACTCTTTATATTGTATATTTAGGTGCAAACCAACAGGCACCAAACACACTTGCTTTAAACCAGGATGGTATCCTGGTAAAACAAGCAAATGTGATATTGCCCAGCTTCCTTTAAACATCATTCAGTGGCTTCGTGTTGTGAACTGACGAGCGAAGAAGGATTGCAGCATACTGGATCTCTGCTCGCCATCTCTTTCTGTGTTCCAAGCTGAGAGCAAGTTCCCTTTATCATAAATACCATATGAGGGCTGAGAGTATAGATACTGTAAATGATTGAGTGCTACCCCCCCCCTCCCCCCGCGCACACACACACACACACAAACACACACACTAACAAGAGGAACCTTAAAGGAAAACACTTAGTGGAATCACTTTTTAACAAGTCCTCAGCCAAACGTCTGTAGCGCCCCCTGTCTGCCTGAGGTGCCAGGCCCAGCAGGGGCCACCTACTGTTGGTGGGAGGTGTGTTTGGACTGCAGTACTGTCTAGTACCAGCAGGGGGAAGCAGAGCAGGAGCACCGTTTGAGTTCTATACAGCGCTGATGATGACATGACATGCTGTCCTGCAGCCGACACACACACACACACACACACACGACTGTCACCTTGGAGATCCCCAGAGTTTGGAGAGAGGTGAGGGTCATCTCGATCTCTCTCTGTCTGTCTGTCTGTCTCTTTCACATACACACACGTATGCATTCACACACACTTACACATGTACACACACACCAACAGCCAATTAATAACATCTTGAAACTGTGGGGGGGGGGGGGGGGGGGGGGGGAACACGTATTTGTCAGCGTTTTGTGTTTTAGTAATGTAGTCCAAGTCTGGCTTCCTGCCTGCCTGCTGGTGCAGAAGCAGCCTAATGAACCTGGTTCTCTTCACAAGAGGTTCAACTTCCTGCTAAAGCAACGCTGGTCACACACAGCAACACACTGGGCGACACACAGTGGACAACAGTTAGCATCACAGCCAACAGCATGTTACCAGAACAGTCCTGCTAGTGAAACTGTCCTGCTAGTGAAACAGCCCTGCTAGTGAAACAGTCCTGCTAGTGAAACAGTCCTGCTAGTGAAACAGTCCTGCTAGTGAAACAGCCCTGCTAGTGAAACAGCCCTGCTAGTGAAACAGTCCTGCTAGTGAAACAGCCCTGCTAGTGAAACAGTCCTGCTAGTGAAACAGTCCTGCTAGTGAAACAGTCCTGCTAGTGAAACAGTCCTGCTAGTGAAACAGTCCTGCTAGTGAAACAGTCCTTTCCTTCACTAGCAGGACATTTGACAGACATAAACACAGCATGAACTGAGCTCTTTTTAGACAGACACACACACACACACACAAATGCAATGCATCGATCTTTGTCTCCTTTGTCCCCTTGCCTTGGGTACAAACTCAGCGCTGTTTCTCTACACCCCCCCCCTCCCCCCACCTTTTCTCAAACTACCTCTTTCCTCCTCTTCCTCTGTCTCTTTCTCATTCACTCCCTTTCACCTTTTCTCCCTCCCTCCACTTACCTTCAGAAGGAGCAGAGGAGCTCAGTAGTTTCTGTCCTTGCCAGTAGGGGGCGCCTCGCAACACCTGACCAGAGAGAGAGGGAGCGGAAGGTGGTGGTAGAAAACATCAGTGAACGAACAGTCACACACAGATACACACAAACACACACACACACCTACACAATGACCAACTAGTATATTACTAACACACCCAACCAAGATATACACACACACATTGCTGTTTTATTCCAACATGAAGAGAGGAATACCCCATCATCTCCAGCAACAAGCAGCATGATGACATCATGAATTATCAATGAGGGACTCAATAAACTGATCTACATCATGAAGCTGGGCAATCTAGAACATGTACGTATACACACACACACACACACACACACACACCTCCTTGCACAGAGGCAGTGACGTAAAGGGGGGTGTTTCATGCAGACAAACATGAGAGAAAGGGAATCCTCTCGTCCAGCCGTCCTCATCTCCTACTTTCTCCTTAAACTCTCACCTCCCCCTCTCCTCACACTCCTTTTCCCTGCTCGTTTCCTCCTCTCGTTCCGCCCCCCTCCCCCCTCTCTCTAACAGAGTACGTGGGTTTCAGGGAGTGTCCATCTGGACAACACATGTTTAGAAAGAGGGCAGAACCCGTCATGCTTCTTCTGAGAGACGGAGAGCGAGGCAGAGAGGGAGGGGGAGAGAGAGCGAAAGAGGCAGAGAGGCAGAAAGGAGAGAGAGGGAGAGAGGTGAGGGAGAGAGGCAGAGCTAGACTGAGATAGAGAGAGAGAAAGAGGCATGAAGAGAGGGAGAGAGATAGAGCAGTAGGAGAGGTAGGAAGAGTGAGGATGAAGGGAAATCAATGTCAGCAGGAGAGAAGAAAAGATTCCTGTAAGATTCAAGGAAACACACACCCACCCACATGTATCATGGTGAAAGCAAAGCTAGTCAAGAGTGGTGAGGCTACCTAGCATCCACTGCAGCAGTTTTCTGGGAGAACTAGCCATGAACCAGCCATGAACCGGCCATGAACCAGCTCTTAACCAGCCATGAACCAGCCATTAACCAGCCCTGAACCAGCTTTTATGTAGGTGTGTGTATGGGGGGGGTTGTGTTTGTGTCTTGGTGTGTGTATGTATGTGTGCTGACAGAATTAGGCCCTCACCTGACCTTGCCTCTAAACAGACTCCTCCCCCTCATGAAGACTCCTCCCCCTTGTATTTTTTTATAGATTATTACTGTAGTCGAGCCTGCACACATCAGTACAGTTAAAATAACCCCCCCCCCACCCCCCCCCCCACACACATGCACGCGAAGCTGAAGCCCTCCACGCCATACTGAACTGCCCCCCCCCCCACACACACACACACACACACATCACC